>PVIW01002639.1:0-162588 GCA_004026585.1 Noctilio leporinus
ATTTATATTTTTAGAGAGAGGGGAAGAGATAGAGGCAGAGAGGGAGAGAGACATCATTGTATCGTTGCCTTTCACCTGACTCCAGCTAAGGACCTGACTGGAGACCTGGCTTGCAATCTGATCCCCATACAATTTTAAGTATAGTGATACGACTTAAAATACACTAACAATGTAATTACTGTTTTACAACTACGATACAATCCTAAAACTAACACTAGAACACTTCCTACCATTCTAAATAGCTTAAGTCCTAAAGAGAATCAGAAAAGAAAAAAAGTACAGAATTTTCAACCGTTCGAAAATATGTGGAGTAGGCAAGGGTTTCTGGGAAATTATATATTCTATCCTCTGCTTGCTGTTTCAGCCCTTTTCATTGATTTTTTCCAAAGAGTGATTTGATAAGACTTCATTTTAACAGCAGTGCTTGAGTAGGCAAGTTCCAGAAACATAAATTTCCAGCTTTGATTTTACTCATTCTGGACCGTTATATAAAACATTCCTCAGAGCTACCGCAGGCTTGGTCCCAGGCCATTGCAAAGAAGTGGTGTCGTAGCCGTCGTTAAAGAAAGAAAACAGATTTTATTTATTTATTTTCAGAGAGAGTGGAAGGGAGGGAGCATGAGGGAGGGAGAGACACAGTGAGGAGTCATCTTTTTGCTGGTGCAAGGGCGTTGCCTTCCATGTAGAAAATGCAGTGTCTGAAGCGCCATAAAAGGAGGGCAGCTATCACCTCCCTCCACTTCCCTTCCCCATCCACGTGATGATAAAGCTCAAATAATATGTATGTCATACTCTATCATGGATTCAACAAATATGTTTGTTTTTTATTTAATCTTTGGTATATTTTTCAACAGATATTTTTAAATACCTACTACTGCCAGGTACTGGGACAGAATGATAAAATTGACCAATAAAAGTAGTTTAACTAGACAGTCTTTGCTTATCTGCCCTAGTCACAGCTTTCTCTTCAAGAGATGTTCCCAAAGGGTCTACCCCACCCCCAGCCATGATCACACACTCTGAACCTTATATCTGGCTTCTCTTCCTTGCTGCAGGTGATTAAATGAGAAAGGAAACTTAATCCAAGGGAAGTGAATCCAATGATTTGAAAATGGTGGGCTGTTGATGTTTTTGTTTTTTAAAATTTCTACTGTATTTTTTGCTTTACCATTTAACCCCCTTACACCTCCTCTCCTTTGTAATCCCCACCCTGTTATCCATGTCCATGAGTCCTTTTCCTTTTATTCTTTCACTTTTAAATTGAATCTATTGGGATGACGCTGGTTCACAAAACTAAATAGGTTTCTAGCGTACACCTCAACCAACCATCCTCTGCACCCTGTAGGGTGTGCCCATCGCCCCAAGCAAAGACTCTTTTCTCCCCATTTCCCCCTCCACCTTACTCCCAAATCCCTTTCCCTCTGGCTGTCACCACACAGTGGTGTGTGTCTTTGTGTTATATATACAGTGTGTGTGTGTGTGTGTGTGTGTGTGTGTGTGTGTGAGAATCCCTTCACATTCCCTCATCCAGCTCTCCAACTTTTTTATCAGACTTTCCCCACGTAAGTTATGATCCAGGCTGAAGGGTGTACTATCTCCTTAAACTGAAAATCTGGTGGAGTCAGAACTGGAACAGCCATTGCAGGGTTTCCTGGTACTCCCAGATTATGAGGGAAGAGAGAGTCAGAGAAAACTGATCAGGTGAAAAATGGATTGGAGGCACAAGGGAAAGCAAAGAAACCCGAGAGGGTGAGTACAAGAAAAAATCCAGACATTTAGTGTACACTTGAATTAATTTGACTAGATTTATATTTCTTGTAACCCAATTTATATCTTTTCTTGTGCAGAGAATACACTCAGTGAATATTAGTGCATGGGGCATTGTGTCCTCAGTGCTTGGTGTGTACACAATGCCGATATGGCCCCTGACTTCAGAGTTTACAGTAGAGTGGAAGAGGCAGGTTTTACGTACTTGATCTTGACCATAACGTGAGTGTCAGTCAACACCTGTTACCAGGGGCAGATGGTAAAACAGAAGACTATTCAGTGTTGTAGTGTCTGAACTGAATGGAGGCTCGGGTGAAAATTTCAATGTTACTAATTATGGCCAGTGGGTATATGAACACATTAGAAAATTAGTATGATATCGTTAGCAAATAAAGTAAATTGAGCTTATCAAGAGTTGAACTTTGACTGGATTCTCCCCTCTTTTCCTCCCTTCCTCCCTCCTTTTCTTCCTTCCTTCCCTCTTTCCTCCTTTTTGAAATCTGGCTGCAATATTGTGCTAAGTGCACATATTTTAATTTGGTGCAAGGAATGCATAGCAAAATAAATGAAAAGCTATGAATGTAAGAACACATGTATTATTTATTTCAATGACTAAAGAATAATAAATCATTTTGTCAAGTTACACTAACATTCAATTTTTTCTTTTATAGGTGTAATCTGTCAAGTACTTGCAATTCGGAACTCTATAGAACGGGGGGAAATGTATTAACTTATAATATAGATCCTGGAACTTGTTAAATATACTTTTCCTAATTCATACTTTCTCTCTTTTGCTGGGAAAAAGGGAAAAAAAAGGCTGCCTCAAATGTATTATGTTTATAGGTCATTGGAAAAGAGTACTGCACAGCGGGATTATTATAATGTGCTAAAAGATGGCACTTGTATCTCACTGGCATGTGGGGAACTCCTGTGAACCCGCCTTTGATCTCCACTGGCATTTTAGCTGAAAGGATTTGGAAATCTTTTTGGTTCTGGCAAGACAGCACTCTGGTGGCTGTTTATAGTTGGTCAGTTTTTAGCAATAGATAAGAAAGTCTTTGTTGAAGTCAAGTTTATTAATACATAATGGGCAACATGTTGCTTTAAAGACAAATGCATGTTTTTCTCATATCAAAAAAAGCTTCCCCATTTTTACCAACATCCAAAGATACTTAAAAGAGACCTGCATGTTCTTTTCCCCTATACCCTCTGCTGAGAAATAGTAGTACTGCAACCCTCTGAGTGTTAGCAGTTTTTTTTTTAGGTAAGAGGAGGTTTTCATGATGTAATTTGTATCATAGCACTCAGCTGGACAGAAACTTTTAAGAGCTAAGCGCATTTGCTGACTTGTTTCCATTTCCCACTAGAACAAAAAGAATTCAAAGGCATGAAGAGCCTATTATGAAAAAATGCATGAATAATGCAAAAGTCATCCTCAAAGGGCTATCGCCATGTACTGCTGCAGTTACTTCTTTTTAATAAAATCACGAAAAACTTAAATCGGGGAAAAAAAAAAAACAATCCAAGCTTGTTGAGGCAGTTAAAAAGGGCACATGAAGAAAGGTTTCCCCTGAAATAGATATATTTTTAGTAGTCCTTTTCTCTTCAGCTCTATTGAGGTTCTAGTTGACCTTTAACATTATATATAAGTTTAAGGTGCATAATGTGTTGATTTGATGTAATTACAAATTGCAAAATGATGACCACTGTGGCATTAGCTAGCACATCATGTCACGTAATTACCATTTTTTATTTTCATGGAGAGAACATTTAAGGTCTACTCTCTTAGCAACTTTTAAGTATATAATACAGCATTATTTATGATAATCACTATGCTGTACATTAGATGGATAAAATGTATTTACCTTATAACTTGAAATTTGAGTCCTTTGACCAACATTCCCTATATCTCCATTTCTGTCCCCCAACCCCATTCTCCTGGTAACCACCTCTCTACACAATGTTTCTATGACTTTGGCTTGTTTAGATTCCACATATTACTGATGTCATACACTCTTTGTCTTTTTTTGTCTGACATATTTCAGTTAGCATAATGCTGTCATGGTTCTTCCATGTTGTCACAAATAGCAGAGTTTCCTTCTTTCTCGTGGCTAAATAATATTCTGTTGTACACATATACCATGTCTTAGCCATTCATCTGTTGATGCACACGTGGGTTGACTCTCTATTATGGCTATTATAAATAATGCTGCAAAAAGCAAAGGAATGCAGATAGCTCTTCCGTATTCTGTTTTCATTTTCTTAAGGTACATATCCAGAAGTGGGCTTGCTAGATCATCTATCTAGTGCTCGATCCACTGAACCACACCAGCCAGGGCTGTTTTTTTAATTAAATTAATTGGGATGACATTGGTTAATAAGGTAGTTTCAGGTGTACATTTCTATAATACATGATCTTTATGTTTCATTAACAGGTGTGAGGTAATATGTTATTGTGGTTTTGATTTGCATTTCCGTGATGATTAATGTTGTCAAGCACCACTCCATGTACTCTTTGGCCATTTGTATGTCTTTTTTGAAAGTGTCTATTTGGTTATCCTGCCCACTTTTTAATTGAGTTTTGTTTTGTTTTCGCTTTTGGGTTGTATGAGTTTTAAATTTACTTGGGATGTTAACCCATTATCAAATACAAGAATTGAAAATATTTTCTCCTCTTCTGTAGGATACCTTTTTTATTTTTGATTCTTCTGCTATGCAGAAACTTTTTAATTTGATGTAGTCCCACTTTCTAGTTTTTGTTTTTTGTTGATTGTACTTGGTCTCCTATCCAAAAAATCATTGCCATGAAGGTCAACAATCTTTTCCTTGTTTTCTGCTTGCAGTTGCATGATGGGAGGTCTCCTATTTAAGTCTTAATCCATTTTGAGTTCATTTCTGTGACTAGTTTAAGATAGGGGTCCCAATTCTATTCATCTGAGTGTGGATATCCCATTTTCTCAACATTACTTTTGAAGGGCCTGTCTTTTCTCCATTGACTCTTCTTGGTTGCCTTGTCAAATATTAATGGAGTGTATATGTGAAGGTTTATTTCTGGGATCTTGATTCCGTTCCAGAACTGCCTGGATTGCTTAAGGTTTGGTGGGTGTAAAAGTTACCCCCTATTCTAGAGGTCTACTTCCTTTGCACTTTTCGTAGGGCGGATGACTCTTTCTCAGCTGATTGGGTGCATCAGCCCTGGATGAACTTGGAGGTGGTCATGCAAGAAAATCAGGGTCCCTGCTGGCAGCAGAAGAGGTGGTAGCCTCACCCCATTTCCTGGGCTGCAGAGGTAGCATTGTCCACAGTGATGCTTCAAGAGCAACTCTGGCAAGCTGTGCTGTCTGATGTTCAGGGGAGTGCAGTGGAATTCTGTCTGGACCATTTCTTTGGCTTGATTTTGACTGCTTCTGGCAGTTACGTCCTGGTTAATGTCCTTGAATTAAATTCCCCTTTCACGTCAATCAAAGTTGTCCCTTTTTATGTTCTTGCAATCTTGAGGATTATGACTAATAAACACATCTATCTGTAAAATAAGCTCTCTTTGCACATTTATAAATAATATTTATATTATTTATATGTACGAAGTGTATGATTTGCTACATGGGACCCATTTGTACAAGTTAAGCCACTATAATGTAAGCAACAAAGATGTGCAGTGCTGCAGAGGAAGCAACGGAAAAGAGGCTGACCAGCCAGGGAGCAGAAAAGGAACCACTTGAACTTCAAATCCAGGTTTTCCAGCTCACCAAATAAACCACACATAACATTGTCCTGAACGTGGTTGAATACTACACAAATACAAGGAATGATGTTCACTAATGTGTGAAAATAGCATTTATATTTCTATTGCTTCATTTGATCAACTTGGTAAGAAAGTGGGCAGGATTGCCAGAGATGTCCTAGAAGAAAGGTATTTGAGGATGTATGTTACCCGTGAGGATACTGAGGATCCCTTTCCACAAAACGGGGACTCACCTCAGGGTTGCTCTCTGGCACCCGTTTTCTCATTCAGTGTACACAGCAGTCCAGTGGAGAGGAAGGAACAATGATTCTGACTTTTTAGTGAGAATTCTGAGAGTTCTCAACAATAGCAATGCAGGTTAGACACATAACTAATGAGGTGCAGTGAAGACTGAAACCATGCTTCTCAGCCTCAGCCTGGTCCCCTGGCCACCATGAAGGAGCACACAAAACTATTTTCTGTGTTTCTTCACTTTAGAAACTTGAGGTCTTTTTCTGACATACAGATTTAGCTAGCCATTTTCACTAAAACCACTCGCAAAATGCTCACTGTTTACTATTTCTGGAATTCTTGTTTTGATACGATGGACAAAACCAAGGATGTTGACATTCCTCGGCTACTGCAGAGCATAGCCACAGCCTGCACAACTCCACCTACCTAGTTTCTGAATGCTGAATGGTCTGATTCTCCCAGATCCAAGAGTGTCCTCTGCAAACCAAGTGGAGAAAAGTGCCTTGTTTGCCAAGGAAGCATAACCCAAGTGCTCCCAAGGCTGCAGATGTTGTGGGTATATATGAGGACACATCAACTCCCATGCCCAAGGTACAATCACCATTTCCCCATATACTCACCCAGACCTCCACCCCTCTGAAAAATATACAGTCTCCTCCTCAGTGTACGTTGGTGCATTTACCTGGGTATGTACACAAATCCTGGCCCTCTCACACCGGCTGCAGCTACGGTGGGGCTGCCCTGAGCTCCCTGTCCCTCCTCCAAAGCTGCAGGCCTGAGCCTCCCACCCTGACTAGTGCCAGGACAGCTGCCCAGTCTCCTGTGCAGTGACAAGCAGAACTCCATCCTTCCTCTGGGTGATGCTCAATGGAGGGTGCTGATGGGGTGACAAGGGTTGTTCTATAGCAGGGTTACCTGGACCCCCAAAACGTAGAGGCAGCTCTTTGAGTTTGCATGCAGAGCCCTTAGGCTCCTGGAACACCTGTGGGCCACTGGGGTAGTCGAACTCGGACACGAGTAGAAATTGCTATTCCTCCCTAACTCGAGGGGCTCAGCAGCTGAGCTTCTTAGAATACATTTTTGATTTGAGACTACAGTTTTCTTTTGTATTTTGGTCTTCACTGAATCCCTTCTCTAGCTCCACTGCTGCTCCAACAGACTTGGCATGTGCCTAAATTTCAAATGCAGAATTTGTGGTATTTGACTAGGCAGCTATTTGGCCCTTATGTGAGGCAGTGGCTGTACATAGGCCCCAGTAATGTGTTTTTCTTAGGAGGACCCAAGGCACCTCAGGTCAGGTGGTCTCCATGCCCTGTTCTGAGAGCCACCAATCAAACTCAAGATGGAGCATAGAAAACTCTCTCTCAGTCAAATTATTTGTGGTTTGATACTTTGTGATCTAAATATTCTCAGGAAAAATAACTTGGCTTTAAAACTTCTTCCTCATTTAAACAAAGTAACACAGGAAAAGTCAGTAAATCCAAGTGTCCCTCGAGATAAATGCATAAACAAAAATGTGGTATATACATGCAATGGAATATTATTCAGCATTAAAAACCAAGGACATTGCAAGCCAGGTCTCCAGCCAGGTCTGTAGCTGGAGGCAGGTGAAAGGCAACCATACATTGATGTTTCTCTCCCTTTCTTCCTCCCTCCCTTTCCTTCTCTAACAATCATGAATAAAACCTTTAAAAAAAAAAAAAAAAATCCCCAAATCGACATTTTGACAAAGGCTACAACACAGACGACTTTTGACCTCTGACAAAAGACAAATGCTGTGTGATTCCTCATAAACACGGTTTCTGGAGTACTCAAACTTAGAAAGCAAAGTGGCGGTTGCCAGGAGCTGAGAGCGGAGGAAGAAGTGCGTGGGAGTGATGCTGAATGGGGACAGAGTTTCCATTGGAGAAGATGAAGTTCTGGTGTGGATGTCGGTGATCATTGCACAGTATTGTGAATGTACTTAATGTCAAAGAAATGCACACTTAAAAATGATTACATTTTTATTACGCATACTTGAACACAACAAAAACCAGTTAAAATACTCTCCAGAAATAGCCACCGTAATTTTTCTTGTGTGTTCTTCTAAGAGTTTCCCTATGCACATGTACATTGTGTGTGTGTGTGTGTAAATATACACACAAAAGTATATGTATGTATAAGTGTATATATATATTTTTAAGATTTTATTTCATTATTTTTAGAAAGAGGGGAAAGGAGAGAGGCAGAGAGGGAGAGACACATCAATGTATGGTTGCCTTTCACCTGCCTCCAGCCACAGACCTGACTGGAGACCTGGTTTGCAACCTGGTTATGTGCCCTGGCTGGGGAATTAAACCTGCAACCTTTGAGTTTGCAGGCCGGCACCTCTCTTATCCTCTCTGTCTCTCTACCTTCCCCCCTCTCTAAAAATAAAATTAAAAAAACATAACTGTCAATTTAATGGATAAAAATGGTGTCTGGGTGAGATTAAGCTTCTTCTATATATTGATTTATAAGGGCTTTTTCTACATATTATAAAAATTACCTTTTATAAGGAGCCAACCTGCAAACCCAAAGGTTGCTGGTTCGATTCCCCAGCCAGGGCACATAACCAGGTTGCAAGCCAGGTCTCCAGCCAGGTCCGTAGCTTTAGGCAGGTGAAAGGCAACCTTACACTGATGTCCCTCTCCCTCTCTGCCTCTCTCCCTTCCCCTGTCTCTAAAATTAATAAATAAAATTTTAAAAAATTACCTTTTTTATCTCGTGAATGTTTTTTAAATTTATCCTGTGTCTTTATACTATTTTTAGCCATACGTAATTTTTAAATAGCTTTGTAGACACACATATATCCATTTTTTTTAAAGATTAAAGTTTCCTATGTTATTTCTAGTAGGTTTATGGTTTTATTCTTTAATTTAAATTTTTTTTATTATTTTGGTATAAGGATTAAGGAGAAGAAACTTGGTTCTTTTATAAAAATAAGTTATTCATTAAACACTTTGGGCAGCACTATGCTCATTACCTTCCGTGTGTCATAATTCAATTGGTAAAGGCACATGAGGAAACAAGGTAGGAAGGTTCCAACTGCTTGCCCAGTAGCACAGTGAACAGTGGGTGAAAGACAAGACCTGTGCTCTTAACCACTGGGTGGCAATAGTCCCAACAGCTAATTTGATCACAGACTAAGACTAGAGGAGGTTTCCTTTCATACTGTCACTTCCCTTCATTTTACACAAGAAACGGAACATTACCTGAGCAGGAGATGCAACTGTAAAAACCTGTCAGGACCCCCGATTCCCAGTGCAGCATAAGGTGTTCCTTCCAGAAAAACTTTATTCCCACATTCTCCTGGGTTTTAGCACAAGATGATGTATACAAGCCATTTCTCCACAGGGTCTGCTCGATAACTGTATGTGCAGGGCTGCTTTTCATGCTGTGCAAGGTGGGAGGCGCCGGGCCGAGGAGCACGGATCATGTACACCCCTCAGGACTGAAACCAGGCTTTTCAACTTAGCCGGGGGCTGGGGTGTGGGGGCTCCATTTCAGGAAGTTTGTGACATAGGTTCTACATTTTTACATAAGCATGTGTTTTCCTGGGGAAGTAGTTCATCAGATTTTTTTTTAAAGGTGGGGAAAAGGTTAAGAATTATTGCACTGTACAATATGTATAAATGATCTGTTCAATGATTGCATTGGACTGTATTTCTTCTCAAAAGGCTTCTTTTAATGTGTAGCATTTCCTCTTGAAAGATTTCTCCATCAGCAACTCCTCACTAACAATGATGAGTCTGTTATTTTACCATCGGTGAATGTGTAAACATTTAAAACTTTCCCCCAGAGCTCCTGGTCTCTTTTTCTGGAACCATTCACAGTTGAGAGGCAACATACTCCTGAACGTTGGAGAAGATCAGAGATGAGTTGTGGCCCCAGCACTCCGGGGTCAGCTGTTCCCCCAGATGTAATGTCCTGGTTGTGCCCTACATCGGTCCATGTCTTCAGTCACCACACACCCGAGCTCCCACGGGGACACAGAGTGTCACGTTCAGCCTGGCTCTGCTTTGCGAACAGCAACGCTGTTTGGCTGAGCAGGAGTGGATGAAAAAGGGGCCACATACTAAACTGGGCCAGCTCAGGGAGGCCTTACAAACTCACAGATGGAAAGGAACTGGGTAGGAGGGCCCGAACATAAAAATCCCTCAGTAGAAGCAGGTCATGTTGAGGGGTCACATCCTGGGCCTGCAGCTTCCTTGTTAAAGATCAACCTCTAAGTAAGTGAGCCTTTAGATTGTCTTTTTGAATCTAGGATAAGATAAGATACCTATGAAATATCAAAATAATCTCCTTTTCCAAGCCCTTCAGGCATGTCCACCACAGGGGAACAGGAGACCACAGGCCCCTCATTGTTATTTTGTTCCATGATGCTGTGTCCATTTGCTCTAATGTTTGTTGCTAACTATCCTATACCCACCATATAAAAGAATTATGTGTCTCCTCAGCTTACCTGTTTTTAAAGATTTTATTTATTATTTCCAAGAGACAGAGGAAGGGAGAGAGGGAGAGAGAAGCATCAATGTATGGTTGCCTTTCACCTGCCTCCAGCTACGGACCTGGCTGGAAACCAGGCTTGCAACCTGGTTATGTGCCCTGGCTGGGAATTCAAACAAGTGACCCTTGCATTAGCAGGCCAGTGCCTTATCCGCTGAGCCACCAGCCAGGGGATCAGCTTACATTTTTATCCAGTCTCAGCAATTTCCCTGCTGTGCATTCTCCCACCTCCTTATTCTACCACCAGGTCATTTCATGTAACCCTCTTTATGCCCCCTGCTTTGATCCTGATGTATAATATAAGCTGTAAAACTGCCATTGTCTGAAACATTTTGTCAATCAATTGAGATTTTGCTTCCTGGCAAATGTCATCAGTTTGGCTCAAAGAAACTCATAAAAATGTTCTAAAGGTTTGGACATGCCTTATGTCAATAGGAGCCATTGCAGGGAAAGAAAGGGATGAGATGGCAGAGCCCTGATAACCCAACTTTGAAAGAATTTAGAATGAAACCTTTTTTTTTCCTCCTAAACTGCAAGTATTTGTTTGCTTACGGTATCTTTGGGGGTGGAGAATTAGCATAACTTCCCTCTCTCACAGTCAGGTCTTCCAGCCTCCCAGTGGGGTTTCTCTTTGAAATAAGAGTTGTGTGTGTGGAAAGGATTCAGGAGCAAGCCTGGGAAGCCAAGAAGAAAAGCAACATGCCTATTTCCCATCCAAAGAGTAACCCAATACAGCTGTAACTTTAGACAGAGGTGCTTGGGAAATGATTTGTATTATTGTTTTTTTAAGAAGCAAGTGTAGATTGCTAAGGAAAAGACCTAAAACATGGCTTTGGAAATTCAGCGTTGCTGATAGAGTGCAATGTATGATGTAAAACTTAACAAATTGATTTTTTTCTTAGGAAAAGAAATTTCACAATGAAGAATTAAAAAAAAAAAAAAAAAGATAAAATAATTAAATATCACCAGAGAAATACAAACCAGAGATACCCAAACACCCAGAGGGTACAATATACTTACAGCCTGTTTCGATTTTTTTCTATATTAGCTACCTTCACATTTGAGCAGTTATTAAGAGAAGTAAATTCTTTTGCATTTTGTCTACCTTATAGAGCTGTATAAGAAGGTCTCAGCTGGAACAGGAAATATGCATTAACTCCCTCCTTATGACTGGAAGTGAACATATGGTGTTTATAATACTCATGTAATTTTGTGGGGGAAACAAGTAAATTAAATTTTGAATTATGTATTACTAAGTAGACACTGCTGAATAATAACATGTTTTGTATATTTGCCACCTCTTTGTAATAGTAGCTTGTGTCTGCACTGCAGGTAGCACATTATCAACTGTGAATTGAAATAAAGAGAAAAGTCACACTTGACACTGAGTTTGTGAAAGATTATAGGTGATGGGATTTCCCATGAGCAAATTAGACAACAACAAGAAGTTGTAGTTTATTAGTTTGAATAGACAAAAGGTGACTAGGGAATACAGGGTGGGGCAAAAGTAGGTTTAGTTGTTTGTATGGAAAATAATACAATACTAAATAAATCATAATAAGAATAAACTATGTTTTCATTTAAACCTACCTTTGCCCCACCCTGTAGTTTAGTGTACTTATTATTGGTTTATGGGCTCAGTATTTTTTTTTAATGAGTCTGAGAATTAGAGAGAGGCATATTCAAAGATCTGAATGTCTTTCTTTTAGCTCATTCAAGAGAAATTCAACATAAAAAGAAGGAAAAGAAGAAAAATCTTATTTTTCTGAATCCAACTTATTTAAAAAGCATATACGTACTAGATTCACCATATTAAATTTGTACCAAATTCTTTTCTTTCAAGTCAGTCTACATACCTCAGATCTAGGTTTGGTGAAGTTCCTCCATACCTGTGGGGCCATCTCCAATCTGTAATTTGTTTAAAAGTGAATGGAATTATGATCAGACTTGTAAGGTGTACCCTTACAGAAGATTTTAATTTAATAGCTTTAAATTCTGGAGAATTCTTTTGTATCTCTAGTGTAGGGTTTTGACATGCAATAATAATCATTAGTCCTGCTTCTACTAGAGCTATGATGCTGGAAGGAAGAGAGACATTTCTTTATACAAGTGGAGGACTAACTTTGTCATAGGATCCATTCATCTGAAAAAGGATAGAAGTACAAATGGAAATCCAGTATTTCAGTCTCAAGTACATGCAGAGGAAGCTCAGAACCAACCTTTCACCAGTCCTTCTCTATTTCAGTCATGATCTTTGCTCTGAATGTTGGGAATGTGGCTATAATCATAGAGAGGCATTTTATGAGTCAGAGAACAGATTACAGATACCAGATGCTACAAAATGATTAATGAAAGGGTTCAGTCTTAAGTGAGACACAATTTCTCCTAAATGCTGAAGGAAATGCGACCTCATAGATATGTTATGAATGAAAGTGTAGGAGGGGGGCACAAACCAAATTCAAGAAGTTTAAAGAACAGAAGAGAATCTTCTTCCATAAGACTTTAAGTAGATTCACGTTTCTACTCTTTGCGCTGTTTTATAAAGTCTACTGAAGCTTAAATAATAATAGAAAAAATGGATTCAGTGACTGTTCCTTCCTCTATTTTTCATGTACAACATCTGACATTATACCAGAAATATTCAGCTCTAAGGTGATATTCCCTCGTGGAAATGACCACATTTCCTCTTTTGTTATTATACTAGGGAGGCAGCCCCAGACGGATAAGACAAGAAGGAATTGGATGCCAAAACAAATTTTCCTGCTCTCCGTGCTACCTGGCCATCAGTACTTGGGTTGACAGACTGGCTCCCCTTTTGCTTGTCATACAAAGGTACACTGTCAAATTATGTTCGCCTTCACTTCCAGAATCTGAGGCTGTTTTCTAGGTGAAGTTTGAGTATATTATAGCAACCATTAAATGGCTTTTTGTCACATTTCAGATGATGGGTAGCTCAGTGCCCTAGAGTTCAGGTGAAGTCAGACTTCAGGAGGTGCCAGGAGATCAAAGGCTGCCAGTGCAATTGTTCCCTCCCTGCAACCTGGAATGGTGGCTGTGACTCAGTTTCCATGTCATCAGCCCCGTGGCACTGGAGAAACAGCTCCGCTTGCCACAAGGCCCAAAGGATGTGGGACTTTGTTGATAGAACTTAGCCTTGAAAAGGGTAAATACATAAAATACGCATAATATTTTCTTCTTTTATAGTGAATATGGTGCAGTCTAATAATTGGTTTATATGTTACATGTCTCCTGGTGTTATCCACTTAAATGATTTTTCCATATTATAAAGCAATATTTGTGTATTGAAGGATACACATATTTATTGAAGTAAATTAGTGTTTATTTGGAAAAATGCAAACAAGCAAAATACAAATGTTAAATCACCCCAAATTCCATCTTTATTAACATTGTATCTAGGTAGACACACACACACACACACACACATACATATGCACTTTACAGCTATATGTATCTCTATACATACAGCTATATCCATATCTATAAATATAGCTACATCTAACCCATCTGTCTCTTGTTAGATTGATACATCATTGATCTATCTCACTATTTATATTTGTATACACTTACATCAAATCATACAGTATGTGCTATTTGATAACTTCTAAAAACTGAACATATCTGAGCACTTTTCCATGTCATTTTCTTCTATTTCTGTTTAGTCCTTAAAATTTTTTAAATAATGCATAATATTCCATACAGCATACTTTTACCAATTTCCTATAGTTTATTAGGATAAACTCTGAGGTGGAATTATGAATCAAAATAGTCTGTCTCTGGTTCTACTTCCATGGACAGAGTTTCAGAGGGCCTGCTTCCCTGTCTGATTACCAAGCATTAGTTTTAGCTTTTATCTGAACAGCCCAAAGTACCATGGAGACATCTAACAATGCCTTCTACATTGGGCAGGGGAATGCAAAGTGTGGTTTTGCTTGGTTTAGTGAAGAATATTCAACATTTGGCCAAAGTAGGAAAATAAGATTAAGTCAAGCAAAGATTAAGAATAGATAGCTGGTCAGCTGACTTTCTAGTTGTTTTTCTCCCCCCCCCCCACCCCAGCTATTTTACCAAAATTTCACTTAACTACATATTCAAGGAACTGTTCTTTTAGTTTAAAAAGTGCATAGCTGGCCCTGGCTGGTGGCTCAGTGGATAGGCACTGGCCTGCAAACCCAAACGTTACTGGTTCGATTCCCCAGTGAGGGCACATAACCAGGTTGGAAGCCAGGTCTCCAGCCAGGTCCGTAGCTGGAGGCAGGTGAAAGGCAACCATACATTGATGTCTCTCTCTCTTTCTTCCTCCCTCCCTACCCTTCTCTCTGAAAAGAATGAATAAAATATTTTAATAAATAAATAATAAATAATAAAACTAAGTCTTTAAAAAATGCATAGCTTATTTTGCAATATTTTTCAAAAATTTCTTTCATTCAGGGTTTCACAACAAATCTAATATACGAGAGTTTAGTACAGGGTAAGTAACTTCCTGTCACCAGGACAAAATAGATTTTAAAGACAAAGACCTGTAAAAACAAAAATTGGGCCCTGGCTGGTGGCTCAGTGGATAAGGTGCTGGCCTGCGAACCCAAAGGTTGCTGGTTCGATTCCCCAACCAGGGCACACAATGAGGTTGCAAGCCAGGTCTCCGTCCAGGTCTGTAGCTGAGGGCAGGTGAAAGGCAACCATACATTGATGTCTCCCTCCCTCTCTCCTTTCCCCTCTCTCTAAACATAATAAAATCTTTAAAAAATAATAATAATTTTCTAAATATTAAAATATCCTTTAAATAGAATTGGTAAGTGAAGTATAAATTAATAAAAAATAGGTGGGTTAAATATTCTGACAATACTCATTGACTTAAGAAAATTGTACTGGTTGGAAAATGCATTTTGCTAAACGTAAAACATTTCAAAAATAGCTTGAAGTTTTTGCTATGTCCACAAGAAGTCAGAATTTACTCAACCTGAATTCTTCATACATTTTCAAATAATAACCTATGGTATTTACCACCATTTTCACAAACTATCTGCATCTAAAAGGAATTAGTTAGAAGGGGTTCCTGTAACACCAATGCTGCACACTTCAAAATGGATTTACTGTAAAGTGAAATAATCTGCATTGCAGTGATGTAGAATATCAACAAAAAAATATGAAAAATCAATATGGAAAGAAAGGATTTAATGATAAAGGTTGGTGTGGTCCGGTCCAGTAGCATTCCAGGAGTTTTCCACCCCTGAGTGGTACCTGCCATTCTTACCCATGGCTCACATCTAGTCACTTCATTGTTGTCCTTCACCCTCACCTCTATGTTCCTTCTTTAATTTCCTCTTTTCTCTACATTTCAATCTTTCCTTGCTCTTTGATCCTTTCCCTTTATTGTAGGCCCATGGAAGCTTCCATAGCCTTGTGTAGTGGAAGGGAAAGAGGGAATCAACCTTTCAATTATCACCTTCTAATTGTGACTCCTTAAATTGACTCACTTTATCGTCAGTGGAATATTGCTGTGTGTTTCTCTAAACAAGGAAACACAAAATGGAAGGAAACTTTATTACCATTTAGTCTGCGACATCATCCTTTAGGTATAGGTGGTAAAAGCAGAGTATTTCTGAAGTTGGTGGTATTGAATAAAGTGGGTCAGGGTGTCTTGAAAGCCCTGGGTTTTAATTCTTTTTACCATCTCTTCACCGTTGGATTGACTTAAAACTCACAGTATTTTAGTGAGGATTAAATAAGACCATGTATCGCAACCATTTAGCGTAGAATTTAGCATACAGAAATAATTTTTAGAAGTGGAATAGACAATTATTTGGGACTTCATTAAGTATGTTGACCCCACTAGGTGTAACTGGGGGTTATTTTGCCTTTTTAAGAGTCAAACACCATTCCACTAACTGCAGAAAATCCAATGCCTTCCTAACAAATTTCCATGCATACCTGAGGGGCTTATGGTCATTGTTACCTATGGCTCCAATCTCCTGCTCCTGCCAAATTATTGCTAAGGTGTTGCCTCACCAGCCCATGGATTTCTCTGTGTTTTATGGCACTTTGACCCTGACACATCACCTGGAGATTTTCTTTCATTTCTATTCATACACAAAAATTATTCACAGAATTTATTTGTGTGTACAAAACTTGACTGAAATTTCAAGTAGAGGGATTTATATCACAGACACATTAACTTACAAATTAAATGTTGGATATTCTTGCTTTTCAAAATGCCTTGGTTATTTCTGAAAAGTGGTCCCTGCTTTCTATAAAAGGGAGATGAGTAATAATGCCTAAATAATAGGGCCATTGTGAGTAATAAGACAAACCAGGAAAAACACTTAGAACATTGCCTGGCATTAAGTAGTTAGCCATTACTTTTACTCTTACTATTATTATCACCACTACTGATAGCTGGCCTGCCACCAGGTAGCTTGAGTCTCCTCCCTCTTCTCTGTCTCTTCTGTCATCAACACTCCTGTTTGTTGTCCGGCAGCTGCTGACCTTTAGCTCTGTCATTCATCCAAGGTGTTTATGAAAATACTTCCTAAGCAGAACTATTTCCTTTCTAAGAATTCTGCGGCCAGCTATTAATATAAAACATTTTTTGGCCCTTAAGAAAGCAAGTTCCAGATATATCCTGGATTCAGATCCAGGATTCTTCCCTTTTGCGTGATAAATAATTTATAGTAGATACTAACTATACAGTTTACTTACTGACCAGATAGTGTCAGGGAATTTCTTATATTTGTTGCAAAAGTGTCCACTCCCTGACGTCAAGGCTGTGTCTAATATATTTTGGTTTGACACACGGATTTGAACATGAATGAAGGTAATAAATAATAACTGATTGAATCTCCCTTTCTCCCCTGTCATAATTGTGTGGTTGACGCGCTTCCTTGTCGTTTCTTCTACAAAGCTTGCGTGATCAAGTGATTTCTGGCCAAGAAACAAAAGCAGAGTCATTTCACCCTCCAATGACTTCAAAAGAAAACATAATAAAATCAGGTTTAACTCCAAGAGCAGACACCAGAGAAGCCCCGGTCCAGGCCTATGAGGAATGGGACCTCTGATGGCTCACATTGATGCTGTATTATGGTCACTAGCATTTTATCCTTCTATCAAACTGCAAAACTGCCACTATTGGGACAGTTGGACATGTTTTATTGGGAAAATAATTTTTTCCTTATGTTCTGCACTAGTAGATTGGTTCAGTAATAAATATGACCACTTTTCTTTGAAGAAATAGCTGATTGAATAAATAGATTGAGCAATATTAAATATATTCAGTTCCAAGAAGAAAGTATTTTTCAAAAGAGCCAGCAATCTTTTAAAGGTAGTATGGAACGTTTAATTCACCTACTCCCTCACGAAGAGGTGGAAAAGGAGAGACAGTTTGCCCACCCAGCTGAGCCCACCAGCAGAGAGGCATTCTGGGAATGCTTCAGTGTGACTCAGCTCCCAGTAATAATCCCAGGGCTGAAGGGCTAGGAGGGTTGTGTGTTGAGGAGGTGGGGTAAGGGTGATTCTCTTTTCATTCTGGAGTCTAGCTGAGTACTTTTTCCAGAGCTTTGGATGCATTTGGGAATCTAAATAGTCTTGTAGATATCTTACCAGCCTCATGCATTATGCAGTTTAGGACATTTTGTATAAAAGAAGACATTTATGTAATTCTTAGAACTCAAGGATCAGTCTTCAACCATCTGCAAAACCACAAATTCCACACCTGGTCTGCTTTTCCTGATACTTGACGTATTTCTGTGTTGCAGCTTCCTGAAGAGGAAGGACAGACATGAATGACATTTATTAACTTAAGCTGCAACCCATTAGGATGTATTGATGACCAGCATCTCTAGGAAGCAGCCAGGACAACTCCACCTCCTGCCACCTGATCCTACCTTGGCAGAGCTAAGCAGTTTAGTTATTTATAGGAGAGCTGAGAAAGACTGTTCCATTTAGAAATGGCTAGACAAAAAGTAGAATGAGGGGTGAGTTGTTAGTGTGGTGGTTAGTAAGATAGGAGTAGAGTAATAAACAGAGAGCTGGGGAGGAGGATAGTTGAGAAGAGAAGAGGGGAGGAAGGAAAGAAGGGAGGGAAGGGGAGAAGGAGGGAGACAGGGAAGAAGGAAGAGAGGTGTGTTGTGTGGGGGATGCCAGGATCCACTAAGGATTTGTTCAGTGCTCACTGCGGAGCAAGCAGTGCCTGGGTGGAGGGGACCAGGCTGCCCTCTAATGACAACAGTGATTCACTGGCTTCTCACCAGGGAGTGTACATGAAACTAGCTTGAGCTTTACCTGGAAGGGGCATGGATCGCAGGTCTGCCTACACCTTCCAGACCTGAAGAAGCAAAGAACGAAACGTCTGGAAGAGAGTATTCCAGTGTAGCTGTGCAAGTTCCTCCACACACGCAGTGTGGAAACCACACGCGCAGGTGTTTTCCGTTGCCACAAAGCGTACCTTTGGGCAAGTAGCCTCATCCAAAGCCAGTGTCCCCGCTCACAGGTGCCAGAACTATGGTTACACGGGGAAAAAATCTGAAGTTCATTCCTGTGTTTCTAGTAAAGATAAGGATCTCTTACATAGAGGAGAATGGGCAATTATAAATTACCTATTTCCTTTGATGAGAAAAATGTAGGGAGGGAGTTCCACATGGGGCAGGGAGCAGGAATATCTAGGTTTTGTCTGGGCAGGGCTGATACCGTCAAACCTGGAGATGCTTGGATAGGCAAGTGCCCACCTGACAAAGGGATGGAGGATTTGCAGGATGGGGAGAGAAGCGTCCCAGGAAAAAAATAAAGCCCCCTCAAAAAACAGCCCCCCCCCCAAGCAAACAAACAAAAACCAAATAATGCTTATTAAGCCATCTTACATGCCAGGCACTATTGTAAGTGTTTACAGGTATTACCTCATGTAATCCTTACAACCACTCCATGAGGTCAAGTACTGTTATTATTCCATCTTGTAAAGGAGGAACCCAAGCTAAGAAGGGTGAAGACAAGCCATCAAGGTTACCCAGAGAGCTGGTGGCCTTCTCTAATGATGAACAGGAGAAACAGAGCCCCAACACCAGAAAGTAAAACTGGAAGGCTAAAATCCTAATAGTTTTCTACTGCCATTCCAGAAGTATCTGGGAAACATAAACCTGGGTGCATGATAGCAGTTTGCAGTTTGTAACCTCTCCATGTTGGAGACCTTTGTCATTCCTCTCAAGTTCCCTGTCAAAGTTCACAGTACAATTTTAAGTGAAAAGAACTGGCCTGCTAACCTGGTGGGGGGCGGGGTGGGGCGCAGTAAAGACAAGTGAGGCGGGGCCAAGAGATGGGTTGGGGATGGTGGCTGTGTCCCTGGGGTTTGAAGAAAAGAGGAAATCACGGGGCACAGGCGGTAAAGAGGCCCCTGGAGAGGAGATGGTAACTTCGGAAAATGGAGGCAGTGTAACACATGGAAGCCGTTCGCAAGGCGTCACTGAGGAAAGCGGTGGAATATTCTTTTTGGAAGGAGTTTAGATTTCAGAAGCATCCAGGCGTTGTTTCTTAGATCTGTAGGTTTGTTGTCACTCAGAAGTGTGGTTTGCTGTCCTGCGGTCCCAGCATCTAATGCTCTGCCCACCCATCCTCTTGAGCCCCACCTGACAGGTCACTGCTACCCCCTGCTTGCTTCTGAGCTGTTGCTAAGGGTGTTTGAAGAGCTCTGGAAACAGGTAACTTTTCAATGAAATTTTTTATTTGAAAAATGATAGAACTACAGAACATAAAAGCCATTTATCCCATTTCCCCTTTTATTTATTTACTTATTTATTTATGTCGAGTATGCTGTTACATTTGCCCTAGTTTTTCCCTTTGCTCCCCTCTGCCCAGCACCCACCGCCCTCCAGCAATCCCACCCCACTTAGTTCATGTTCATGGGTCATGCATGTAGATTCTTTGGTTGACCTTTTCCTGTACTACTATTCTTAACATATCCCATCTTTTTTTCTTTCTTTCTTTTTTTTTTTTAAGATTCTATTATTTATTGTTTCCAGAGAGAGGGGAAGGGAGAGAGGCAGAGAGGGAGAGAAACATCAATGTATGGTTGCCTTTCACCTGCCTCCAGCCACGAATCTGGCTGGAGGCCTGGCTTGCAAGCTGGTTATGTGCCCTGACTGAGGAATCGAACCAGCGACCTTTGGGTTCGCAGGCCGGCACCTTATCCATTGAGCCACCAGCCAGGGGCAACATATCCCATCTTTTTATTGTCATGACATAAAGGAAGTAGGTATGTGATCTTTCCCTCTGCTTTATGCACACATTTATTCCATCCCTCCCTCTAAGGAGAATTTTACCATTGTATATTTTACTTATCTCTTCCAATTTCTTTCTATAAATGTATGATGATATAAGCAGATATATGCAAGTATTTCTCCTCTCAAAAATAATGTTATGTAAATTTGTTTTCATTTTTCCCCCACTCTGTATTGCATGGTCACAATGAGCAAATCTACCTGGTGCTTCTCAATGCTGTACACTATCACTTGCAGGCAAATACTCTCACTTGTGGAATTAGGCCTCTTTCAACACCATTACTGTTGTTTCCAATTTTCTGTTACAATCTCTCCAGCAACAAATGTTCTTATAAAAGCAAGGCTAATTTAAGAGAATTTACCTTTTTCTATTTGGTTCTTAAGGATGAGTTTTAGTTATGCAATCCTATTGTTCCTGAAAAATGTTAGAGAAAAAAATATGTGCTAATAAAAAAGAAAGATAAACACTGTGACCGTTTTCATAAAATTCAGTATCCACTTCACGTCTTCGCAGCCCAACAAGGCCAAAAGGAAATAAATGAAATCCAGAGCTTTTGGCAGCGTTAATCTAAAATGCTTTTCATTTCTTTGCTTTCTGAACAGTTGGGACCATAACTTCCACACTGACTATTTAGTAATGGACACATGCAGCAGCACTGACGTTGACAAAACTCTTTTAAAGAAGTTGACATTTTTGGAACATTTGCAAAATGTTACAGTAAGGACATTTAATTGGTAGCAATAAACTTAGCTACTTCATATTTCATATTTGTCTGAAACTTACTGCCTAATATGCATCTACCAAAGAGTGTCAAATACATAAAATAAGTTGAATTTGTAGTTCAATATGCCACTTTGAAACAAAATGGCAATCTAGGAGAATTTTCAAATTAACATAACATTTTATAGGTTTGGGGGACATATTTAATGTTATTAAGTTATTATAGAGGCTTCAATTTTACTTTATTTATTTAATTATTTTGGCTTCAATTTTAAATTGGTGTATTAATCAGACTGTAGTGGACAGTCTAGATCTTTAGAGTTTTTCTAATTAGTTTTACTTTAAATCAAATGGATTTAAAATTTGCTGCTGACATTCATAAAGTTTGAAAGGCTCTCTTATTTAAACATTAAAAACCCAATTTTTAAATATTTTTTAAATATTTAAATGAATGTATTGGGTGACTTTGGTTAATAAAATTATATAGGTTTCATGTACTAGAAAATTAGTACATGAGCTATATATTATATTGTGTGGTCACCACTCAAAGCCCAGTCTCCTTCAGTCACCATTTATTCACCTTTACCCTCTTCTATGTCTTCCTTTCCATCTTAATTTTTTTACTTTTATTTATTTACTTTACAATTTATGTATAGTTGGTATACAATATTGCATTAGTTTCAGGTGTACACTATAGTAATTTGACATTAATATACCTTACAGTGTGATCACCACACTAAAGCTAGTAATTATCTGCCACTGCAAACATCACAGCATTAATGACTATATCCCCCTTTACCTTTATGACGCAATCTCCCCAAGTTTCCTCCTCTTTGGCAACTGTCAGTTTGATGTCGTTTCTGTGAGACTGTTTTTGTTTTGTGAAAGTTCTATTCTTTAGAATAGAATGCAATGACTTTCGAAAGAGTTGTATTTTGCTCATGTTTTAATCCAATTTCAACGCTTCTTCTCTTCATATCAAGTTGTGCCGCACATATAAAGGCATGGGTAGGTCTCAGCTATACTTGATGGCATTATTCACAAGTATAGACTGTCTTATATTTCCTAGGGGCCATAATAATGAGACACTGAATCTAATTATTATTATTATTTTTAAGATTTTATTTATTATTTCCAGAGAGAGGGGAAGGGAAAGAGGCAAAGACAGCAAGAAACATCAACGTACAATTGCCTTTCACCTGCCTCCAGCTACAGACCTGGCTGGAAACCTGGCTTGCAACCTGCATTTGTGCCCTGACAGGGGAATCAAACCAGCGACCTTTGTGTTCACAGGCTGGCCACACCAGGATAACTTCTTTTCAAAATGTGATTGACCAATTTTCTATAGAAAGTGGTTTCCTGACTGTTTTGGTTTCATTGTCATAGTCTTACCATGAATTGCATGTTACAATTTTACAGTTTTTTAATTTGGTTCTTCTTAGCTACTTCAGGGAAAATCAGCCTGTTGTTGGCTGACTTCATTCTTCAGAGAAAAACAAACTCTCAAACAAAATGCAGAACAGATGTAAAGCACTACGAAGTTTCCCACCTAACCTGTCACCATCAGGCATCACACACTGAGTTGATGGGGCACTGAGTGGCACAGAGTTCCTGAGGCCTGCACAAGCCTGACAACTATGGTCTCACAGATAGTTCTAGCTAAAAATTTTAAACCTAGAAGGGAAATGCAATTCTTCTGCAAAAAGCATGTGCATGAATGATGTGGGAAAAGAAACAAAAATAGAAGAAAATAGGAACCTCTAATTGGGAGAAATAAAACATTAAGTAGGTCACCTGCAGGACAAATAATCATTGCCAATGGACATACTTAGTCTCTGATGATATAAAAAAAGTGACTAAATAAATGTATCCAATATGAAAATATGTCGGTGAAATGTAAGCAGCATTTTTAAAAGTTTATGTGTACCACCAAAAATGCCAACTTAATCCTTTTCCACCTGCTATTCCTTTCAAAGCCTTACCTCCCTGGGTGTGCCCCCCCCCCCCCCGCCCCCAACACACACACACTAAACTTAGGGCTTTTCTGAAGAAAAGAGTGATATTTAGCCCTGGCTGGTAGCACAGTGGTTAAGGCGCCGGCCTGCGAACCCAATGGTCGCAGGTTCGATTCCCCAGCCAGGGCACATAATCAGGTTGCAAACCAGGTCTCCAGTCAGGTCTGTGGCTGGAGGCAGGTGAAACACAACCATACATTGATTCTCTCCCCTCTACCTCTCTCCCTTTCTCTCTCTCTGGAAATAATAAATAAAATCTTTAAAAAAAAAAAAAAAAAGAGTGATATTTATGGCATGGCTGGCCTGGTGGTGGCACTAACACTCTTTGGGGAAAATGGTGTTCTCTTGTTCTACAGTAACAATTTTTAAGACATCAACTTCAAGATTTTACCAACTTCTACCTAGAACATTCTTTAAATCGAGTGTAAATCTTCTTTGCTGTAAGATAATGTTATATCTTAGTCTTTTCTCAGTTAAGATATAGGACTGACCATTATATAGCTCTTTCCATTTTGTAGAAAAAACTCTACAAATGTAGAGTTTTTATCATAAAATGTAAATTTTATGATGGTTCAGACTCAGCTTTGTTTATTGTATTATCTCCACAACCTAAATGTCAGGCACTTAGAAGGCCAGTAATAAATGTCCAATAAATGAATGGAGGCATGGATGAACTATTGTTCCCAGGATAACAATATTATTTTAAAAAGAGCCTCTTGCATGCCCCCAGCTGGGGACCTCAACCACAACCCAGGCACGTGCCCTGATGGGAATTGAACCAGCAACCTTTCAGTTGGACACTGGAGCTCAATCCACTCCTGACACCAGGAGGACTCTTTTAAATTATTTTTTTCAGAGATTATTTTCTTCCCATTTCTCTACTTCTTTCCCCTACCTAAGTTTCATTGTTTTTTTCTATTGGTAGACACGGTATTCTAGAACTTGATAGTTGTGTTGTCATTGTGTTAATAACCATCATGATCATCATCGTCAGATAATTAAAACATTTATATTGTTTAGAAGAAAGTAAGTATACTTCAAAAGATACTCCATTCCAAGACCCCCTTGAATTGCTATAATCTGTTTTTATTCAAGGTAGATTATATTTTGTTGACAAATTAAAATAATTTTAATTTCAAAATTTGGAAGAAAAGCTAAGGAATGGAGTGCTATTTCCTACTGTTGCAAAATATTTAAAAATTTAAATTGTTTTTGTTTGGCAATTAGTGAAAAGTCAAAATTTAAACTCTATCAAGTGAGGAGATGAAGGATTTATAGAATTTTTTTTTTACTTAGAAAGTATCTGGATGGCCTTAGTTGATATTCATTTTGTTGTTGTTTTCATCTTTATCATGTCAAGAGAAAAGATGGCTAATTTTCTGTCCCTGTCTTCCTTTCTATCTCAGATGGAATAATTGAATAATGTCATCTCATATAACATCTTTCCCTAATTCTCTTTCTGGGATTCTTTCCTATTACCATGCTACCTTTGACATGTAACTAGGGTGGAGGGAGTGGTTTCCCAAAATAACTATGTGCAAAGTCCTATCAAATCATATATCTCATCAGGTCAGGAAGTTCCAGTAAAGATGGCAGAGTAAGAAAATGCTGTACTTACCTCCTGCCAAAATCACATGATAAATTACAGCCAAATTATAGAACCACCTAAAGACTAGCTAAATAGAAGTCCTATAACTAAGGCTATAAAGAACAAAACATGTGGAGACTGGTAGGAGGGGTGGAGACATGAAATGGACTGGCCCCAATACCAAGTGTGCTGATTGAGAACCGAGAGGAATATTTCAGTTACAGAGATACCTCCACACCCAGTGAATGAGGGGTCCCAGTTCCAGACCACTAGTAACTGAAAGAAGGGAGCCCATATTTAGCTGTAAAAATATGCCAGAATTTTGTCCTTCTGCATGTTGCAGAAGACTGCTGGAAACCTAGATATCCTCTGAAATTACCTGTGCATACATTCACTTGCTCAGAAATGAAGACCATAGTAACTGAAATGAACAGCATACTAGAAGGAAACAATAGCAGATTAGATAAAGCAGAGGATCACAATAGTGATTTGAAAGATAGGGTAATATAAAACACCCAATTAGAACAGCAATAAACTAACAAACAAATAAATAGGAGCACAGTATAAGACATGAAGCATAACAATATTTGCATTATAGGGGTGTCAGAAGGAGAAGAGAGAGAGCAAGGCATTGAGAACCTATTTGAAGAAATAGACTGAGAATTTCCCTAATTTGGTGAAGAAAAAAAGATACACAAGTACAGGAAGCACAAAGAATTCCAAACAAGATGAAGCCAAAGAGGCCCATACCAAGACACATAATAATTAAAATGGCAAAGATTAAACACAAAAAGAGAGTCTTAAAAGCAGCAAGAGACAGTTAGTTTGTACAAGGAAGCTTTCATTAGATTGTCAGCTAATATCTCAAGAGGAACTTTGCAGATCAGAAGGAATTGGCACAAAATATTAAAAATAATGAAAATCAGGGACCTATGACCAAGACTACTCCACTCAACAGGGCTATTTTTGCACTGTTGCAAAATATGCAAAGGAGAGATAAAGCAATTACCAGACAAGAACAAACTAAATGAGTCCATTGCCACCAAACCAGTACTACATAAAATGTTTAAGGGGCTCCTTTAAAAAGGAAAAGGAAAAAACCCCATAAATATCAATAGTAACATGGCAATAACCACATACCTATCAATAATCACTTTAAATGTAAGTGGATTAAATGCTCTAAGGCATACAGTAGCTGAATGGATAAGAGAAAAGATTTCTACATATGAGACCCACTTCAAGTGGAAAGATACACAGATAGAAAAGTAAAGAGAAGGGAAAAAAGTATTTCATGCTACTTCTTTAAGAGTGTTAGCATGGCCCTGGCTTGTGGCGCAGTGGATAAGGCGCTGGCCTGCAATTCCAAAGGTCACTGGTTCGATTCCCCAGCCAGGGCACATCACCAGGTTGCAAGCCAGATCTCCAGCCAGGTCTGTGGCTGGAGGCAGGTGAAAGGGAACCACACATTAATGTCTTCCTCCCTCTCTGCCTCTTTCCCTTCCCTGCTCTCTCTAAAAGTAATAAATAAAACCTTAAAAAAAAAAAAAGTGTTAGTATGATGTCTTTTAGTTGTTAACCTGTCTTTTCTTGTTTGAAATTTTAGAATGTTCTTTTTGTTTTTAATGTTATTATATTTTACCATAATATGTGAAAAAACAGCCATTTGACATAAAAAAAAAAAAAACAAAAACATCATGTCCAACAAAGAATTGGACACTTCTCTTTCATTTTAATAATGTACATAATCAGGCTAACAGCCAATACTGAGGATAAAACCAAACAATAATTATTACATATTATTATTATAAATATCATTTTCTTTTAAAAAAAAAAGATTTTATTTCATTATTTTTAGAAAGAGGGGAAGGGAGAGAGGCAGAGAGGGAGAGAGACATCAATGTATGGTTGCTTTTCACCTGCCTCCAGCCACAGAACTGACTGGAAACCTGGTTTGCAATCTTGTAATGTGCCCTGGCTAGGGAATTGAACCTGTGACCTTTGGGTTCGCAAGCCAGCGCCTTATCCACTGTGCTACCAGCCAGGTAAATATCATTTTCTAAACAGCCTTGAACTCTCTTTATTATGAAGGGAATACATAAAAAGAAATATTTATTTACAGATAGAAAGTCTCCCCTAGAATTATTCCAGAGAGTGTGGTGTATCATAACATCATAGTAATTAATGGGGTTGACCAGATGTTTTTTCTTTGAGTTAAAAAATTATTTACTATTCTGTTCACTTAATAATATCACATTGATCACATATTAGTCATACACTTAGAGTAGGATTGGAAATTATCTCACTGTCTTGCCTTAGCATTTCTGGGAGGTTGCTTAAATAAGATAGGCTTTACAAGACAAATTTTCTAATATCAAATCAATCATGGTATTCAGGGTTTTACCAATCAGAATGAAACAAGATACCCAGGGAATCAATAGAATAAAACTCTGAGTTCAGAATAAACCTTCACATTTATGCTCAATTGATATTCGATGAGAGTGCCAAGATAATTAAATGGGAAAAGAATAATCTTCTCCACAAATAGTCCTGAGATAAGTATATAACCACATGCAAAAGAATGAATTGGACCCTTTCCTTATATCAGGACGACATAAGGTCAAGATGGACCATAGACATAAGTACAAGAGTTAAAATTATAAAATTCTTAGACAAATACATAGAATAAATCTTTATGATTTTGGGTTACTCAATGCCATAGAGATGACACTAAAAGCACAAGAGACTAATAAAAGTGTAAGAAAGATGTGGGGGAACTAGGAACCTCTATATATTGCTGGTAGGAATGCAAAATGGCAGAGCCATTTTGAAATAATTTGGTAGTTCTTCAAAAGTATAGAGTTACTATATAATTTAGTGAGTCCACCCATAGGTATATACCCAGATGTAATGAAAACATACGTCCACACAAAAACTTGTACACAAATGTTCATAGCACCTATTAGTCATAATAGCCAGAAAGTAGAAATAAGAAAAAATGTCCCTCACCTGATAAATTGATGAGCAAAATATGGTCTATTCATACCATGATGTATATTCATCAATAAAAATGAAGTATGACGTAGATGAACCTAAAATATACATGAAAGGTGAAAGAAACCAGTCAAATGACCACATGTTGTATTGTTCAATTAACAAGTATATAAATAGGCTTATGTATGTACAGGATAGACAAATCTGTACAAATAGAAACTATATTAGTGGTTGTCTAGAACCTGAGGGGCTGAGGAAGAAATGGAGAGTAACTGCTACTTAGTGTGGGTTTTAGGGGCGGGGGGTGATGAAAATGTTCTAAAATTGATTGCGACAATGGTTGCACAAGCTGAACAATCTCAGAACCATTAGATTGGATTTTTAAAAGACTTAACTTTATGTTATTCATGCAAATTGCACCCCAATACAGGTGTTTTAAATAATGATATCTGAGAAATTGGCATGCAATTTCATAGGTAAGGTACTGATATTAAAAAAACATACTCAAATGTTCGTAATGGGCACTGTGACAGATTGGAGGAGTCAGTTTACATGGCAGAAGCAATTGGTGCAAAGAGGAAGAACACAGGCCTGTACCTGGTTGTCTGGATTTGAATCCTGATATGACCTCTAGATAAGAATTTGTTATTATTACATAGTCTACAAAATTCAAAACATAACTGCTGCTGATGGCATTCCAACTCTTTTTGCTTCTGCCTTAATAAACTCATGAAAAAAGAATTTAAAGTTTGAGCAAGGGAAAAATAGATTCCTAAGGGAAGGATTTCAGACAGATAATAGCCAAACAAAATACAGTGCAAGAATAAAACAACATCTTTTGATCTAGCAATTCCACTATTAGGATTATACCTGAAGAACCCTGAAACACCAATTCATAAGACCCTATGTACCTCTATGTTCATAGCAGCACTATTTACAAAGCCCAGTGCTGGAAACAGCCTAAGTGCCCATCAGTGGATGATTGGATCAAAAAACTTTGGTACATTTACACAATGGAATTCTATATAGCAGAAAGAAAGAAGGAACTCCTACCCTTTGCAACAACATGGATGGAACTGGAGAGTATTATGCTTAGTGAAATAAGCCAGTCAGTGAAAGACAAATACCATATGATCTCACCCATTACAGGATACTAACAAACAAAACAAGCAAGCAAAACAGAACCAGATACATGAATACAATGAATAGATCTTCAGTGGGCAGGGGGGAGAGAGAGGGGTGGAGGAGGCAAAGAAGGGGAGCAGTTTAGTCAAGGAATTAGCATGGAAGAACCATGGACATGGACAACAAGTGGGATTGACTGTGGAGTTGAGTGGGTGGGTGGGGAAGGGAAGAGAGGGAAGAAGAAATGGGATGGATGTAATACAACAACAATAAAATTAAATTAAAAAGAAATGAGTAAAACAACATCTGCATTTGCCTGCTTATATTGCTATATTCTAAGAAATAATATCTTGTGTCTGTGAAATGTGATTAAATATATCCCAAGAAAGAGGAAAGATATCTGCATTTACCTTTGAGAGTTGTTAGGAAATTCTCTAGCTACTAACTCAGCTATTGAGTTACTCAGGTTGTCAGCAGGGCTCCCACAATTCTGGTCTAAGTTACACTACAGTGTTCCAGTTCTTCATGATGGAAGAATGGAGAGAAAGATTGAAAGAGTTTTAGTCAGAGGTGGAGTTATTAACCAGTGATAGAAGAGTGAGATTATGTGAGGGTCAACTGAGTGTCAAGGACCTCAAATAGAAAGGATCATGGAGGGAGATTGCACAGGATGATTAATGTTCTTGATTACAAGGCCAGCCTGTCAGGATTCCCACATTAGGGAAATTAGTTGGTTGGTGTGGCAGGGGTAATATGCCCAGGCCCAGGAAGGGTTCAGTGACTAGAAGGACCTATGGTAAGAATTAGGCCCTTTACATGACTTTGAAGTATCTCATTTTGACCCTAAAAATCTTTAATTAGCTATTTCTGCAATTCTGATGAGCATTTACTCTTCAAAATGAAAGGAAAACTTTTTTTGACGTAAAAACATTTATTGGCTTTCGTAATTGATATAAATTGTCAAGTTGGCAGATTCATGTTCTCATTATTTATATATCCATGGAAGAAATTGACTTACCTTCCAGGTTAAATATAAGATGATTAATAGATCACTTCTGACAGGTGACTAGCTGAATTATTATTGCTTATTGATTTTTTAAGCAGGATTTCTGATTGTATGCAGATCATTATAAGGCCATTTTCTAAGTTGGCCTTAAAGGTAAAAATCAGTTGCTCAGTTCTTTGTTTCAGAATTCAGGCCTAAAGCAGGAGTTGGAATGCCTGTGTGCCACTTGTCTTCTCCTTTGTCCCCATGAGAAAGGGAACTGAGGAGTAAGGCAAGACTTGCAAAGATTTGGTAAGATAAAAGATATGGCAAAATATGTAAATCAGGCCTAGAGTAAGATGGTAGAAAGGGTATTCTAGAAGTCATCTGTACAATAATTAAATCTTGTCAAAGGGAGATTAGAAAGAAATTCAGGATCTTCTGGGCTTCACGTAGACATAGGGAACTCCACAGCGTGGGGTCTTCTTGCATGTGCCTCTTACCTCCCCTTCTAGACACAAAAATTATGGGGGGTTGTTTGGAAGGTTTGGATGAATTTACGCGATTATGTAAAATGAATGCCATTACGTTTAATTATTATATACATTTCATATAGACATTTGGCATCTCCAAATATAAGAAAACCACACACTTCCAACAGAGAAAGGTGGTGTAAATAGAAAGATATTGAACTAGGCACCGTTAACTGCCATCAACCGACTAGTGACTTGGCATAAGTAATTTTATTTCTGGGTTTTCCTTCCAATGGGAGGTTAGGGAGAGGGAATAGGTAGTAGGCTAGATTGCTAAAGTTTTATTCCATTGCTAAAATACTGTGTGTTTTGTTTTTTTTTTCCTTGGAACCTCTTTGAAGCAGGATCTATTGTTCTTTTGTTGCAAGGAGGGTGGAGTGGTGCTGTTTTCCTTTAGGAAAGTACCTTGGGGTCAGAGAGACAGCTGATTTTATTGTCACGCCTCACTGGGGCTCTGGGGATGGCTGCGCATAACTAAGAGAGGCATCTGGTCCTTCCCCAGCCCCACTGCAGGGCTCCATTCAGAGTGTCATTAAGCTATTAGTTCACTTTATTGAAATTTTGCTTCTAAATTCCATGTAAAGAACTAACCAGGAGATATCCTTTATAGGATAGAAAGAGTCTACTAAGGGAAATTCAGGGCTTACTCTCTACTTCAAAAGAGTGATTCTCAAACTGTTGTCCCTGAAGATCTGTATCTGCATTGTGTGGGAACTTATTAGAAATGCAAATTCTCAGGCCCCACCCTAGACCCAGCCATTTGTGTCTTCCAAAGCACTGCAAGGAGTATGATTGCATGCTACAGTTAGAGTCACTATCCTGAAGTTGATGTAGCTAACAGATGGAAAGCTTTCATTGGATTACTCTGGCTGGTGAGGCTCAGTGGATTGAGCTGTTGCCTGCAAACTGACATTAAAATGACACAAGCTCATGACTATCAGCATCAGAATCTAAAGAATAAAAATGAACAAACAAAAACAATTAAGCAAACAACCAGAATAGGAACAGAACCATAGGTATGGGAATCATTTGGAGGATTATCAACTGGGAGGAGGAAGAGGGAGAAATAGGGAAATGGCGCAGGGATTAAGAAGCATAATTGATAGGTACAAAATAAACAGGGAGATGTTAAGAATAGAATAGGAAAGGGCAAAGAGAAAGAATTTACATGAACTATCCATGGATATGAACTAAGGAGGGTGGGACTGTTGGAGGGAAGGGGGTTACAGGGCAGATGGGAGCAAAGGGGAAAAGTTGGGACAATTGTAACTGCATAATCAATAAAAAGATTTTATTTATTATTTTTAGAGAGAGGGGAAGCAAGGGAGGCAGAGAGGGAGAGGAATATCAATGTATGATTGCCTTTCACCTGCCTCCAGCTACAGACCTGGCTGGAGACCCAGCTTGCAACCTGGTTATGTGCCCTGGCTGGGGATCGAACCAACGACCTTTGGGTTCACAGGCCAGCGCCTATCCACTGAGCCACTAGCCAGGACCAGAAGTTTTTTTTTCAGCAGGTATTATAATACCTATAATTTGCATTTGTCACCTAGACAGGGTTCTCAAATATAAAATCCACTGCATACTGTTCCTGTGGGCCTGTGTGAAGGTACTCATTTTTGAGGATGACAGCTCATCCCCTGGTGGAAACTGTGCGACATATTTCATGTGTGTTTCCTTCATGACCATACAGCTTATTTATCAGGCTTCACTATCATTATTTATTCAATTTGATTTGATACCTCTTTAAGACATGTATACTTAATATTTAAAATATAGCATTTCAAATTCTATCAGCCAGCATTTCTCAAATACCTATTTCAAAAGAAATACAATAGATGACAAATTCTCTTCTTTAAAAAATCAAACATGCTCTTAAGGGAGGAAGAGCACACACCCAGATGAATAATGAAAAACAATTCTTTTGGAAGCAATATATTGACAGATGCTATATTTTGCAAAAATGAACATATTCAAGGGAAACTAACTAGAAAAATGATCAAAAAGGCTTCTGGGAGGCACTGGCCCTTATTTGGGGTTTTGATAAAGACAATTTTGGACTAAAGAAAGGTGGTGAGGGAATAGTTAGATAAAAGGGATAGCTGACTTTTGTGTGGGGGAAGAGAAACAGACTTTAATGCAGATGGTTGGAGAACCATGAAGACAATTAGCTCATTTCTTCTGATACTAATAAGATTTAACATAGCAGGAAAATGTATTTATCAAAGAATCTATTATATTTATCCCTCATCTCTTCCTTCTAATTTACTGAAAATTCCACCTACTTTTAAAAATACAGAATATCCCCAAAATGTTCTAATATTGACTGTTTAAAATAATTCTCCTCAAGAACCTAGCATAAAGGAACCATGGATATGGACAACAGGTGGGATTGACTTTGGGGGGAATGGGTGGGTGGGGAGGGGGACCGAGGGGAGCAAAAAGGGGATGGATGTAATACAACAATAAAATTAAAAAAGAAGAAGGAAAAAAATAAAATAATTCTCCTAAAATTTACTTGCTAAATAATTTTTCGCCTCATTCATTTGTATAATTTTTTACCTTTTATTTTTTAAATGACATTAAATAATTGTAGACCAGGCAAAGTTTGGATACTGATTCTCTCTCTACCATCTGTTGTTTTTGTCGTTTCTCCTCTTAAGTGGGACAAACTTCTTTCTGAAAAATTTTACTGCAGGCACACATTGCTGTGGATGGTCAATTTAGAGATAAAAATCTCATCATCTTAATTTAGCGGTGACATTTCCTAAGTGCGGTCTAGTCAGGGCTGAGGAATGGAAATCGACTTCTTATTTGTGCGGCGCCCTGAAGCGAGCGGGGAGGGGGGCACCCTTTTTCTGCTTATCATGGATGGATTAAAGCGAAATATTTCAGCGATGTAGAGCAAAGGTGACTTCCTGTTTTGTTTCAGGGGTTGTTTCCTTCTCTCAAAGAGAGCTGTGTTTTCTGACATTCTGTAACCCTTCTGCTCAGTGATTTCCCACCGAAAGGGCAGAGTGCAAGGGCCTCTGCCGGTCGTTCCCTTTACAACATGACCTGCAAAGGGGGGAGGAGGAGGTGGCTCATTAGTGGCAGGAATCAGACCAGGAAGGGATCTGTTTTCTATTTTCTTCTGAAGGCTGAACTCATTTAGATGGAAAGGGTTTTATTGTCGTCGTCGTCGTCATCATCATCATCATCATCATCATGTGTGTATTTTCTTACATATTGAGATCATGTTAGGTGAAATTGCTGGTGAGGAGAGTCAAAGTGCCATTTTTATTTCAGTGAGTAAAATCAGAAAAAAAAACAAAAAACAAAAAACCCCAAAACAAAACAAAAAACAAAACCCAAAAAGTCCAAGTACTTTAAAGCAGTTGGGTTTCCGTTCTAAGCTTCAAAAGCCAAACTCGCAAGTCTGTCTGCAGGGCAAAGAAAAAAATTAAAAGAAACATTTTTTTTTTCTTGTTTCTGGGCTTCTGGCGGCCCATTTGCAATCATGTACAGCATTTCTTCCTTTTTTTTTTTAAGTGAAAGGCAATTTCCCTCCATTAAGTGATTCCAAACGCAGACTGCTGCAGCCAGGAGCTCTGGTTAAGGTCTCGCCGCTGACACAAGGGTCCGTGTTTTCTGCCCCTTGGACGTTTCCAGCGGCGCGGCCGCAGCCCCCGCCCCGCCCCCGCCCCCGCCCCCGCCCCCACGTCGGACTGCCCGGCCCGGGCGATCGCAGATAAAGCTGCAGTTCGCGCTACCGGGCAGAGAGGGGCTAGGTGGGTTCCTCCCTGGGAAACTGGGGTGGGCTCTTCAGGAAGGGGCCGGAGGCTCTTCTTTGGAGGCTGCCAGGGCGGCCCCGCACAGCGGGGGTGCGGGAGGGGTGCGGGTCTCAAGGGCTGTCCTGGGCAATCGCGCGTCCTGCTGCTGCTCCAGGCTTCCCTCCCCTCCACCTCCAGCCCGCAGACCTTCTCTCCCCGGATCTCCTCCTTCCTGGGGAGGGGGCAGGCGCTGGAGGGCCGGGGCTGGGGGTGGGAACGGCCTCTCCGGTCCAGAGGGAGCGGAGCCAAGACCCCGGGGTCCTGCCGCGCGTCCCTCCCGCCCGCCGGGTCGCCGCAGCCCGGGCAGCGCACAGCGGGCAGCGGGGCTTTCGGCTCAGCGCTTCCCGCACCTCTGCCCCCAGGAGGAGGCGTTTTCCTCCGGTCCCCTCCCTTCTTCCTTTCCGCTCCCCCCACGCTCCCTCCGCCCCGTCCTCCTCACTTTGGAGACTTTCCTGCTTCTTTTCGCACCTTTTTGGGATCCAGGGGACGTGACGCCCCAGAGCAACAGCTGCCTCAGCTGAATTCCACTCTTGTTTTGGTAACTCCTTCGCTTCCTCTCCTTTCCCCTCCTCAGAGTCCTCTGCGGAGCCTGATGTTTCCGCCGCAGGGGGCGAGAAAGCGGTAGATGCTGCTGCCCCAGAAGGCTCGGGCGTCGGGAAAGGGCGGCCGGGGCGGCGGCTGGAGCTCGGCGGAGCTCGTGGGACCCCATTGGGGGAATTTGATCCTAGGAAGCTGCGAGGTTGCCGGGGGAGGAGAAGCTCCCAGGTCATTGTGTCCAGTTCCAGGGGGGACTTGGAGACGGCGGCGCGGGCCTCTCGGCGTCCTTGGCACAGCTGCGCCCCGCCGCGTCCTGCCTGCCGGGATCATGGTCTGCGGCAGCCCCGGAGGGATGCTGCTGCTGCTGCGGGCCGCGCTGCTCGCCCTGGCGGCGCTCTGCCTGCTCCGCGTGCCCGGAGCCCAGGCTGCAGCCTGTGAGCCCGTCCGCATCCCCCTGTGCAAGTCCCTGCCCTGGAACATGACCAAGATGCCCAACCACCTGCACCACAGCACCCAGGCCAACGCCATCCTGGCCATCGAGCAGTTCGAAGGGCTGCTGGGCACCCACTGCAGCCCCGACCTGCTCTTCTTCCTCTGCGCGATGTACGCGCCCATCTGCACCATTGACTTCCAGCACGAACCCATCAAGCCCTGCAAGTCTGTGTGCGAGCGGGCCCGGCAGGGCTGTGAGCCCATCCTCATCAAGTACCGCCACTCGTGGCCCGAGAGCCTGGCTTGCGAGGAGCTGCCGGTTTACGACCGCGGCGTGTGCATCTCCCCCGAGGCCATCGTCACCGCGGACGGAGCGGGTGAGTCTGACACCGCCCGGCCGCTGCCCCCAGCCTCACAGCCCGCCCACTCCAGGGGTCCCCGTTACGAGAGCCTTTATTCTCTAAGGCTGTCTTTTCTCTCCGGATCACTTCTCCGAATCTGTCCTTTTTTCTTTCGCCGCATCTCCCTTCCCATCGGATGCACCTTTTGCCAACAGGTGATGTGTTTTTCCTAAAACAGGTTATTCCACTCTCATCACACTTCTTAACACTGACCCTTCTCTGTCCACTCTTTGCATGTGGAAGTAACCGGATCTTGTATAGTGATGCTCTTCTTGTTTTATTTGTTCACCATCCCTGAGCTTTCTTGCCTGACTCTTGCTTTCCCAGTCCTCCGTTGTCCCTGTCTGCAATGTTTTAGATGCTTGTCAAGATTGTCTGGTGAAAACAGAAAACTGAAGCACCGTTTTCTTCTAATCATTGAAAGTGCCAAGATAATTTCAGTAACCTTACTCTGACCCACAGACGTTAGTGGTATGTGTTTGCTCAAAATCCAGTTTGAGCAATTACCTTCACCTTAAATTTCCCTCTCCTTTCAATGAGATAAATTGTTCTTCCATTCCGGGCTGAAACAGCTGTGAAACATTGCTATGTGCTGCTAATTAGCTCCTGTGACTTGCCCCAGCCACAGAGCTGGCGCAGTGAAATTGCTGGGTGCTTGTCACATGCCACATGCCTTCAAGTCATTTTGTAAATGACATATCGGTGAAAGGAGTTATATTTAAGGCATGGTATCATCGCACACTCATGTAATGTTATTTTTAATCTCACCTCTTATCCTGCTCTATGCTCTGCAAATAATTTGTCTGTAGGACCTTATTTTCTGCTTTCTCTGTGTGTACATAAACCACACACTCATTTCAATCTTTCCCAACCATAAAACTTTACTGCAGTTCTGCATTTAATGGAATCAACCACAAGTTGTTTTCTCACTAATGTTTGGTCTCATTATGACAGTCCTGACTCTTAAGACCCCAACTAAACCTAGTTTATTATGGTCCATTTAATTCTAACCTAGCATCATCCCTACCAGCTAAACCCAAACTCAAATTTCACCCTTCATATACTGTAAAAATAAACCCAGTCTTTTATGATTGGTCTGCTTTCATACTCTTCCCAGATCAGCTCTGTTCTTGAATGTGAGGACTCGACTGCCTCCTTTGCTGTTCATTTCTTGGCCATCACCTTTCTCTTTGCCTCTCAGTGAGCTCAGTCTAAGGTCATGTCCTCAGGCCATTTCTAGCTGTTAGTTCTTGGTTGTCAGGGAACAGACTTGGGGGGAAAAAAAATGCTTTTTGTGCATCTTCCTCAATATAAAGAGTGAGGAGGGGAAAAGTGCTTGTACAAATAGCCACAAAACCCAAACTGAACAGAAACATTTCAAGAGTTTTGTGATGGTCATTTTACTTAGTTATCACTCTTTGAGTATACCTCTTGTCTTCTTGATTTTAATCAAGAACCAAGAGCTGGTTATATGAAGTTATCAGGAAATGAACTTGTTATTCATTTTTGGACTAGAAGAGCACTCTTGAGACTTTGAACACACTGGTGTCACGGGCTTTGTGGTTTTGGAAAGAGCTCGGTGAGTTGCTACTGGGCTGCCAGTACTTACAATTAGTTAAATAAATGCTGGTGTTCATCTCAGGCCAGGTCGAGGCACGAGGTGCCATGGTTCTCCCTGAAATGCATCCCTCCCCTTAAAGGAGAAGACTTGCTCAGGGACCTTTCAAATGAGAGAGTTTTGGCAAAGTTAATGGCTCTCAAAAGCCATAGTCAATACAGATGGGAAGCAGTTTCTTTAAGTGCCCCTGAGTTACCTATCATTGTGACCCAAACACAGAACAATTGCCTCATTGAAGCACTCAAATAAATAGGACATGCATGGAAACAATTTCTCAGTCCATGGGACCTGTTTCCAAGCTGCTTTAAGATGTCGTAATCTCTGTTTTGCTGACAGCATCATTGTTAGAAGAATAAGTTGGGGTAGGTGGCATTTGGAACCATATTTTAGTCATGGTTTTCCTTCCCATCTGCCTTTGACTTCGGTGTGAATTAGACTGTTGTAGCACAAGGGAGTTGAACAGGTTTTGGGGATGGGGAAAGGAGAGGTGGGTTCTAGCCTGAAGGGGTCCCCTTGGCTTCCAAGGCCAGCTTTCTGAAAATTATATTCCCTGTCCTGGGTTAAAATGCCAGGAACCTGGAATTGCTTAGGAACATGGGGCCAGTTTAATTTATGATGCAAATATCCTCCTTGGTTCAGTGGAATATGATAGTTTATGAAGCCAGGTTTTTTTCCCCTCCTACTTCCATGTATAGATAGACAGAGCCCCTATGTCTTCTCACTAGAATGCAGCTGACTGCAGCTGACTATAAAAATAAGGTCTTCCTGAATAAAGTGGGAGCACCTTTTACATTCCTTCAATGCCAAGAAGATTTAAAAAAAAATCCTACCATTCCTGCCTTGGCTGGTGGCTCAGTAGATGGGTGGGTGTTGGCCTGCAAACCCAAAAGTTGCTGGTTCAATTCCCAGTCAGGGCACATAACCAGGTTGCAAGCCACGTCTCCAGCCAGGTCCGCAGCTGGAGGCAGGTGAAAGGCAGCCATACATTGATGTTTCTCCGCCTTTCTTCCTCTCTCCCTGTCCTTCTCTCTAAAAATAATGAATAAAATATTCTTAAAAATAAAATAAAATCCTACCATTCACATGGATCTATCTTTTCATAGTACAGTATGACTCCACAGGCAAGTTTAGTACATTTTATAGAGCAAAGTCTTATTGCAATGGAGTGTGGCTTCAAACTGCTTTTTTGCTTTTGAAATACCAAGGGAAATTCATATATTTATAAAGAAATGATCATATTCTTACCATTACTAATAACTTCACATGTAATTTATTATTTTTCCACATTTGACCTTTACTATATGGTTATGGCTACCTGCAGGACTGCGTTACCTGAGAATTTTATCAGTTCAAGTTAGTCACTCAGCCAGTTAATTAAGACATCTAGGCAAATTTTGACTATTGTATGGTGAGTAAAGAGTATGGGCAGACCAACTGGTGAATCTTGATTCTGTTTCATGTTTAGCTGTTACCGTAGAGGAGTTATGTAACCTTCCTGATTCAAAGTTTCCTGGTCTGTTAGTAACATGGGGACAATACTACCTACATCCAGTAGGCCTGGGATGATGAAATTAAACAACATATATATATCGCCTGATTCTTGGCTCTTAACAAACTTGTTGCTACTGTAGCAGTTTTAGTGTGATTATCATTGTTACAGCAAATCGACATTTGTTTTCATTCATTTGTTTTTTGAAATGGTATGTTGGTCATTGTAGATAGAACCTTTATTGTTTCAGCTCTGGAAAATAAGCTTCACAGTGGGCTCTAATGAGAAAAGCAGCTCTTCTGATATATATATATATATATGAGCTTACTATTTCTTTTGATACAAATTGACATTGACCTCGGGCTCTAGAACAGCATCCTTTGGGAGCCAGAGGGAAAAAGAATGAGCCTGATGGATGTCTGCTAGTTACACATAGTTTATCTGAGAAACTTAGAACTCATGTATTTAAGAAAATTTATGGTATGATATTTAACAGCTATTTATACAACACCCACGGCTTACCATGCCAAGGGCTTTATAATCACTCCTCAGTCACTGCTGGTCTCTGTGGCAGGGTTAGCCTGTCACCCCAGCTCTTACTCAACACATTTCTCCAGGCCCTGTCTCGCCTGGCAGAGCTGGGCCAACTTTCACATGCATGGACGGCTGTTTAATCGTTTCTCCGCTCTGTGAGGGATAGGCAGCCTTTTCTTTAGCCCCTGCTCTACAAATATTTGCGGGGCCAAATGCTAAGAAGGAGGACTTATTTAGTGTGATAGGAGGAAAATGGAATGGAAAGGAGAAATGGAAATTTTAGGTTAAAACTGCAGAGAAACACACAATTTTAAGGATCCTTCATCATGTAAAATATTGAAAGGTACTCTGGAAGAGACAGGAAGGCTATCTCAGAGTATTACTTAATTTACAGCTAGCGCAGTTGTCAGTGGCCACCAAATCTTATTTTAATAATTCATTTTATTTTTATCCTGACAAACTTCCCAATAGTTGTTGCTATACATAGCAAAATTAACTAACTTATATTTGGCTTTTCTCTTCCTACCAAATATACAGCAAGAGGTGATTAAGAGCCACCTTATACACATATTGCTTAGAATAATTAAGAGGTGGCTCTTTTCTAGAATTTGAAGGAAACCACAGCATAAGAGTTATAGGCCCTTAATTGGAATTCCAGATTTGCCATTAATGTTGTACCTGGAGCAAGTCATTTGACATTGACATTGGGGATTGTGAAGAACAAAAGAAATATTCATGCAAAGTGATCGATGAAACAGAAAGCACACTATAAGTGTTCCCAACTCCATGGCTGGGGGCAGACATGTCCTCTGGAGAGGGATCATTAGCAGCAATAGAGGAAGAACTAGTAAACATGTAAGAAATTTCCCATGTTCTAGGTGCTGTTTTAAGTGTGTCATGCATATTTATTTAACTATCATAATAATTACACTGTGGGTACTATTATTTCCATTTTGCAGAAAAGAAAGCTGAAGCAGATAGGGAAGTTTAGTGACTTATCCAAGTTTGTAAAGCTATTAAGAAAGAGAAGAGTCAAGCCAGAACCCATTCTACATTATAGTTCTCTCATGAAGAAAGAGGTGATTTCTTACTTCAGAGAGAATCTGCCTTTTGACCATCAGATTGCAGTGAATGGAGTGTTTTTATCATCGTATTTTGAAAGTGAATTTATATAGAGATGCTCTTCGACTTAAGATTGGGCTATATCTTAATAACCCACAGTAAGTTGAAGATATTGTAAGTTGAGGAGGCACTTAAAACATTTAACATAGCAAACATCATAGCCTAGCTGACCTACCTTAAATGCGCTCCAAACATGCTGTCTAAAAAATGCTGGCAGGTTGCTCACCCTCATGATCCCTGACTGAGGGCTGTGGGGCAATGCTGCCCAGCATCACAGGAGAGTAATTTCCTGCATGCCACTCAACTGGAAAAATGTCAGAACTCAAAATTTGGTATAGTTTCCACTGGGCAAGGGATTTCAAGAGATAAGATATAACTACCTCTCTGGGATATCAGGGAACATACTTACCATGTTTTCCCATCTATCCATCTATCCCCTTCGCCCCTCAGCCTCAGCAGGCTTCAGAGAAAATTCATCATTCCCTTATTCTCACAGGCTGGTTCTTTTCTAGTATTTTCTATATTGCTATGGCACTACCACACTCTTATTGGAGGCCCGAGAGTCAGCTTTGCTTCTATCTTCTTCCTCATCCCTGACATTCCACAGTGCTAGTGAATCTACTCTGAATCCAATCCTTCCTTCCTTCTTTACTGCTATATCTTAGTTTGGATCCCACCCTTTGTCACATGGATTCTGGCCATAAGATGACAACCCACTCATTTCTAGTATTGCCCCTATATATTCCAACCAGGGGATCTTTATGAGATGCAAATCTGTTGCTTCAAATTCTTGTTATCTGCCTCTAGCTTTCATGATTTCACCCCTTCTTAGCCCTCTAGCTTTGTTTCGCTCAGCATGCACCACTATTTTAGCCGCACTGGAACACCTGCTGGTTCCTGGATGAACATGTGCTGTGGTTTCTGATTGCCCCCACGCCCTTACACCTGCCCTTCTCTACCAGGAAAAACCACCCTGCCTTTCCCGGTTTAAGGACAATTCTTCCGGAAACCCCCTACTAGAAAGCCCTGGGGCAGAAAACCAACCAATAATATCTACCATTTGAATTTCTGTTTAACTTTCTAAAAACATTTTTGAGTTATTTATGATTAGAATCTTAGGTTCTTCTCTTTTATAATTCTACTTAATGATGTCTAAACACTTTAAAATATATAGAGGCATTTTTCTGTGACTAATAATGAAAGAAGAAAACCACTTTTCCTAGCTTCGGCTGTATCAAAGCAGTTTTCTTTTCCAAGAAAGAGAAAAGCTTTATTTTTCATTTTTATTTCAACCTTTTGACACTAAGTAATTATTTAATATGTGCATTAATGTGATTTCTTCATTTACGAGAGATCATATAAATCATATGCATAACATCACATAATTATTGGACCTATTTAGAAATGGAAAAACCATTGCATCACTTAATACCTGGATCTATTTATTGTGAATGAAGTCTCTGAATACAATAAGAGTCATTATATTCATAGTATATGACTGAGTTGAACCAAATGTTTCAGAATCAAATACTTGTTGCCTGCTTATTTATTTATTTGGTGATTGCTATCTTTGCTTGGATATAGCTTTTTAAAATACAAGCTAATGATTATTAAGCCTGGGAAAATAGTTCATTAGTTGTAATTTTGTCCTAAAATGGCATTAACCCCTCATTTAATTTATTCGTGATCTGATATGACCTATGAAGAAAAGGGACAGAAAAAGAATGTTATTTTCTATTAGGATAAAGAGAGACATAAAACTCATTTAACATAAAATGTTAATACAAATATAAAACTTGTTTAAAAGTACTAAGTTGAAGCATCAATAAGAATATAGAGTCAGTATAGTATCTCTCAGCATGGGGCCTTCTTGAGGCACTCAGTGTTATTCATCAGAGGCTGCTTTCTTAACTAGAACACAGAACTTTATATTATTACCATTTATCATTACCATTTCCTATAATTATAAGATTATGAAAAGGGTGAATGGCAATTTCCAATTATCACATCTATTTGCAGGGAGTTGAACGATCCTTGGAGGATAGGCTTCCTTTTTGCTCAAGAATTGTTTAATCTATAGTTAGCAAAGAGCATTAGAATGCTTTGTGAATGTTTTTCCTTAGGGGCTAAGAATTAAAATGTATTCCATTGAAGTGTGATACATCTATTTATTTAGGAGGTGTGTTTGGTTCTTTTAGTCATCACAAGATAAGTGTTGGGCAAGTGCCTAGTACATGTAGGATGCTCATAATTGACAAACTTTGTATATTGAATCCTGAAATTTTATGCATAGTTGATGAGGATTCATAAAAATATATTATCTTTCAATCACATGAAAGAGGAGGCCTTGCCTTTATTTGACGTATAAATGATGGAGTGCCAGCCTCCTGACATAAATAAGAATCCACTTCCTTGAGACACCTGCATTCTTATCTAAATCATACCTGTGACTAAATTGAAATAATAATGAATATGTTATGATTCTTCTATCACCTTTCAGATTTTCCTATGGATTCTAGTAATGGAAACTGTAGAGGAGCAAGCAGTGGTGAGTACATTACTATATTCCTGGTTTTCATTTGTAATCAAATTAATCTTTGATGTAATCTAGATATTCAAGTCTTATTTGGGGAAATTTATGCCCCACATTTTAAAGTAAGCTTACAAAAGTTATTTATATAATTTTTATTAAGAAAATTAGTATGTAATAAAATTGACCTTTTGGTCATTAAAAATTCTATAACCTTTATGAGTTCTATGAATTTTAATGCATGCACAGACTTATATAACTACTGTTAAAATTAGAATACAGAACTGTTTTATCACTTCAATAAAAACTTCCTCAGACACTCGATTTTTAACTACAAGCTTCTCACCACGATGACCACTGATCTATTCCCCACAGCTATACTTTTGTCTTTTTGAGATTGTCATAGAAATGGAATGGTACATGTTTCTATATACCTATTAAAACATCTAAAAAATTTAAAAAACTGACAGTACCAAGTGCCTACAAGGATGTGGTACAACTGAAACACTTACATACACATAGCTAGTACAAAACTGAAGAGCCATTTTGGAAACAGTTTGGCATGTTTAAAATAAATTAAACATACCCTCACCATATAAATGAGAGTTTTGGGTGTTGTTCCACAGATCTCAGAGGCTATTTTCACCCCCCACCCCATCTTTTTTTTTTTTTTTTCCTTTAGATTAGATCATTTCTTTTGGTCTGTCTTCAGATTCTGCTATTGAGCCCATCTAGGAAACTTTAAATTTCATTCATTGTAATTTTCAAAATTAAAATTTGCACAAGGTTCTTTATTATATCTAGTATTTATTTGTTAAAGCTTTCTCTCTTTCCATTCATTTCAAGGGTGTTCACCAAAACTTTTTGGAGACTGTTTATAAAAGTTGCCTTAAAGTTACTGTTGGATAACTTCAACATTCGTGTGTCATCTAATTGTTTTTTTTCCCATACAGTTTGAGATTTTCTGGTTCTTCATATGGAAAGGAATTTTTTATTTTATCCTGGTCATTTTGGATATTATATTCTAAGAATCTGGGTCTTATTTAAAGTCTTATGAAGAATAAATATTTTTGTTTTAGCAGGAGTCAATTCAGATAGGTTTAGGCTGAATAGTCTTCTGTGAGTTGTGATTTCAGTATCAGTTGCATTTCTAAAGCCTCTTCAGTGCCTTTCAAATCTATTCCTTGTGTATATCCCTGTGGCCAGTGTGAAATCAAAGCAATGATATATCCCACAGTTCAGTTTTCAAAGTGTCTAATGTAGTGTTTAGTGTTAGATTCACACACACCCAGGGGTGAGGTCAGCAGGTCATAAAACAATTTTATGGGATTTTGTCCAAGTTTCTCTCTCTTTGTGATCTCTTGAGTACTTTTCAGTTCCTTGGGGGCTCCCCTTTGTGGTCCTTTAGCTGGAAAGCTGAGGTTCAGGCTCACCCTCCCTTTGAAACACTTCAGTGACTGCTCCTAAGTCTGCGGCCAAGTGGTAGGAGGATGATGTGGGATTGCCCCAGTCTCTTGATACCACATACCCAATCAACAAGAAAGATTCACTACCTCAGTACTTTAGGCTTTTGAGCACCTCCTTTGCTGAGGTGTTGCTGTGACCAGTGTCCCAGGATTGCCTGAGGCACAAGGTACAAGACAATGGAGTGTTAGGAGGCCCCTTTCCCACTTTTTGAGTCAGATCTATAGGACTCTTCCAGAGCACTGTCTGCATGATGCCCACTTCCTCTTTTGGGCTGTGTTGAAGCTTAGCTGCGGGATGCAAGAGGGGTGAAAATGATGAGCCCGTTACCAGGTTGACAGTAGTGGTCTTCCCCAATCTTCCTGCTACTATTTCCTTTTCAGGGTCCTTACCAAGCTGCTTCATGCATTCCGTGTAGGTTTTATAGTTGTGTTCAGTGGGAAAAACATGATGGAGTCTGCTGACTCCATCTTACCATAAAATCAACTTGTAAATGAAGTATGATGTATGTGCAAAGATCACAAATAATAAAAGTGTGCATCTCGATGATTTTTCACAAAGTAAACATTCCATGTAACCATCACACAGATCAAGGCATATACCATTACCAGCCCCCAGAAGCCTCCCTGTGGCTCTGCTAGCTTCACTTCCATGTTGCTTCTTCAAAGGTAGCTACCAGCAGGAACTCTAACGGGCATGTTCATTTTGCCCAATTTTGAACTTGTATGAATGGCATCCTACAGTATACATGTAGTGTATGTGTGTGTGTGTGTGTGTGCGCGTGTGGCTTCCTTTGCTCTTTATTATGCTGTACATAGCAGTAGTTTTAAGTTTTCACTGTATTCTATCCTATGACTATATGACAGTTGATTAATTCAAATGTTCCTGGGTATTTTTTTTTTTTTTCTAGTTTGTGTTTCTATGACTAAGGCTACACTTGTTTCTTTAGGAATATTATAAATACAATTAGTTATTATATAATAACTTCTATTCACTTTCCTCTAGTCATTTGCACTGATTTGGGTCTGTATGTCCTGCCTTGTAGGGTTTTTGTATGTGAGAGCAGAAAATAAAATAAGATTTATATATAAACACTAAAAGTTAGAATTAATTTTACTAAGTTTGTAAATAAGTTTGAAACATCTATTTTCATTAGGTTGGAACCATTTCCACTGTTGGTTTCCGTGGACTCTTATCAGAGTGATAAGTGTGTGGGACTAGACAGTGTCCCCCAGAGGCACCTCAACAAACATTTATCTTTTAAAATTTCATTAGTGTTGAGCAACAGCTCTATTTTAAGAATCACTCTGTTATGTTTGGTCAAAATAAACCAAAAAGCTTGTTTGTATAATAGTAAATTTGGTAAATTGAATTTTCTGGCCAAGGGCATGTATATGCCATCAATTTGTCCTGAATCTCTGGTTGAAATAATCTAGCACTTCAGTGTGTGAAACAGAGAAGACATTGATAACACTATAAATAATATACAAAAAATAGTTCATTGTGTAAAACTTCCTAGAGTGAATGTAGTAGTCTCGGGTTTAGTGTTCACTATGCTCTTTTATAAATGTTTTCCCATTCTCTAGTATAATGGCAGTGATGAAAAACAAGCTAAAAAACAAAACCAAGCTTATTCTTCTTGTGAAAATATATTCACATGTTCTGAAAAGAAAATATAACTTGTTCACAGTTAAAATGCTATAGTTTGGAGCAATGTAACAGCTGAGGTTGATTATGATAAAACAGGAAATGAGGAAGACATAAAAACATTTTAACTCACATAACCCCTCTTTCAAAAGTGTCAAGCTGTTTCTGTTGGGAATTTGGAAAGACATTCTTTCAGTCCATTTAATTTGTCCTGTGCCTCAAAGCTTTAACAATTTACTTTTTTTGGAAATAATAATTCTGTCTGAGTAGCTTTCAATTTGTGAGCATGTTTACTGTTGTAAACCCACTATCATAATAAGGAATACATCCTCTCTAGTTTCTATAACTTGGAAAATGGAAAAAAAACAATTTTAATTCTAGTCCACAGAGTCACTTGATCTGTCAAATCAACACAGAAAACTAAAACAGGAAATCAAATGATGCCATGAAAAGATATAATTTTATCAAAATAATCTTGAAAAAGAATCCCCATAGTTTTCTACTTTGTGATGGCAACCAATTTATGAGCTTTTTTTTTATTTTTTTATTTTTTTTATTTTTTTTCAATTTATGAGCTTTTATATTTGAAAAACATACATTTTTTGAAAGAGGAGACATAGTTGGTAAATGTTGACACTAATTAATTACATGATCATGACCAAATTGCATAACTGCATTGACTTCTGGGTTCCCTTGTGATATGTAGGATGGGCAAATGGAGGTTTACAGCTGTGAGTACAACACAGAATTTATTCTTGCATTATTATTTATTAATCATTGTATTTTCCATACAAACAACTGTACACCTACTTTTGCCCACTCCTGTCTTTTCAAATCAGGGGAGCATTAGTAGTGTCTCCTGTTGTAAATTGGGTACTCTGCCAGTGCTTTCACTCACCTCTTCCTGGCCATATTTCAAAGGTCCTTCAGAGAAGCCCCTCTGGGTAGCTGAGTGGCAGCTGTTGAGTAACTGAAGGTTCCTGATTGCCTGCACCTGCCAGGTATGCTCAGCTGCCACCTCTAGGGCGGTGGCCTATGCCTACCTAGCTTGGGTAGTAAGACCCATCTTGTCTTTCCTTCCCCGGACTTTTGTTTTCTGCCCTTTTGGCTTCCTACTAATTTTGGGAAGGAATCCAGTTTTTTTTTTTTCCTCTTTGGTATAAATGTTTATTGACTATAGAGGCTGAAATGACTTGGGAAAACATCTACCCTTAAAACATCTAACCTTCATTGGAGACAAAATTAGAATAGATAAAAATAGTATTTTTATAATTTTACAGTGGCACATAGATATGAGTACATGCTTTTGATCAATTCTTATTCTTAAGCATTCTCCTTCCTGAGCTACTGCCCACATTGTCATGGTTCCCCTCCTGTCCCCCAGTTGTGGGTATTCCCCAAGTTTCTGGGCTTGGCTTCTGCTTCTCTCCTTACAATGATTTCTTCCCATTGGCATTCATCTAGCTACAGTCATCACCCTGTGACTCCTGTTCTGACCACTGTCCCAGGTGCAGTACCACACTTCATAAGCAGCATTTTTACCTGGGTGGCCTATTTGTACTCCAAATAACATAGACCTAGTAAATAAAATTATCTTTTCATTAAATATTTCCTCCTTGCAGTTTTCGTTTTTCAGTATGTGACACCATTGTTTTCCTAAGTTCTCAGCCCTGAAACTTCATCTACCCTATTCTTCATCAAAAATCCAATGACCACCTCCTCATTCTAGGCATACTCAATGCCAAGGGATGAAGGAGTGAACAGTTGCCTGCACTTCCCTTTTCTTCCACCTGTTTGCTATGTGCTTGAGATTGAGTAGAAACATTATATTCTGAAAGGCTGTGAAGGCTACTTAATTTTTTTTTGTCAATTGGTGTCTTTAGAGTACATCACAAACCGTCACACTTCAGATTTCACAAGAGAAAATGGGCAAATTGCATTAACTCTTTATATTTTGTATATCCAGACTGACTCTTGGATCCAGACACCTTGTGAAAAACAGTTTACTTAAAATTTTCCAAAGACAGCCCTGGCTGGTGGCACAGTGGATAAGGCACTGGCCTGAGAACCCAAAGGTCACTGGTTTGATTCCCAGCCAGGGCACATAACCAGGTTGCAAGCCAGGTCTGTGGCTGGAGGCAGGTGAAAGGCAACCATACATTGATGTCTCTCTCCCTCTCTGCCTCTCTCCAAAACTAATAAATAAAATATTTTTAAAATAAAGTAATTCATTAATTAAAAATTTTTTTCCAAGGACATAAATCACTAAAGGAGTAAGCTAAATTTGCATTTTCTTATTAATACAGTGTTAGTCTTTTCAATCTTCATCAATTCTCTTTTACAAAGTGCAAATAACTGTGAATTGAGACCTTTATTACAATATTCGGTGTTTGTTTTTCCAGCTAAACTGAGCAAATGTTAGTTTTGCTTTCTATTTTTAATTTTTTCTTTCCACTTAGTGCTTTTAAAATGTTTGTCCTTTTTTAAAAAATCACTGTTGTGAAACCTTATTATAGTACCCAGTTTCACCAATCAACTTCATTGCATTTTCACTTACTGCTCTAATCCAAAGTAAAATCTAATATGATATTCTATGACCTGTGTCTGTTTAGGGAATAAATATTATTTTATTTTTTAAAAGATTTTATTGTTATTTTTAGAGAGGGGGGAAGGGAGAGAGGTAGAGAGGGAAAGAGACATCGATGTATGGTTGCCTTCCATCTACCTCCAGCTACAGACCTGGCTGGAGACCTGGCTTGCAACCTGATTATGTGTCCTGGCTGGGGAATTGAACCAGCAACCTTTGGGTTCACAGGCTGGCGCCTTATCCACTGTGCCACCAGCTAGGGATTTAAATATTATTTTAACATGTAATGAACAGCTGCCAAATTATGACAGACTTTAATTTATGGAAAAATGAAAGAAATATCTTGTATGAATTTTACATTAGTAATACTTTATTGAGGTATAATTCACTTACTGTAAAAATGCTGCATTGAATTTTAACAAATGAATACATCCATGTAACTATTATTCAGATCAAGATAAAAAAATTTCCATCACTCTTGAGAATACTCTTATGCCCAATCACCCCCATTTTATGAGATAAGTACAGTTCTTATCTTTATTACCATAGATCAGTAATTTTTAACCGGTGCGCTGTGGCCCACTGGTGTGCCACAAGAATTTTTAAAACAGACAATACCTGACTATTTAAGTCAAATAACTGACCTCTTTTCCCTTAAATTGTCAAATAAAAAAAATGACAACAGACAACACAACAATAGCAATCCAATGTGAATGAATAAAAAATTATACCTATTTTTTGTCAGATTGGTAAAAAAATCTATTTTTCGGTGTGCTGCAGAAGTATAGTAATTATGTGAATTATAAGATAAAAAAGATAGAAAATTGCTTCTGTAGATCAATGTTGTCAGTTTTGACATGTAAATGGAATCATACAGTACATATTCTGGCTGTTTTTGTTTATGCATAATGTTTTTGAAATTATTCTGTAAATTATTTTATTGTTTTTTAAAAAATTGTGTAATAGTACACTTTTGTGAACATAATACCAATATAATTTCTAAATTCTATCCTTTTTAATATAGTTCCCTCCAAAACTAAATGTAATACATATCAATGAAAAGTTTCTATCTCTAGGAAAAAGTTTAGCAAATTTTCATTTTCAAACTTATGGATCATTTTTTGTTGTTAGAAAATCATCTTTTCTGTTTTATAAATTGCTTTGAGTTTGTATAAATTATCTTCAGATCTTTTTGTTTGTTTATATATTAGTACTAATAACAGCTAACATTTAGTTCAATGAGTGATGACTCAGTACTAAATTCTGTGCCAAAATTTTTATGTGAATTACACTGGATTCTTAATAATAATTCTATAAGGTAGTTTAGTTTAAAAGTCAATTTCTAATTTACCGAAGATCACATAGCTAGGAAGGAGAATGAAGCTGGAATTCAAACCCATGTACCTTTCCTTAATCATTTGCCACATTCTCCAGCACTATACTATCATTAGAATAGTATCATTAGAATGGTCACATATATGGTCCTTTGGGCTTGCTAAACTTGATCCTCCAAACTTGGGAGATGTACATGATAGTTCAAATGTACCCTCTACATCAGGATGGAAATTAGCATGGTCTACCAGAATCAAAATAGCAGAAATCAGGCTATTTTGCAGAAAGTGTGCAAAATGCAGAAAATCTGATTGCTTTGTTTACTTTTGGTAGATACCATAGTTTGTAGGTGGCAAGAAGCCTGGAAAAATATCTCTTACTCATTAGATAGTCTTTGTAAATGGTGGATAAGAATCCCAGTGAATCTTGAAAACAATTATATGTGACATTTATGGGGCATGGTGTGCCAGGCCCTGTGATAAGTAGTTTGTGTATATTATCTCATTTAATTCTTCCAGTGACTTTAATGATGCTATTTTTTAAATATTCAAAGTAACATAAATAGTAAGGGGGGATCCTACACTCAAACCCAGCTGTGTCTGACAGTGAAAGTCCATCCTTTTAACCATGGTATTTTTGGGACTGTTTCTCAGTAGTGTAGATTTATTTAAGTAACATGTGCGTCTTATTGGAAAAGATGGAGCCATTGTTAGTGTAATGAGAATGGTTTGCATGACATTGACGTCACTTGGCAGTTGGGGAGAGTGAACTGGAATGCCCATGTGTGAACAATGGTGCCTTCACTGTACTAGTCAGTGGAGGCAATAGATGCCATTGAGTGAGCATGTGTACTGTGTGGCCGTGGCATTCAAAATGACTGAGCATTAAGCTTGAACATTTCCCTGCAGAAACTATTCAGATGAATCAGAAGGCTGCAGTTCTGGGCACCTGGTGATTGGCAGCCTCATCATGACACTGCATCTACTTAAGCATCACATCTCTTGCAGAGTTTTTTGGCAAAACATCAAGTCATGCAGGTGACTCAGCCAGATTTATCATCCTGTGACTTCTGGCTTTTTCCAAAACTAAAACAACCTTAGAAAGGGAAGAGATTTCAGACTATCAATGAGATTCAGGAAAATACAGTGTGGCAGCTGATGGTGATTGAGAGAACTGTGCAAGGTCCTAAGGTGCCTACTTTGAAGGGGACTGAGGCATCATTGTCATATGTACAATGTTTTTTGTATCTTATATCTTCTCCAAAAAATTTCTCTTTTTCATAGTACATGGCTGGACACCTTCTGGACAGACCTAATATATCTATTTTGCAGTATAGATCTACTTGGTTTCTATTTCTGCAGGAGATGCATTGTTGTTCATTAAAGTTTATTTCATCATTGCTGTCAGAATGCTAGGGTTCTATATTTCACTTCTTAAAAAAAGATTTTATTATTTTTAGAGAGAGGGGGTGGAAGAGAGGCAGAGAGGGAGAGACATCAATGTATGCTTGCCTTTCACCTGCCTCAAGCCACAGACCTGGCTGGAGACTTGGCTTGCAGCCTGGTTATGTGCCCTGGCTGGGGAATCAAACCAGCGACCTTTGGGTTCGCAGGCCAGCACCTTATCCACTATGCTACCAGCCAGAGCTATATTTTAATTTATGCCCTAAGAATGAGATCTTCTATATTTCAATAAAGTGTTCATTTTATTAATTGCAATTTGGGGAAGAGGGAAGGTGGCCTTAGGGGTGACACCTATTTTACAATCTCTTTGTTTTCTAGAAGAGCAGGGGAACTGAACTTCTGGAAGGCCAAATGATGTATTGCCCACAGTCTACTAAGGGCTATCTGAATGAATTCCATAATGGCACTCAGTTTTGTTGCCACTATGTTGATGTTGATTATGAAGTAGATTATCCATCTATGTGTTGACTCCATGAACCTGTTTTCCTTTTCTACGCCAGACATCCATTTCCATGGGCACACCCTGGACTTTGCCACCCAGCAGTAGTGCCGGCACTCTAATGTTCATTTCAAGCATCCCACTCTTTGCCTACCATTCCTCTTCATCCCAGCAGATTTACTCTGATATCACTGAGACTGCCTATTTGTCTATTTTGCACCCATTTCCTTGTCTGCCTGAGATTTCATGGTGTACTGTAATAATCATTCTCTTGAAAATACCCTCAATTCCTTCGCCTTTCTTTTCTTCTGCCCTATTCACCTGGCAAAGTCCCAATTCTCGTTGCCAGAGAAAATAACTCAATTGGGGTGACTGGTTTTGCCTTAAGTTTAAGATAAAATTAAAGTGCATTATTAACATTGTCTATCAATCCTACCTTTATTTTCTAAAAAGTTCGCCTTCCTACTTAATAAAATAACTGTTTTATACCTTTCTTCTTTCCCTACAATTCCGTACTCTTTCTTGGTCCCTCATTCCCCACAGCTGATGATGTCACTTCATCTTTCAATGAGGAAATAAAAGCCATCAGAAGACATTTTCTCATCATCCCACCAACAGCTGTATGAGCTTGTCAGTGTCTGGCCCCCTCTCTCCTTCCTTTCCTTGTGTAGGGGTGGAGTGTCCTTCTGACTTGCAAAGTCCTTGTCTCCCCCTTTGCAGAGTCCTCTCCTCTCCTCGCTGATTGAATTTAATGGACACTGTTCTCTCAACTCAGTTGAGCTTGGAGAGTCTTTTGACACAGAGGACTGCTTTCTTTACTCTTGGAACACCCTCTTCTGTCAGCTTTTTCACTCCCTGTCATTGGATGCTCCTTCTCAGTCTCCTTCATGAACTGCCCTGCTACCTTACATATTAAGGCGTTCCTGTCTAGATAATTACAACTCCTCTTCCAGGTTTTAAACTTAAATTTGTCATTTCCTCAGAAGACTTTTGAAAACCAGACTAGTTTAGAGCATCAAGTTACATGTTCTCTTTGCACATTCTACTTTTCTTTCATAGCATTCATCACATTTGAAAAGAAATGATTTTAGGTGTAATTATTTGTTTAATGTCTGTATCTTATTCTCCACTGTCTTCCCATCAGGTGTCCTGCATGCCTATTGCAGAACTTGGCATATAGCAAATGCTCCATAAATATTTTTAGAATGAATTAATTAACATGTGACTGAAAGGACTCAACAGATGTTAGTTCTCTTTTCCTTTTCCATCTCATATTCAGAGAAGCATGGACATCCTAGGGCTGTGGCCTCAGAAGTGACTATCTCCGTAGGAGAAAGACAAGTTCATGGTGTGACAGAAATTGACATATGTTTAAAATTACTTAAGGGCATGCTCTGGATACCTCTTACAGGCAGTTAAAAACTATGGATTTGGAGCTCAGTAAAGATGTCGTAGTTAAGGATATAGATTTTTAAATCATAACACATTTATTTTTACATGTTTTAAAATTCGTGGCCTTCATCCATGTGTCTTAAAATGGAAGGAAAGAGGACAAGGGAGCTTCTAGGGTCAAGTGCCAGGATATAATACATATAGTGAGTGTATTTGGTACAAATTACAACTATTTAAATTTTGATCAGGGTAGAAAGAGGCAGTCTTAAAAGAACAATGGTGGGAATTGTAACATAAATAGAATTGTATTCTCCCCATCCCTTAGTTTTTGACAATAAATCCCGAGCACAAATACATGTTTTTTCCTTAAAAAGCAGAAAAATACTCATTTATAGATAGTAATATTCTGAAGCCATGGCACACAAAAGGTTATAAGAGTTTAAAAATCTTGCAAAGTCAATTATAGCCTTAGCGCTCTGGATGACTTAAGAGAAGTCAATTTTAAACAACGGTCAGGGTTAGTTTGAAAGTCCTATCGTGCTTCAGCTTGAATTCAAACAAGGTTGCATTAAATCATGAAGGTCCAGTGAGAATCAAATTTCATTCTTGTTTTGGGTACTTATAACTCTTTAGAGCTTGTAAAACCATATGACCCTTTAAAATAATATTATCTCTATGTGTTTTCAATAAATGAGCTGATGTTTATGAGCAGAAAACTAAATAAAGGCTGTGATCACTCTCTCCTCAGCCATCTCCCCTGCAGTGCAGACCATGGTCTGTGGAGCTCTGGGCATGTTAATTTTACAAACTCATATTTGTACCAGGGTGATAAGCCCATGCTTGTCGTAGGATGATGAACAGTCTTCAGTTTCACTAGCAGAGAAGCAGAAGATCATTTATTTCAGGAGAGTGTCCAAAAGGATGTGAGGGAGAGCTGCTGAAGACAGTTTTCTGGTCATGGCCCATGGCTGCTTGTGGGCTGTACAATGACACACTGATCCACAATTCAAGTGTTCTATTTTGTCCTAAACTTTGAGGTCCATGACAACCTCCCCCACATTTGAAGAATTCTTTGTCACTTCTTATTTTGCTGCTGCCAGCTCAGTTTTCACACTTTTTTCCCCCTTAAATAAGAACACTAAGGCAATTTCTTTACAAGCTTTTTTTCAAACAGTGAACTGAAAACAAATCAACAGATTTTATTTAAATACTATAAAATTACAAACCTTTTCCATTGGGAAAATGGAGAGGAAAGCTATTTTCAAAATTATTAGTGAATTAAAGTAGTAATGATGATAATACTAGTGGCCCAATAAAAAGTCTGGGAAATCAACTATTAATAGGGAAAGAAATGAAGCTGCTACAATCTGATTTAGGATTTCAGGTACAACAAGTGTAATAATAAAATAAATATTATATGCAGTGTAATATACATATGCTGAATCATCCCTCTATGATTCTTTGTAATTTCCTAGTTCTTGGGCTTCTGGGGAATATACAGTATATGTATGGGAGTAAACATTAGAAGAAGGATAATCTTCTGGGTCTATTGATCTGAGACACACATTTCATGAATATGTTTGGGTTAGTTGGCATAAGTAAGTGAAAGAAAGTTCTTCCATATTGGAACCTTACAGACATACAATTCTACTCCTCCTTATTATCCTGTTATTTCATTGTGCTATTTGTTACTCCAACTAGGCAGATGATTGCTTATAGCCAGAGCTGGAGATTGGAGCATGGAAAGAGCCACATCTATGGTATAGCATTACCACTTCTGAGGCCAGCATAAATAAGTGCATTGAGACTGAACAATATTTTGTCCTAAGAATATAATTGCTTAGCTCATTAGCTATTAGGAAAAGGTGTAGCTACGTATATGTAGTTATATATATGTGTGTGTGTGTGTGTGTGTGTGTGTGTGTATGTATATATATAATTTTGTAAATACTGGAAATCTTCCTATATCACTTTATGATACAATTAAAAAAAATCTCTTAGGAAGTTTTAATGGAATCCATTTGTTTATGCTTTATGCAAATTTATATGGTAATGACATCATATTAAACTTAATCCAGTGATGGTATATTTTTGCCAAGTTTTTGCATGTGCAAGTTTATGAAAAGTTAGAAATATATAGTAATTTATCTACTTGCATTAAATAGATATCTGTGTTTAAATGGATGTGTGAAGATTTGTAAATCTTCAGAAATAGTCTCATCTCAAGAATATCTCTTTAAAAAACATTTAATATTGCTTTACAAAAAAACTAGACAGTAGAACTAGATAACTTTTTATTTTCTTTTAAATAGGAATACAAATTTTTTACTAATAAGAAAGTTATTATTGGAGAAATCTTTAAAATTATTGGACAAGTCTTAAAATAGTCATCAGCTTGGGTATTACCTATTACTTATTGGCTTGAAATATTTATTCTGCAGAAATTATGTGAGAAGTGATCTGCAGAACAGGGGGAAGGCTGTGTGGAGCAATGAGAAGTTCCTCACCTGTCTGTGGGTGGGAGCGGCAGCTGTCGCTGCAATTGCATGCTTGCAGTCCCCAGTGGAGATGCTTGTTTCTGGAACCAAAAGGCTGATAGTAAGGGTGCTATTCTCCTTGGGGCTGCTACTTTAAGGCATGTTATCTATAAGTTTGGCTGGAATTAAAATTTATTTTGATTTGAAAACATAGTATCATGTGGTCAACAAAAGTTTCTGCTTTTTATTGATTTCCATGCTAATATCAAACACTTTATTTTTATTAAAAAAATTTTATTCATCATTTTTAGAGAGAAGGACAGGGAGGGAGGAAGAAAGGGAGAGAAAGATCAATGTATGGTTGCCTTTGCCTTTCACCTGCCTCCAGCTACATACCTGGCTGGAGACCTGGCTTGCAACCTGGGTATGTTCTCTGACTGGGAATTGAACCAGTGACCCTTGGGTTCACAGGCTGGTGCTCAATCCACTGAGCCACACCAGCCAGGGCCTTCAAACACTTTTAAATAGAATATTTTTGTTGGCTTTCTTTCTGTGATTCATATGTTCTTATTTCCTTTTTCTGTGTCAAAATAGAAGAAACATACCATTTTATTCTTCATAAAGTTTTTTCAGGGACACTATTTTGAAGAAATCTTTACACAAACTAAAATGTTTTCTAAGATAATTGTGTATTATTTTCTAACATTGATTTTAATAACTAATAACCTACCATTGTTTTTGATGCACATATGACATATAATGTTTTAGCCAAGTATTTTGTAAACAATATAGTAATTCACTTTCCAAGATGTTAAATGATTTATCCTATATACAAAACTTTTTGAGATAATTAGAACTTTTATGATATACACCTGTATGACATACACCTGTGTTCTAGTCACTACTCTCCAGATATTTAAAAAACATGAAAATTCTCATTTCAAAATATGCATATGGCCCTGGCTGGTGTGGCTCAGTATATTGAACACTGGCCTACAAATCAAAGGGTTCCCAGTTAGGGCACATGCCTGGGTTGTGGGCCAAGTCCCTAGTAGGGGGAGTGCAAAAGGCAACCACACATTGATGTTTCTCTCCCTTTCTTTCTGCCTCCCTTCACCTATCCCTAAATATAAATAAATAAAATCTTCAAAATATGCTTATGGTAATACCTTCACTAAACATAAAAAATACCATTGAGTTAAATAGCAGTTATTTAGCCTATGAACGGGTTCATGGCCTCTCTTCTCAAAAACTTCACTAAATTCACTGGGTTGTAATGGTACTTTCTAATCTCATTGAGTTGCTTTTAGATCCAGGAACTAATATTTGGAGGAGTATTGTGTAATCCATAAAGTATATAAGAATGCAGGTGGTATTTTGAGGGGTAAACCAGTTACCTGGGCATAAGTAGAAAATTGCCTCTCAGTAGGCATTAATTCTACTTCCATAAGCACTAAGCATCCTCTTTCAGGAGTCAGGGGTCATGCTCTCTTCATGCATAGTGATGAAGAATCTTTCCTCAGGATTTGGGTGGTTTGCTAGAAAGTAGTAACTTATGGGCCTACTGATATTGAAAAAATCTATGTAGATAGAATAAATATGAATGTAATTCTAGAAGGGGATCCACCACATAGAGTCACTAAGAACCTTCTTGGTACCAAATTGGATTTAATCAACTAAAAACATGTGAATAAATAAATGAAAGCTATCACAACTGATGTCATAGAAATACAAACTCTTGTAAGAAATTACTACAAACAACTATATGACAAGAAATTTGACAACTGGAATGAAATGACAGATTCCTAGAAACATATAATCTTCTAAAACTGAATCAGGAAGCAGCAGAAAGTCTAAATAGACTGATAACAACTAGTGATATTGAAGCATAATCAAAAAAACTCCCGGCACACAAAAGCCCTAAACCAGATGGCTACACAGGCAAATTTTACCAAACATTTAGGAAAGCATTAACTCCTATCCTTCTCAAACTATTCCAAAAAAATCCAAGAAGAGGGAAGACTCCCAAAATACTCTTTCTACGAGGCCAGTATTATTCTAATGCAAAACTAGGTCAAGACACAACAAAGAAAGAAAACTATAGGCCAATATAGCTGACGAACATAGAATAAAATCTTCAACAACATATTGGCAAACTGGATACAGCAATACATTAAAAAGATCATACACCATGATCAAATGGGATTCATCCCAGGAATGCAAGGATGGTATAATATTTGCAAATCAATAAATGTAATACACCACATAAATAAAATGAAAGATAAAAATCATATGATCATATCAATAGATACTGAAAGAGCATTTAATAAAATACTGCATGCATGTATAATAAAAATGCTCAGCAAAGTGAGATTAGAGAGAGCATACCTCAACATAATAAAGGCCTTATATGATAATTCTTCAGCCAACATCATATTCATTGGACAAAAGCTAAAATCTTTCCCCCTAAGATCAGGAATAAGACAAGGATGTCCACTCTCCACTTCTATTCAACATAGTTTTGGAAATTCTAGACACAGAGCAATCAGATAAGACAAAGGAATCAAAGGCATCCAAATTGGAAAGGAGGTAGTAAAACTGTCATTATTTGCAGATGACATGATAGCGTATATAGAAAACCCTATAAACTCCACCAAGAACTACTCAATAAGTGAATTTGGCAAATCAACTGGATGCAAAGTCAATATCCAGAAACTGAAGGCATCTTTGTACACTAACAATGAAACATCAGGGATAGAAACTAGGGGAAAAAAATCTCAATCCCATTTATAGTAGCAACAAGAAAAATAAAATACCTAGGAATTAACTTAATCAAGAAGGTAAAAGACCTGTACTCAGAAAACTATAGAACACTGAAGAAGGAAATTAAGGAAGATACAAATAAATGGAAGCATATACCATGTTTATGGATAGGAAGAATTAACAGCATTAAAATGTCCATACCACTTAAAGCAATTTATAGATTCAGTGCCATTCCTATTAAAATGCTAATGACATATTTCACAGATCTAGAACAAATATTTCAAAAATTTATATGAAACCAAAAATGACTCCAAATAGCTTCAGCGATCTTGAAAAAGAAGAACAAAATAGGAGGAATCACAATACCTGATATCAAACTACAAGTATATTACAAGGCCACTGTAATCAAAACAGCATGGTACTGGCATGAGAACAGACATATATAGACCAATGGAACAGAATACAGAGCTCAGAAATAAACCCAGGTCTCTACGGTCACTTAATATTTGACAAAGGGGGCAGGAACATAAAATGGAGTAAAAATAGCCTCTTCAACAAATGGTGTTTGGGAGAACTGGACAGGGACATGCAGAAAAATAAAGCTACATCACCAACTTACACCATACACCAGAATCAACTCAAGATGGATAAAAGACTTAAACATAAGCTGTGCCACCATAAAAGTCCTAGAGGAAAACATAGGCAGTAAAATATCAGATATCCCACGCAGCAATATTTTCACCAATATTACTTTTAGAGCAAGGGAAATAAAGGAACAAATAAACAAATGGGACTACATCAAACTAAAAAGTTTCTGTTCAGCTAAAGAAAACATCAGCAAAATGAAAAGGGAACCAAACATGGGAAAACATATTTGCCAATGATAACTCACAGACAATGGCTTGGTATCCGAAATATATAAAGAATTTATATGACTCAATACCAGGGAGACAGACATCCCAATTAAAAAATGGGCAAAGGACCTGAATAGGCTCTTCTTCAAGGAGGACATACAAAGGGCCCATAGCATATGAAAGAATGCTCAACATCACTATACATCAGAGAGATGCAAATTAAAGCCACAATGTGATACCACCTCAGACCTGTCAGAATGGCCATCATTAACAAATCAACAAACAACAAGTGTTGGCGAGGATGTGGAGAAAAGGGAACCCTACTGCACTGTTTGTTTTTTCTCCTCCAACCCTAGGTGTGTCTTTATGGTCAGATACATCTTATAGTGCAAAAAATATGGTAAATGACCCATGGACATGGACAACAGGCTGGAGATTGACTGTGGGAGTGGGGATGGGATGGGCAGGGTAAAGGAGAACAATGGAAGGGGAATGGGACATCTGTAATGAACAACAATAAAGTAAAAAAGAAAAAAACGAAAGCTAACTTTTAAATTTTGCTTACATATAAAAATGTTGTGTTTTTCAGAACGCTGCAAATGTAAGCCTATTAGAGCTACACAGAAGACCTATTTCCGAAACAATTACAACTATGGTAAGGACAACTTCATGGCTGACCTATAATCTGCTATGTTAAGAAAGGAGTTTGTGTGTATGTGTGTGTGTGTGTGTGTATTAGTAGAGCAGTTCAGGATAAAACTTAAAAACAAATAAAGATAACTTTCAAGAGCATACTTGTCCCAAGTAATGAAAATGTCTGATGTAGGCAAAATTCTTGACAAAGCATTGATTTGAAGCATGATCAGACAGCAATACTGACATCATAGAACCACGTGATGAACTGCACAGAGATAGCCCCGCCCAGAGCCTGAGGAACTGAGCGTGAGGAGCGCTTTAAGTTTAGCTTCACTGCTGTGAACAGAGGAGCGTTTCAATGCATAAGGGGTGGTGAATTGGGTTAAATTTGGTTTCTTCAGTCACTCTGTCTCATGGAAAAGATTGACAGAGTTGGAAAGGAACACTACTAACAACACTTACACAAGTTGTTAGTATCCACTTAAGGAAATGTTTTGTTATCTGACCTGACCTAGAAATGTGACATTCTGATAAAATCTTAAATAAAGTGCTATCAATTGAAATGTTGCCAACAAACTCAATTGCAGGAGTGACAGCTGCTGTGTCTGTGCCACGTGCTGTGCTGGGAGGTTTCCATACATAATATAATTTCTCAGCTGCCCCATGAGATGAATCATTATTCTGATTTTATTAGTGATTATTAAACCTAAGTCATCCTTTCTTTGATTATTCAGAATGCACTTTTGGGTACTGATATGCTTCAGAGTCACAAATTTCAATGATCAGTTGTTTAGAAGAATCAATTAATAGACTATTCCAGTTGATAAAATAATAGACAAATCAGTATTTGCTGTTTCCATCTGCATTTTATTGTCACTTTTTTTTTCTAGTACCTATGATAATGTTATGTTACTGTCTCTGTAGAATACTGTTGATGCTGAGTCAATGAATAAGCATGGCAATTAAATAGTTTTGAAGGGAACTTTATTATTAAAATAAGAGTTTTGCTATTGAATTTATGTGCCCTATTTTAGAGGCTATAGGACATATATAGCAGATTTATTTCTATTTTTATACTTTTGGGAATTGGAAGGAGATAAATGAGTAAAACTTGGTAAGAGTAATCTTTGAGGTCTTTGAAAACATTGTATTAAAAGGTATAAAGTAGACAATTCTTAAAGTAGGTACATATCTTTAAAATAAATGCAAATAGTTTCCCAAGTGTTTCTTTAATAGATTCAATTTTTATTTTTGTGCTTACATCTTAAATGGAATCTAGTTTACCTTAGCTGATGGTGGATGCACTTTCCAAGGTTGAAAGGTCAGATGTGAAAGCTCACAGGAAGAGGAAGATTTTAATTTTTAGGAGATTGAAAAATGATATGTGAACTTTTTAAGTTCAGTTATACTAAAAACAAAGTCATAATAAAAATGTTGTATTAGGGAAGTTTAGTTGAGTGTGTGTTTATTTTACTTAACCAGTTTTTACTTTATTCAGCTTTGTTAGTGATGCAGTGGTTGGTGCTGTTATTTTTGTTAAAAGTCAAAATACTCATGGTTATGAGTCATGAAAAGAGAATATCTTCAACAAGGTAGCTGAATAAATATTATAACATAAAATGGGATACAGATAATTTCTTTTTCACAGCCAAACAATAATAACCAGGTTGCATACGGTTTAAGGATTCTCACTTGTCTGGGGCTTACTTAGAGCTTTTTAGGGAGGAAGACAGGCAGTCCAATGATTAAACAGGAGAAAAAGCTCTGGAAAAAAAATTTTTCATTCCAAAATGTGTTGATTTTTATCTTTCTTAAATATCTATGTGTTTATTGAGAAAACAAAGTAGGGGTGAGAGCAACTGATACAACTGACAATTCAGACAGAACCTCTGCTTCATTCAGAATTAATCCAAGCAAACTCTCTTGAGCTTTAACAGAATTACTTGAATAATAAAGTAGGTCTTGTGGAGAGATATTTATTTTGGAGTGGGTACATGTGCTAAAAATTTCTAATGAAAATAGTAGCCATACTGGGTAAATAAATCATTAGTTTGGGAACATTCGCACAGTTCACTAATCTCTCTAATAGTTGATGGATGCTATGAAGCATGGTCACATAAACCAGGACACAGAAAAATGTCTACTGGCTGGAGTTGTGAATTTATCATCTGATTCTTCCAAATGACCTTTCAAAATGAGAAATCTTATCTTTTGTTAAAATATGGAATAGAGAGAACACTGATAGAAAGGGATTCCTTTGCTTACAAGTCACACCAAGCAGGAACAGCTGGGCAGTGTATTTTGTTTGCTGTAAGTCCTCATATTTGAGATACCTAATTTTTGGAAAATTACAATATCTGTAAAGCAAAAATGAGGCTTTTGTGCTAAACTTTTTAGAATTAGTAACTTAATTTATGCATTACGTATAATGCATAAGTTATCCTTAGTTACAATAAGTATTGTATTCATGTTGTACTGGTAGAATGTTAGTAAACAAGTTTCTATATGGAGTTGGAGTATTGATAGGGTTTATTAGCTGACTTTGTATTTCCCTGGATTATTTTTTTCCCATACTTTTGGAGTCCAAAATGCCTAAAACATATGGGAAGGGACTCAGATGAAAGTGGTTTGCTGATTGTGTCTAAGAGGCTGTCAAAAAGTGGATCTGTTTGGATATGTTGTGTTTTTCTCTGTATAACATCCCTGGATACTGAACTAGAGCAATGAGGGGGGCAAGGAAAAAGCCAACTTTTGTTTTTGAAGGTGGCACCTATTTTGTATTACCATATCATATCAGCTTTATTGTCTTTTATTCAGTCATTAGGGCTAAAGTTAAAGAGGTAAAAACCAAGTGCCATGATGTGACTGCGGTAGTGGAGGTGAAGGAAATTCTAAAGTCCTCTCTGGTAAACATTCCAAGGGACACCGTTAATCTTTATACCACCTCTGGCTGCCTGTGTCCTCCGCTGAATGTTAATGAGGAGTACATCATTATGGGCTATGAAGATGAGGAACGCTCCAGGTAATTCACTCCTTAAGGATTTAGGATAATTTCTGTGCCCATCCTATTTCTATTGTGGTTCTCTAGAGATCTTACTCCAGGGTTCTTACCTTGGGATCTACCTTCTAGGGGACCCTCAATTGCATTTATTGGATAAAAAAATATACATGTACAATTTGTGGATGTGCAGTTGTCTGAGGGGAGGGATCATAACTTTATTTGTTCTTAAAGAGGTCCATGACTCCCAAATAATTAAGAGTTAATATTTCTAAAAGTTGGTCATTCTCAAATAAACAGATATGTCTTATTTGCAATGGTTCCTTATATTTTTCAGTAATATGTTCTAACTTTTCAAAACTGCTTGCTTCTTTAAAAAATGCAGATTACTGTTGGTGGAAGGTTCAATTGCTGAAAAATGGAAGGATCGCCTTGGTAAAAAAGTTAAGGTAAGCCTCTATTTTATGTTTAAATTGATATACAGAAGATAAAAGTATAAAACCAGTCATTTGTCATTTAAACAAAATAGCTACCCTCAGCTCTATGGAAAGTATTAAAACCTGAGATATATATGTATACAGGTATTATATATGTGTGTATACATATTTAAAATTCCAAGGATTGAGTTTGTCTTTAACATTGATTTCATTTGGAAGTTCTCTGTGTGTGTATTAAAGACCTAACTGTAGTTACCTAACTTCTCACAATGAGAATTCTAGTTGTAGTTAACCCTGTCCTGGTGATGCCACATTACCATTAGAGCTTCCAGCTTACTGCTCTGCTCTTTTTAAGGGTGTTGCTTTCACACTTGTATTCACCTGGTGGTCACAAGATGGCTGCCCCACCTCCAACATCCCGCCTACATTTTAGGGAGAAAGAGAGACATAAAGAGGAGTGTCCAGGTGCCCTGTCTAACAACTTTTACATGCAACTTGGTCTCGTGTCCTTTCCTAACTGCAAGAGATGCTGGGAAATGTAGTGTGTGTGTGTGTGTGTGTGTGTATTTGTTTTTTAAGCTGGGCCTATTGCTTCCTTGAATAAATTGCAGTTCTGTGAGTCACAGGAGAAAAGAAAAAAGAATGGGTAGGAAACTACCAGTATTGTCCCAATGTGTAGACATTAATTCCTATGTAAAAGGTGCCGTCACAGCCATCTGTATAGAAGCTTCTTAGAGCAGTGATGTAGCTTTATTTTTAAGCCAGTGACTCTTAGATTCTGAAAGTGATGTGTTTAAAAAAAAAAAAAAAAATCACTGTGGCCCTGGCTGGTAGCACAGTGGATAAGGTGCCGGCCTGCGAACCCAAAGGTCACCGGTTCGATTCCCCTGCCAGGGCACATAACCTGGTTGCAAGCCAGGTCTCCAGTCAGGTCCTGGCTGGAGGCAGGCGAAAGGCATGTTTCTCTGTTTCTCTTCCTCTCTGCTTCTCTCCCTTCCTCTCTTTCTGGAAATAATAAATAAAATCTAAAAAAAAAAAAAAAAGATTCATAAATAATAAATCACTGTAAATTACTTTTTAAATAAAAGGTTCTATTTCTTTTTACTATACCAAGCAAATCAATTTCAAAGAAAGGAATTGGGGAAAATAGAGGGGCAAAGACTCGAAAATGGTACGTGTATAGTCAGCAGGGAGGGAGGGGGAAGAGTGGAAATTGTACCAGGCATAATACATCCTCTTCCTTCTGTGAGTTTGAAGGGGTGGGAAACATTGACAGGGTAAGTTAAACACCTCTGGGTCATTTATCTTACACATCTGGCATTGGACACAGCAGACCTTTGAATGCAAGTGACCTACAAAAATGCAGAGGGCATTACTTTGCAGGGAGGAATGGTCCTCCAGTAAGTAAGCTCTTCACCCCCACCTCCCAAGGATACTAGTCAAAAGTGAGGTGTATTTCAGGTTTAGACTTGTGAGAGTTTTCTTTTGATACCTCTTTTCAATTAATTTGGTGGTTACCTAAAAGTGGATCTTATTTAGTACTTGGAATTTCTAACTGTCCTTTTAATTTGGTTTTCAGCTTGCTCATGCAGAACAGGAATGTGTCCTAAATACCTGTACCAGTTGGGAGAGCTTTTAACATCCTTGCTACAAAGCATGTACCAAGGCTTCTCTTTCGGTACTAAAGCAATTATTATCATGATCACCCAGGACACATGGTTTATTTCTCCTCTTTCTTAGTAAGGCAAACACATTTTCTATTGCTTTCTGTAGAAGACTCAGAAATGGTTGCTATTGTGCAATTATTTATATTCTTAGTTTAGATTTAAACATGCTAAAAGAAAAATTAAACTAATAACTTGAACAATTTTTAGTTCTTACGCAGATATTTGGGACTAAAGACCCTTAGGTGTTGGCTGGTGGTTCAGTGGGTAGGCATTGGCCTGAAAACCCAAAGGTCACTGGTTCGATTCCCAGCCAGGGCACATAATCAGGTTGCAAGCCAGGTCTCCGGCCAGGTCTGTGGCTGGAGGCAGGTGAAAGGCAACCATACATTGATGTCTCTCTCCCTCTCTGCCTCTCTCCCTTCCCGTCTTCATAAAAATAATGAAATAAAATCTTAAACAAAAAAAAAGAATGGAAATGACAACCCTGATATGTGCACCTGACCATTTTCCGTTTGAAATTTCACAGCGCTGGGATATGAAGCTACGGCATCTTGGATTGAATAAAAGTGATTCTAGCCATAGTGATTCCACGCAGAGTCAGAAGTCCGGCAGGAATGCGAACCCCCAGCAAGCACGCAACTGAACCCTGAAATGCAGAACGAACGTTAGTGGACTGCCTGTTGAGACTTGCGATCCTGGACTATTAAAGGAAAATTGCACTATTGCACATCCTATTCTATTTTTTACCACAAAACTCCTGTGGTAACTGATATTATTTCTATTTTCTTTTCTGTTTTCTGCTTTCCTCTTCCCTGCCCCACCCCCTTTTTTTGTGGTCTGAATGCAGATCCTTAAATATATGTATTCTATTTCACTAATCATGGGAAAACTGTTCTTTGCAATAATAATAAATTAAACATGTTAATACCAGGGCCTCTTTGCTGGAGTAAATGTTAATTTACTGCTCTGTATTCAGATTGGGAATGCAATATTGGATACAAAGAGAGAAAGCTGTTCAATATGCTTGGCTGATCTAATTACAGCCTCATTTTCACATGCCTTTTGGGCATTCTCCTCACGCTTGGAAAGTCCTACATGTTTATAAAGGTAAAATAGCAGTTTGAAATCAAATGCCACATAGGCAAAGCAATCAAGCACCAGGAAGCATTTACGAGCAAAGAACACACAAGATGAATTATTTTCATGATTGGCAGGAAGGAAAATAAATCATGTGAGGAGTAGGGGAAAGAACGGAGAAGCATGGCTGAAGCCAGGAGCTGTTGGAGTGTGAACAGCAGCATTGATCTTCTGACAATACATTTGATTTGTTCAGGAATACATGTATTAGTCAGCATTAGGAGAGGAAATCACAACTAGACATCTACTGACATCCGCATAGCCCAGTTTAATTTTTAAATCAACCCATTGGCATGAATCTTTTTTATTCTTCATTTAGAAATGACTTGCTGCCATGACCAAGGAAAGAAAGTGTGTGTATATATGCACACCAGGGTGTTATTTTTAAAAGGTATGTAGCTCTATAAAATGCTGTAGTTTGCAGAATGGTAAAATGTGCAAGGGTTTTGTGCATGCGTGTGTGTGTGTGTGTGTGTCTGCAGTCACACTCAGCTGGACTGAATTATAGGCCTATGCACTGGCCTGTACTTTGTCATTTGCATTTGTGCTGTTTAATGCTCAGTAAAATATGTCTAATAAAAGGAATTATGGTTGTCAGGAGACAGGCTGCTCTAACTTCTAAACCAAATGCACCTTCTCATTGCCCAAATTCGATCCCCAAGGACCGTGGGGAACAAATGATGCTTTTACTTCCTTCAGTGGGATTCTTTAGGGCCTGTGCCAGTCGTTGGAAAGTCTCATTCCCTTCCATTTTTATGTTGATATGAGTAGAATCAAATTTCTAAGCTATGATATGCTGAAAATAAAACACTTACCAAGCAAAATTGTGCCGTTTTCTTCTACAAGGGCAATCATGCAAGGATGCAATTTATTCCTGAACATGTTGGTTAAGATGGTAAATAATTCATCTAAATTCTATTTTGGAAGTAAGAGAACATTCTTGTTCTCTGACCCCAACCCCCAGCATTTGCCTTAATCGTAGAAAAAAAGTTCCCACATTCGCCTACAGGAGGGCTGCAGTTTTGTGTTGCCCTGTGGTTGCTTCAGATGATTCCGCTGTCTGCTCTTTGGGCTTTATCCCCGGGGGCTAAGGCAGAGACATCTCTTTCTAGATGTTGCTGTAGCCTTGGAAATGTGAGCTTGGATGTGCCAGGGAGTAGTGAAGTGTCACATAGAGGTGCTAGCTATCTCAGGATCTCTCATTGGGAGATTTATGCCCAACTTGAGCTTCAGGGACTGAGGCCTGGAAGGTGGTGCTTCTGCCTTGTCCTGTTTTTCTCATTGCTTTTTCCATGTTAACTATGGAAAGAAGAGCAAAAATTGACTGCAGGAGACCAAAAAAACCTGGTTTCTCAAATCCACAAAATGTCATCAAGTCTTCCAAAACTCAGTATGGTAAATTTTAAGTGATTAAATATCTTGATGTACAATGAAAGCCACACCACAGATGTTTTCAGCCCCTGTAGTTTTCTTGAGGGAGGGACAAGGGGAAGGATATAATTTTTGTATAAAGATTTTTGTGCTCAATACATATACAATTAGGATATTTATAAGCAAGAGAAGACCAGATCCTTAAACTCAACAGTGGGTTTTTTTGTTTGCTCTTTGCCACTTCCATTTTAATGATCTATGCAGGAAATGCTTGATTTTGTTTATCTACATGAGACTTGGCCAGTTATTTTAAAACCTATAAGGTTCATAAATGTGCACTTGATTTTACAGTTTGATAGTTGCAATATCTTTATTGATAAATTATGTGCAGGATCTACTGGGGTAATGACATGATTTTAATCATGATGGTCACATTTCTAATCACACTGCAAAATCATTTCTACTCTGAAATTGCCATAATATAAATACATCTCACCAGTGCCTATCTACAGGTTTCTCTGGCAGGTATCAATTTTCAACGCTATTGAAATATTAATATATATGCATCCTTGTCAGTAACCTTGAGATCTATAAAGTTAATTTAGAAGTTCTTTGTAAAATTATGTTTGCCTTCAGGGTTTTAATCTTCCCAGCCAAATAACAACAAAATGTTAGATGCATGCTGAATAAACTAGTAAATTAAAATAGCAGCAAACTTGGATTCTCTTCATGACCATGTAAGTACTTTACTGTGTCACATACAGAATGTAATCTGATTTGATGCCATACATAGCACTGAGCATTTGGGGGAGGGGTGGGACAAATCCATGTCTTTCCACATCTGTTATATATTAAGAAGGCAAATACAAAAATTACAATCACTGTGAGTAAATAGTACTACTTATTGCCTTCTGCAAGAAATTATTTGCTATTATTTTTTGACAAAGAAAATGACTAAAAATAAGTATTTCAAGATTAGTCTTTAGACTGAAGTTTAATATTTAAATAATAAAGGCATTCAAGAACATGGTCAAAATGAGGTAAAGCAGATATTTCCAATACTATTACTGAACTCCAACTAATAGAATTTTAAAATATTATTCCCAGATGTATTAATATTTATAAAAACAGTGCAGTCATACTTTGATAATTATATCTCTTCAGGGTAACAGTATTTAACAGTGGTTAGAACTCTATAGAAAACGGTCACATGTGTATTACCTCATGTAATCCTTGAAAGTGTGAAGAAGGTATTGGTATTTTCTTTTTGTAGATGACAAAATCAAGGACTTAGAGCTTCAGTTGTGTTAAGTAGCAGACCTTCTTAGTCTTATTTCCCAACTTATGTTTCCCATTGTTGAAATTGCTGATTAAAAAAAAATGTATCCGTGGCACAGTGGATAAGGCGCTGGCCTGCGAACACGAAGGTTGCAGGCTGGTTCAATTCCCAGCCAGGGCACGTAACCAGGTTGCAAGCCAGGTCTCCAGCCAGGTCCTTAGCTGGAGGCAGGTGAAAGGTAACCATACATTGATGTTTCTCTTCCTCTCTGCCTCCCTCCCTTCTTCTCTGTCTAAAAATAATAAAATCTTTTTAAAAAATGCATCCTGACATTGTAAAAAAGCATAGTGTCAGGAATATAGTGGCTGCAAATATATTTTTTTTCTTATGCTGAGGTCTCCCAACTGTATGTCAGGAAGCTTATGTCTCACCTCTGACCCTAAACAGTGTCACTTCTACTCTTCACTTGTCCTCACCTGTAAGATCAAAATTACAATGGAATCTGATACAAGATGAGGACCCTAACACTTAGGGTCAATTAAACATCACTTTAATTGATGTTTTGTCATTGATAGTTTCAAAGTATGTGATTCATAGTGGAAAGAAATGATATTTTTCCAAGTTTCTGCTTTAAGTTTGGAGAAAAGCATGGAGTTAATAGTAGTCAATAAGGTTGAAATGAAAAGTTGATTGTTACTACAGATAAGACCAGAATGGCTACCTTCCCCTGGGAATTCATTTCTCATTCTTAGATGATCCCTTATCCATCCCCCACCAGTGTCCTCCATAGTCTAGAAAGAAAACTACTCTATATGACCTAATGTCCCCTGTTTTCATTCATTAACTGTGTTCATTATGTCATGGATTTAACCTGTTAAAAGACAGCTAAAGCTGTTTTTCTTTTGATACATGCAGACATCATGCATTGTTTCTATTTGAACAGTGGGTGTTGAGAACTCAGGGAGCTAGGGGGAAGGAAAGGCTGGGCCAGGGAAGCTTGGCCAATCCATAGGAAAACGCCAGCAAGGAGGCTGGCTCAGGAATGAAAGGAAATGCTGACCAGACCTTCCCACTGACCACAAGGATATGGAGGGGATGACACTGCTTATTATATAGTCATGCTGGGGCTGCCCTTCCAAGCAGCCGCCACCCTAAGTGTCGACATCACCCTGACCCACCCTGTGCACATACATACACTTCACACCATGAAGCAGGATTGTGGTTACAATTGTAGGGCTGAACTTTAGGAAACTCTGGGGTATCAGCAAGGGTGGGTCAGGGTGATGTCGACACTTAGGATAACAGTGAGATGATGAATAGTTTATAAACCAGGGGAAAAGTTATTGCTTACTTATATGGGATGCTAATAAATATAACTGATCAGGTTCACTAAATGCCTTTAGTTCTACAATGTTTTGGTAACTGGGGGAATCAGGGCTTCCCAGAGACAGGATCCCTGCACCAGCACTGACAAACAGCATTGAAAGTACATAGTTTCAACTTGATTGGGCAAAAAAATAGATGAATTGAAACGAAATCTCTATTGAAAGATTATTTCCCTATGACCTATAACCTATAACCCAAGTGAAAGAGCAAAGCTTTGAAAAGAGCCAGGAAGCTTGGAACTACATCTACAAAGACATCATTGTCCTGTCTGCACACGCACCTCTCTTTCCCTCTCAGCCATTCTTACCTAGTCTGCTTTCTTTCATATGCTTGGCTCATGACATCAAACACAAGCCTGTAGTTAAGTACGTATATTCAGAAGTGCTCGAAAATCAAGCAGGAAGCACACAGAAGGAATCGTCTGATAGCCTTTAGATCCACTAATCAATATCCACGAAGCACAACTAGGCTTCCTTCAGATCACCTGTTGAGTCAATCTAGTTCTAGGGTGCTGTACACACAGTGTCATCAGCTGGAACTGCTCCGTCCCCCTTAGAGCCAGCACTGTGAGCCATTCCAGAGGCCCCTCCCCCACACCTTGAAGAATCCCAATTCTCCCTTTGCAACCTACTGGCCGTTTAGCTTACTCCCTCTGTTTTAAGATCAGGCCAGCTGAGCTGGTCAGGGCCTGTCCAGAAGTGCCTGGAGCATTGTAGGCACTTAATAAGTGCCCAAATCACTCCACCTTTTACTCTTGAACACACTTTGTGATGCACACGGTTCCTCTAGCGAGGCCAATGTGCTTAGAAAGAAACATAATCAGGGGACCCATTGAATACTCAGGTAATGTTTAAAAGGTAAGATTCTGGAAAAACTGCATAGCACGCAATTCTACAAAATGTATATTACTGATTCAAACTTATGTTTTATTCCAAATATTATGATTTATACTTCTCTAACATAATATTTCTCCAATCACTTTTAAATGTGAAAGATGGCAAATCTATAGAAAGATTAATACCTTTATGCAGGTGGTTTCTATAGAGCTTAATTCACTTAATAACCCTTGAAGTTTTCAGTGGAATTGGGCTTTCATGTGTTACTATTATCCCTTGTAGGCAGTAGAGGTTATTTGTCATAAAGGAGCAAAGCAAGGATAGAAATTTTCTCTTAATGTTGTTGGTAGAAGTTTGGCTTCCCAAAAGGGGAGACCACTCACAAAGCTATGTGTTCACCTTGGGAGCTAAATTTTGTTAGAGGAGATTCTTGGTGTTTTCATTTCCTAGGGAGTTCCAGAAGTACTAAAATTATATTGAGACAAAGTGTTTATGTTTTAAAAGTGCAGGCTCTGCATTCCAGGCTACACACTGAGGGTTCTCTAAACAGAGGCAGCTTTTACTAAAACCTGGGAAATTAGAGTAACTCATAAGGGCTTGGACTAGTACATCATGGAGAACTAGAAGATAACCACAGACCACCTGTAGAAGGTGACAACCTGATCGTGTGGCGGGTTACACAGTAAATAGTCAAGGCTTTACGGGCCATGTGGTCTGTTGTAAATTCTGCCATTGATGCTCAAAAGCAAACATTGACAATATATACATGAATGAGCATGATGGTGTTCCAATAAAGCTTTATTTACAAAAACAGGGGTGGGCTGAACTGGCCCTCAGGCTGTAGTTTGCTTACTTTTGGAGATCGAATGAAATGTTCAATAGCTAGTTAGACTTATTTGATTGTGTGTTGGACTTAATGAAACATGGTTTTGGTGGCTTGGAGACTTAACTACTATGAAAGATTAGACCTGTGGTTAAATAGAACTTTGCCTGAAGTTTTACATTAGAGATTTAATCTTTTGTGTCAGACATTGTTCTATTCAGGAATCTGCTTAAAAAGCAAGGGCTTAGGGAATAGATCAAGTCACCATTTTTTTAGTGTAAATTAAGCAACTAGCACAAGAATACTTGGTGTCTAGAGAAGAGAAAAAGGGATTAAAGGGGAAGGCCATGAAAGGGGTGGGGGGTGATAGTCCCCCTCATTTAATCACTTACTTCTTTGACCACCAAATAGTATTTTCCTCTGTTCTTCTTACAAAGACACATTCTTTAGGGATAAGATCCTGCAGGAATGAGTGCTCAAATATGCAGAGAGACCACTTTGTTCTTGTACCCCCATTCAACAAGCACCCATGTTGTCACCAGGCTCAGTACCAGGAATTGAAGATAAGAAGTGGAATAGGACAATCCAGTAGGGAAAATCCACATATAATATAAGATGGCAGGATCTACAAAAGAAGCAAGAACAAAGGGTTAAGTCTTAAAAATAAAGTCCCTCAAACTGCTGGTCTCAGTTTTCTCTTCCCATTCATTCTGGTTTGGTATATTGAAATATGTTCCTTGTGCTAATTACCCCTTATTTTTAAAGCTGGCAGGCCAGTAATAGTGAAAAACTATGAATATGATTGGTAGTTGTCATTTTAAAAACCTTAATTAGTCTTTGCTATTGCCTTAGCATTTCCTTTTCAGTTGCTAAAAAAAAGGTACTAGGAAGTGTTGCCCATGCACTAAAACCCTCTTGTGTGTTTAACACACTCACCATAAACTTGATTTACAGCAGCCTTCCTGGCTTGATGAATCCCACTCGCCCCATAATTTAAACATCTTAATGCGCCTCTCACTGGAGTGCCTTTTTATTTGAACGTAAATTGGTTCTGAAACTGCTCCTGGTCAGAAGTTTGCGTTTGATATACTGAAGCTTAGAGCTGCATATGATCACACTAAGGTTCAATCTGTAAGGTATAGGATGGAGGTTCAGTTGCCACCACAGTTAACCGAGCTCAAGTTTATATAATCATAAAATACACACTCCAGCTGACTGTTGAACCAGTCACAAAGAAATGAACGGTGAACGGTGTGTCTGTGCCGAGTCACTCAACTATGACTATGGAATGCAGTTTGTTCATCTACATAGAAAACAACTTTACATTCTTTTCTCAATTGGTGTGGCTTATTCTGTTTTGAGAACTTTGAAGGATTTTTCAGTGAAACACAGACAAGATTTTTGTCTCATTCCAGACCTGAAAGCAACCCCTCAAGTAAAATCAAATGTAAACTGAGTAAGGTAGTAAGGATGGGATATCATCTATCCCACTGAAGAAGAATACCTGGGAAGACATTTAAGGACCTCCATGAATAGCTCACTCGAGAATTTAATCACTCGTCCTACTACTGGCAAGTTACACTGCAGGTTTTAGGGCAAGAAATTGATGAATTAAGTGAAATAGGTAGCCACGATGACAAAAGTTATACTTTTTTTTTCTCCCAAGGACATGTTCAACACTTTACACTTGAAAGGATTTCAGATGAGGTCGAATATCATCTCAGTACATCAGTGAAGATTTTAAGTCCTACTTTTGGCCTTCCAGCACAGGGAGTGTGCCTGGGCTTACGGCTGGCTCTCCTCAGAGACAAGCTGCAGGTCCTTCCCCTGGTCCCCTTCTCAGGGCCGGAGCCTGGAGCGGAGATGTATTGCGGTGATGACGGCAGGCTGACTAGCAGAAGCATCAATAAAGGAGGCAGCAGGTGCACAAGTGTATCAAGAGAGGATAGGCCTGAGCCCAGCAAGAGTCCAGGGTGCCACAGAGGTAGCTGGCACCCTGGCTCCTGTCTAATGTCACCTTAGCCAGAAGCCATGTGGAAGCTCTCTTCTAAAATACAGAGGATGGTGATTTTGACCCGAGTAACCAGGCCCAACCCTCTTGGACAACTGCTCTTTTGTCTCTGAAATTAGGCTGTGGCCTTCAAAATTCCTGAGGCTTGGAGTCGATAGAGAGGGCATTACAATTCTTTCCTCCACCCCAGGAACGGTGCCATGCTGTATGCTTCTTACCGGGGGAGTAAGGGAAGAAAAACAAACCTGCTTTAATAACATGCACATTTAAATTATAAAACAGTTCTTTACATTTATCTGGCGCTGCTATTCTCAAAGGACTGTTCATCCCTCCCGGGCAGGTCTGGACTGAGTGCCCCTGCGCCAGATGCTATGTTTGGCAGCGAGTTCTCTCCCGGTACCTGGCCTGCTGGAACGCACAATCTGGCGCAGGAGGCGGAAAAGACAAGTGACAAATTGTGAGAAGTGCTAAGGAAGGTAAGTAGGATACCACAGGGGTGACAAGCACGGGTACCAGTGGAGGTGGCGAGGACCTGCTGAAAATGTCAAGCTAGGCCCTGAGGTAGAATCACTGGGAAGTTAACGAAGCTAAGCTTCATGGTCCCCCACTTATCACGGCCTCTTTGAAGGTCGTAAGGCATCCCATGATCATGTATCTCTGTAAAATTTGTAAATTAAAGATTTAAAAAAAAATTCCCTCGAAGTGTAGAAGCTTCAGGGCTCCCAAAATCTGGATTCATGCTTGGGGTTAGGGTAGATGTCTCTGAGGAAGAGGCATTTTGGTCAATTCCAATAGGATAAGAAGGAGCCAGCCATGCTTGACTTGGAAGAGTGGTCGGGGTGAGCACTCGAAAAGCCCGAAGCTAAAAATCACCTAGCCACCTGAAGGACCTGTGGAGGGTGTGGGATGGAGGATGGGAGAGAGATACTCGCGGGGGCAAGCATGTAGAGCCATGGTGGCTGTATAATGGAATTGGGCTTGTGTCAAAGTAATATGGAAAGCCACATTGAGCAGAAGAACAACATGCACGTGGTCAGATTTACGGTTTTAAAGGAGTACTCAGGCTCTATAAGAAGAATTGATGTGGGGCTGGGGCATGATTACAGAAAGGAGTCTGTTGCGATATCCCAGGTGGGTGATGGTGGGTGATGCTATGGATTAGAGAGGTGGCAGGGTTACGGGGGTGTTGGGGGGTGGGAGCAGACAGATTCAGGATACATGCTAGATTTGACACCAGAGCACCAGCTGATGAGTTGGATCTAGGGAGCTGGGAAGAGTTTAAAGTCAAAGATGACCAGGTCATTTTCTGATTTGAGCCGCTGGGTTGTGAGACTGACAAAAATGGGGAAGGCCTAGGAAAAGAAAAATTAGGTGGGTGAGTTGCAGGGGAACAAAGAGCTCTGATTTGGTTGTATTAAGTTTGAGATATTTATTACTCAACAGTAAGAGGTTGACTGGGTAGTCAGATGAATGAGTCTGGAACTTAGAAGAAAGCTATTGGCAAAAATTTGAGGCACTAACATATATTTGGTAAATGTAACCTATTTCTAAACTATATAAAGTTCCTATTTCTAGTTTTTCATTCACTACTTTAACAGACAGGACATAGCCTCTAAACTGGATTAAGTAGAAATCCTCAACTGAAGACTTATTTTCATGTGGAACTTTAGGGCTCTTAGTGAAAATATATTGGGGATTGGGCAGAAGTACTGCCGGAGGGGTGCAATAATCACAAAAAGTTGTACGAGGAGTATCTAGGAAGTCATGTTACAGTGGGTATGACTTCATGTGTATAAATATGTCAAGGCTGACATCCTTTGAACATGATATAAAAGCAGGATTACTGGGTTAGACATGATTCTTCATCATTTAATCCTATGCCAGTGTGAGGAATGAATTAGGTATGTACAGCATGAACACCATCTTAAGAAGTCAAACTTAAACGTTATCATTTAGTTTACATTTCTTAGTGGGCTGTGAGAAACCATTACACCACCACCACTGGATCATTCCAGTCCATGAACAGACCAGGCTTTGAAAGCTCACGTGAAATGTGGTTTACATTGTATTTGGTTGTGGACTGAGACCTTGCCTTTATGGGACTTCAGATAGAAAATGTGTCCCCAGAGTTATATATACATGTAATTTTTAGAAGTAAGCAAGAAAGATAAGTACTGGGTAATTTCTTTAGCCAATTTTTTGAATTTCTTCCAAGTGTAACTGGAAGTTCTAAGTGTCGATTTTAATTAAAACTATCTGAGGGGATAAGATCCTGACAAATCCATGTTTGTGGGTGGTGTCTATAGCATCAGAGATAATTTCAAGGACATAGAGATACTGTACTTAAAGGGGAAATCATTTTTTAAGAAAGTTTTTAAAAAATCTTACTTTTTCCATAGGGAATATAGATCAGTACACATATCAGTGGCTGTAGGTAAAGTAAAAGTCGCATTATTCTTAAACACTTTTATTCATTGGTTAGGATTTTTGAAAACACATGGGCATTGACATAAATTTGGACTTCAGGTAGGAGAGCATTAGGCTGCAAAGTAAGTTTCTCAAGGAAGGACATCATAGCTATGCCACATGAAGAATGCCAGCATCAGCTTTGTATTCAATTCTATGTGAAATTGTCCATGAATCAGTTTTGTATGATTGGTTTCTATCTTATTTCAGAACTCCTTTCTTCAGATTCTCTCTGTTTTGTGATAAGAGACGGTTTTTATCTCATCTTTATGGGACTCCTGTCCTCTACTACCTTCAAAAACACAATCCCTGAAATACTTACTCTGAAGCCTACTGCTTAGCTAGAAGTCTAATCTAGGGAGGGAGAAAAGGTAGGCACACAGAAGGCAGCAGAAAATGGTTCACACAACAGGCAAGCCAACATAAGAACTTTAGGGGTAGAAATTACACTTTTTGGGTTACTTAACATTAGAGTGTTAAACCCTTAAGTACACATTGATGGCAAGATAAAACATTTCAGAAAAGTAGAAAAGGAAGCCAAGACTGTGATAAGATTCATTCAGGAGATCGTGCTGATGGTGCTGGAAACGAAAATAATACATACAGTTTCAGTTTCTGCCCATTTTAGAATTTTTGGTATGTAAACTAAACAGGGCAGGTAGAAGAGCCGCCCCAAGCTGTTTCCTTGAGAGATTACTGCCTTTATCATCTCTGCCTCCAGCTCAGGCTTTCTGCAGTCGTGGGTCAATAGTGATGTTACAGGTCAACTCCAAGTCATGAAGACATCGGCAATGCCAAGGCGAACTCTGAAAAGTGACTCATCCCTCCTTCTGGTTGGGATACACCAGGGGTCTGACAGTAGCCAATCTCATGGATGAACTCCTGGAGATGCAGTTGTCACCTTAGAGCTCTGACAAATATTCTAAGGGCAGGTGCCAGGTGACCCCAGAGAGGTCTGTTTACAGCAGCACAATGTGGAATGTCTGCCTGAAATTGCCCCTGGATCCTACTTACAAAGCAAGATTCCACCCCAGGAGCTTCTCCTCTTCTGCCTCTCTGGCCTCTGCAGTTTAGCTACGTACGTTGTGTACTCTTTGGATCGTCTCTCACCAGTTATGTTTCAGCTATAGTGAGCAACTAAACAATTCAGTACACTTGTGGCTACCCAGAACATCATTGTTGGCTTCATTGTCCGTAAAATACCCTTATGCTATGATAATTATTTTGTCTGCCTTTCTTTGGTTAGAAAAGACCACTTTTTGTTCATAAAGAACCTTAAATTCCTATTAGGTCTTTATCTCATTGTTGCCAAGTGTGGCTTTTGCTCAAGCTCCGAGTGTGAGAAAATAGATCACTTTTCCTCAGCCACCAATGGAAATAAAAAAATAGCTTCAATTTGTGGCTTTCCATTAGATGACTATAACTTTGGGAAAACTAGCTAGACTTTTCCTTGTCTGTAGCTAATTGTCCTTGAAGCTAATTTTGCCCTTGTTTCACATGTTAATAAATTTTGTTGCATGTGAAGTTTGGTTGACTTGCCTCCTCTAGCCCGCAGCTGCTTGGGCATGCCAATTGAATTGTCAACAATAAACACAGGGAGGGAGGCACTTCAAGCTACCATTTTAGGCCACAAACCTTTGCTTAAAGGCTGCCTGCTGTTTCTTCCAACTACACATGAAAAGCAATTAGGGCAAGCCTTGTATAACTGTGGTCTGCTAAATCAAGGATAAGCTGTATGTTGGAACTAACAAAAGACGCACAAAGTGCTTGCAAATCTTCTCAGGACCAAACTGAGCGCCATAGTGCTCCTGAGAATGTGTGGCCCAATTAATGGAAAAACACTTAACTAAAAGTTAAATTGCCCTGTTGCCTTTTTGCCCTATAAACTGGTGTCTAGCCTCGGCATGAGAACCCTGGTTGAATGCTTATTTTACCAAGGCAGGAACACAATGAACTAGATATGAACCAGTCTAATAACTTCACCACTCCTGGGCCAACGATTAAGGCTGAGAATTTATACTGAATGAATACGTACCTCTTTGTTATTTCTATTTGTGGTGGTGAAAAGGTTACTAAATTCCCACACATGATGGTACAAAAAAGACACTGTACCAACACAACAGCTCCATTTGACACCCGTGGAAGGAAGGGGCTGCAGACCTGGAGGCTGAGTTAAAAAAAATAAATTAAAAAAGGTTGCATTTGTTGGCATGGTAACATAAACTCCAGTGACAAGTTTTTCAAATTGAGTGAAGTTATTCTTTCGTTCCTAATAGGTTATGATTTTGACATGTATTTACCACTTAAAATTATTTATAAACTGTTCTAAGTTCCAAATGACACCTCAGTTTGAGGTGTCGCTGAAATAATCCCTGGAATAAAGTACCTGAGATTTCTTTTACCCCTCAAGCTGCTCACTGCTGGTATAGTGTGGGCAAAACCATGTCCATGTTAACCCAGCAGAGGCCACCAAAAATAGGATCTGGAGGTATATTGAAAGTTGCCAGTCAACGTTTCGAAAAGTAAGCTTTTGAAAATGCTGAAGATGAAAGCTTGAACCTCGCCAAAAGAGGACAGTTTAACTTAGAAAATTGTTTGTCATGCAAATGGACTTTGTAAACCTACATTTTAAATCAAAAGTAAACCACTGGCATTCTTATGTTGACCTGCACGCAGCTAAAAATTCACACAGGTTTTAAATTGCTGATTTATCAAAGTTTTTTTTTTTTTTTTTTAAGACTTTTATTTCATTATTTCTAGAAAGAAGGGAAGGGAGAGAGGCAGAGAGGGAGACAGACATCAATGTATGGTTGTCTTTCACCTGCCTCCAGCTACAGATCTGACTGGAGACCTGGCTTGCAACCTGGTTATGTTGCCCTGGCTGGGGAATCGAACTTGCAACTTTTGGATTCACAGGCCAGCGCCTTACCCACTGTGCTACCAGCCAGGGCTTGATTTATCAAAGTTTTAAAATTAACATTATATTATTGAAGGGCAGAATTCGTGGGAGGTGTACATGTGTATATGTGAGTGTAAAGACTGTATTTATAAATATATGTATATTGCCTTTGTTAGAAGTGAAAATATTTTCATCAGCTGATCCCCAGTGATCCGGAATTCTGTGTTGAAGATTAGGGTGTGGCATATTGTAGTCACTTAAAGTTTTAAAGATTATTTTTGTTATTCCAAGTCTGGACCGTAAGTGCCTTGACTATGTGGAGGGCAGCATTCCTTGTTCTGTCAAGTAAAAAGCAGCTGTAAGCCCACTGGGTTCTTCGCTTCTGTCTGTATTTTTAGAGAATCAAGGACATGTCCTAGCACATGTTTCCTATGACCATTTCTTTTCCTATTCTTACATTGCCCAGCGGAAACTAATCATCTTCAAGAACATTAAAACCTAAATCATACAACATGTTGATTAAAATTCGGGGGTTTTGTGGGTAGAGTGGCTTTGACATTTCTTTCTAATAAAACTATTGTGACTACATATGAACATTCCTGCCAAGTGGATAATATCATATTAATAAAGCTGCATCACATGCACTCAAAACACTTCTGCGTTTAATCATTTGATTTAGGTAACACATGCTGAGTCTCAGGAGGAGGTTGTAAACCTAAGTGGTAGGAAAACTTTGTTTTTTTCTTTTTGCTCCTCTCATTTTTAATTCTTGCTTATAAAAATTCTGCGGCAAGAATTACTGGTATTCAGAACATTTTCTCTGATGTTACTGTCCTTGCTTAATAATTTTAAGAGGCCATAAAAACTGAAGGGATCAAATGTGCTTCCAGTTTCCACAGATATTTAGAAGTGCCTATGATATTAATATATCCTACGTGGTCAGGGGGTTGTTTTGCATTCTTGGGATAAAGCTTGCTGGGCTCCCAGGTTTTCCTGGAGCCCCACTGAAGACTATGCCATTCCTGTGTGTGCTTTTGAAAATATTCAGACTCCAAATGAAAGGTTAGCAAAGGAGAGAAAGTTAGCCAGCATAAGACATTGCCCGTAAACGTTTGCAGTCAATTCAAGCCCTGTTCAAGGTTAGGCTGGCGTTCCTCCAGCTGCGGTGCTTTACTTTATTTTACTATAAAGTAAAATATTGCCAGCTGTGGTCAATTATTTGATTTCCCCGTGAAACTCGAGAAATGTGTAATCACTGTGAATATGGTAAATATTGATCAAGTGTGACATGATATATAATTTGTTGATTGCGATAGCATTTTAGGTACCAGCTCCAAGAACAGTACCTGCTGATTAGTTTCTGGATCGCTAAAACTAAAGCATGAGTTAGGTTAACTTTTATACTTCAAATTTAGCTGATGTCAGTGATGGAGGATTGGTTAAGAGACAGATGATTTATATCCACTTGAGAGAAGAGTATCAACTATTACCATATTTTCGTAAGAGTGTTTAATATATGCAAAGAATTTGCATGACAATTTAAACGAATAAAGCAAGACTGGAAAAGTTGTACATATAATTACTTCAGTTGCATAAAAAAATCTGAGGTTTAAAAATGCTAGAATATAAAAACATTTTTTTTTCTGGTTCCCATTTCTATTAAGCCCAATGTATTGATTCAAAAAGTACACTTGGCAGTCTGCATATGATTTGGAAAAAATGCAGACAGAAACATATTGTATTAAGAAATGTAAAGAACCAGACTCCAGACTGAGGGAATGGGGGGTGAGTGGGGCAGGAGAGACCAATGGGGGGTGGGGGGTGGGGGCTTGGGACAATGGTAATAGAGCAACAATAAAAAATAAAAATAAATTGTAAAGCACCAAACCCATCAACAAACAAACAAAACCCCAGTGATCTGAGAGACCTGAGAGCCCAGGCATTTACTTTCACAATTTTTACCAAGAAATTAATTGTTATACTACACATGCTTTGGTGATAAACATGGGGGCCTTAATACCCTTGTATCTTTGGAGGAGGTAAGACAATAATGCTGCATAATCACATATAATCAAGGTCAGGAGGGTGAATTCAGCAGCTAGTCTTAAACCTGGTGGCAAATCTGCAGAATTTGGCTTTCACACCAACAAAGGGGGACTCATAACATTACTTACCTGGCAGGACTAGTAGACAATCAAGTGAGCTGATGTGAGGAACACAGGGAAAGTGCTGCCTGGCTACTGGTAAAAAGTTCAATAATTGCTACCTATTGTTTATGAGTTTCAGAATATCTACATTTATATTTTTCAAGTTATCAACTACAATCTGTAGATTTTATTCCTATAATACAATGTATAATCAATATTTAAAGATTTTTCTGTGTGTGTGGACACAAAATATGTTTAATTCTTTCTAATGAAGATTCCAAGGTAGTGTCATCTTTTTCTGCCTCTCTGTGTCCAGCAGTCCTGCCTTTGTTAATCTGATTCTTTTACACATATTTTTCAAAATTCACTCCGGCATTACCTCCTCTGTAGCCTTCTTTTTGCTCTCAAATTCTACCAAAACTTACCTAATTTTTGCTTCATTCCACAGCCATGTAATTTTGAAGCAGAAAAGGCCAGTTTTCCCTTCAGCTCAATATATGTACTACTACTCAGAAAACAGCTCAGGGCTGAAGCTGAATCATGTTTCATGTTCTGGGGGTGACAGTGTCAACTACCTTCAGTAGATGCTCTTAAAAAGTCCATTATAGTTTAAATTCTAATTTTTGCTGTATTGTAGCTCCCTAGAGTTATGATTTTTTAGTAATAATGACTCAAAAGGTGGGTAGCAGCAATAAGTCTTTGAGTTTCTTGTGTACATGTGGTCCACTTTATGAAAAACCAAACAGAACAGCTATAGAGTTTGAAGGCCCTTTGATCATGGCTCAGAAGTGTGGCTAGGCCAGCTGCCCTGCTGTGGCTGCACGTACAGGTCCAACGATAATCCCTGCTTTGGTGCCACGTCAGCAAAGAGGGCTTCTCACGAAGGTTACTTCTCTAGGCCAGGTCAAGGATAGGGGTCTGCCACGACCATGCCCTAGAAGCTCCCTGTTCATCTGGTCTCTCTACCAGTGTGTGTTTTCACTTGCTGCTGGGCCTTTGGTTAGACAACACCTGCTTGGTCTTGTGACAGGTGTCAGCCACTTGGAAGCTCAGAAAGGGTTGAAATTGCTTCATGCAAATTGTCCACTTTTTCCCCAGTTACTTCCAGGCTCTGCATCTCAATAGTTTGTGGGGAAGAAGTTCAAGTTCTGCCTCACTGAGCCCTCCACTGTATGTCTAGAACTGCCCACACCTCAGTCACACTCTTTAAGATGCAACAGTATGTGTCTGACATGGACCAGTGTTCAAACTACCTCCATTGTGTTGTTTTCAATTTTTGTTTTCCTTGAGTTCTGCAGATAACTTAAAAGACAAGACTCAAGGTTTTATGGAATTCCCAGCAGGTAGTTTCTGTAGCGAGTATCAATTCCCAGCACTGTTCAGAATATCATGAGCAGAAGAACAGATGTGTTTTCATGGGGAGCATAACCACAGTGCCCTTCTCATGTACGACCTTTATGCTCATTTAGCCTCCTACAAACATGTAATAGACATTAAAAATATTTTCTTGTTCTTGGGTGTAGAGACAAGTGGGCACTCAAGTTTCTCATAAATGCCTCTTGGTGATTTCCCTGAACTGCAGCTTGGCCACTGTTCCTGAGTAACCAGATAATACTCTGGGTTTTTGGCTAATTGTATCATTAGAAGAAAATCAAGGTAATTCATACAACCAAGATGGAAATGCTGAAACTTGAAGACATAGGTCAACCTGTAATTTTCTAAAATCAAGAAGGTTATGTACTACTTCCAAGTGCATGCCATATGATGACTTAAGTTGAAAGAAAAATCCCCAAATCAAATCAGGTGGCGGTAATAGAAGCGGGTAAGCCAGAAAAGGTAGAGATTTGCATGATTGCGTGTTCTTTGATCCAAACAAACTTGACCGGTGAATCCCAAAGCAGTGTCTCATTTCCATGTGGAAAATTGCAGTTGGAGTGTTTCCCATTGTCTATTTTGGTCCTTATAAAAAGAAAGTGGAAAAATGGCCTGATGAGGTGGCATAAGGCTTAAATCCACACCCGGTCTATAGCTTTTCTCCCCACGGGGTTCAGCCTACAAAGTCTCTAACACTTGCTGCTATTAATAAAAGCTGAATAAAATGATGCCTTTGTCTGAGGACATTAGGAGAATTGTAGTTGTGTTCCAAAGGACTAGGGGCCGAGAGAGTGTGAAAAGGCCAGTTGCCCAGGGCACCAACTGAAAGGGTTGCTAAATTTGTTAAGGGAAAGGCACCTAGCCAGCCATCAATGAACCACAAGTGCCCTGTGGCCAGTCTAGCTGTCCATGATGCTTGGAATAGTTCTGCTTACTTTAAGCAGTTCTACCACATGTGCTCAGAAATATTAAAGACCATTTATATACTTTATTGAAGCAAGGTTTTAAAAGTTGGACATGTGGTGTTGCTCTGTACTAATAATTAAAGTAACAGTTATAGCCCTGGCAGGAGTGGCTCAGTTGGTTGGGCATCATCCTAAAAAGCCAAAGGTCATGGGTTCGATTCCCAGTTAGGGCACATGCCTGGGTTGTGGGTTCTGTTCCCAGAGTGCATAAGAGAGGTGACTGATCAATGTTTCGTTCCTTCTCTTCCTCCCTCCCTTCCCCTCTCTCCAAAAATAAGTAGTCTTATACATTATTTTTATTGTATTTTTTCTATCACCATTTATCCCCCTCTTCCACCTCCACCCCCTGCAATCACCATACTGTTTTTCACGTCCTCAAGTCCTTTTTTTTTTCTTAAAGATATCTAAACCCTTAAACTTAAATGAATAGAAACCTTCCCTTAAATCAGCACTCTTCCTTTTCTCCCCCCCGCACTCCAAACCCACTGCAATAGAAAAAGGTGTTTCCCTATTTAGTTTTCACTTGAGGCTACTGAAATGTTTCAGCACAGGGATGAACAGTAAAATCACCTAGAAACTCTGGGGCCTATCAGCCCAACTGAAACTGACCTCTGAGGCAAGTCCCAGGCATCCATGCGTTAATTCCTCCCGGGTGATTCTGACACAGTGAGGAGTGGGGGAATGAGAACCACGTGGCAACAGTTACTAGTATATACACAGCTTGCGCTCACATCAGAAGCACCTAGAGGACTTGTGGAAACAGATCACTGGGCCCTGCTCCTGGCATTTCTAATGGAGTAGGTCTGGATGGGCCCTGAGAATTTCCATTTTTATCCAGCTCTCGTCGGTGCTGCTCCAGGGACTACACTCCAAGGACCACTGCTGTAGAGGCACCCTGTCTGGTCCTGCACACCGTCAGGTATGTTTGCTACTAGAAACCTTCTACAAGTGCTGCTGTGCTGTATGGAGGAGATTTGAAGGAGCATGGAGTCAGCACCCAAAGACAGAAAATAGAGGGGAGATACTTTTAAAAAAAGCTATGGGAAGCATGTTATTAAAATGGAGAGGGGAAGTTTTGAAGTTTGAAGGTACCGGGCTGGGCAGAGATGTTTTTACCAGAGAAGCTTGAATAGGGAAGAGTAAGGGAAGCTGTGATGGATGTAAGAGGGTTTAAAGGAGATTTTAAAGAAGTCTTGTTGGTTTCCATTTCTCCCTCAGTGGGCCGAAATGTAAGTGAAGTATGGTTTTGGTTGTGCCGCCTCTCTCTGGAGTGAATCAGGTGTGTCATGCTCTAAGAAGCATGATATTTCCCCATGATTTTGCTTTCTTGATTCTCCTCTCTAGGAGAACCACAGCAACATAACTTCAGTGACTTTCTAAAGAAACAAGAATTAGAAGGGATGGGTTTTCAAAGGCTCAGATAACTGAATTCTTAGAGTTTGAGGAGAAAGGAGTTTGGTTGAATCTAAAAGCCTGTTCAGGGCCATGATGGGGTGGAGTGAAAGGTGGAGAAATTTATCCCATGACTCTGGTCATCCTTCAGTGAAAAGAGGTCCTCAGTGTGAAAGCACCCTACATTTCAATTGCATGTGTAACTGGGTGTTGGGTAGGAGTGAAGAGACAGGGCTCCCACATAGGCAGGGCACCTCAGGGAAAGGTAAGTGTCGGTGGCCCAGGCAGGCGCACCTGGGGCCTTGTCAGAGTTAACAGACACAGTGTTGGAACAAGGTACATTAGGGCTGAGAGGCTCTGGGCAGGGTGGGCCTGGAAGAGGTATGTGACCCAGAGTGCCTACCACATACTCTCAATTGCTCCTGTGACAGGAATCTACATGTAAAACAAAAACCAGCCACAAAATCCTCATAAGCCATTTGTTTCAAAGCTCTCTCTAGGTATACCAGCTCAGCAAATCCAATAGACCAGGGCTAGGCTTCCCTTTGTTCATAATGCCCATCCTAGTTGCAGGAGACATGAACCTGCCATAAAAAGACCCGAAGCAAAAGGGGCACTTGGCTTCTCAGTAAAGAAGGTAACTGTCTTCTAAATAAGTGAAAGGGGGAACAAATGAGATAGAGAAGAAGTGGAATTCATAAACATTTTTTAGAAGGATCATGTGGGATTCACTATTTCTTGGTCACATAATTAATTTTCTAGTCATATATTTGTATTTGCAAACAGTAAAAGGGCACCACATGGGGTTGTGTGAAATGAATTTGTCTTGGAATCAGAAAACTTGATTTCTAGTCCTAATTCTATTGATAACTAATGGTATATAATCAAGTTACTCTAACTTCTTGAGTCTCACTGTCTTCTTACAAAGTGATGATCTCTAAGGTCAGTCCAAACACATACGAGGCCTGTTCTGAAAGTGTCAGCTGAGGAAACTGTTTAATTATATTGACATTGGTTCGATCTCATATACTATGAAACAGAGATGAGGAATTTGATGTTAGGTTCTAGTTGGGCACTGATTTTTGAGGAATTAAATACATTTGTACGTCTTGGCTATTTTCAACTAAAATACAAATTATGTAAAGCTCAGATTTTTTCCCCTTGGGTTTAGGGGTGAGGCCAAAATAAGGTTTTATAAAAGCACAAAGAAATCAGTAGAGCCTTGTCTTCCAGGTAGGAATGGACAGGACAAATGTTATGACAGTTCAATTTTGGTAAACAGGAAATTTGGCTACATTAGCACACACTGCAGTAGAGTTTAGTTTCTTTTTCTATCTGAATGTGGGGAGAAGTTTACATCCATCAAAGGACATGGGCTAAAATAGGTGAGACTTAGACTGGGATCTTTTTTTGTAACAAACAACAAACCCCATTTCAGTTTCTTCTCTTGCCCCCTGTTGGTTCTGATATTGGCAAACTGAACAATGTTTTTAAAAATGAGGTTAATGTTTTAAACATTTCATTTAGTTTTTTTACACATTGACCCCTTCACCTTGATTTTCTCCCTGCCCCAACCTTGATTTTCTTCTTTAGCTTCCACATGTAAGGGAGATCATATGTTATTGGTCTTTCTCTGTCTGATGTATTTTACTTAGCATAATGTCCTTGAGGTTCCTCGTTATCTCATATGGCAAGGTTTAATTTTTATGACTGAGGGATGTTCCATTGTATGTATATGCCACAATTTCTTTATTCATTTATCCATTGATGGGCCTAGGTTATTTTTATATCTTGGTTATTGTAAATAATGTGATACAGATATCTTTTTGTGTTAGTATTAAAATACCCAGAAATAGAATTGCTGGTCATATGGTAATTCTATTTTTTAACTGTTTTTGAGGAACCTACATACTGTTTTCTATACTGGCTGCAACAAGTTACATCCCCACCAACAGTGAACAAGGGTTCTCTTTTTTTTAAAATTCTCACCAACACTAAATTTGTCTTTTTCAGTACTGCCATCCTAACAGATATGAAATACCTCATTATGGTTTTGATTTGCATTTCCCTGATAACTAATGATGTCAAGCAACTTTTCATGTACTTGTTGGCCATTTGTAGATCTTTGGCAAAATGTCTACCCAAGTTTTGTCCATTTTGTAAAAAAAATTTTTCTTATTATTTTTTGGAAAGAGGATAAGGGAGAGAAGGAGAGAGGGAGAGCGACCTCAATGTATGGTTGCTTTTCACCTGCCTCCAGCTACGAATCTGGCTGGAGACCTGGCTTGCAACCTGGTTATGTGCCCTAGCTGGGAATTGAACCGTGACCTTTGGGTTCAAAGGCTGGCGCCTTATCCACTGTGCTACCAGCCTGGGTGTTTTGTCCATTTTTAATGAGATTTTTCTTTTTGTAACTGAGTTACAAAAAGTACATGAGTTCCTTACATACAGGATGTGTGCGATTAGTTGGCAATAACTTTGCATCTCCTTATTTCATGTGCTTCTTATTAATTTTGAAAAACTATGTTTCTAAGGTTATGATTTAACACAATTGTTCCAGATATAAAGTACTAAATTCTGAGAGCAACCATCATGTCGAAGGAATACGATGTTAGAGCAACCATAATTTCTGAACTGTGTGCAGGGCAAACTGCTAAGGGAATTGCAGACTTTAATAACATCCCTTTATGTACAGTTTACAATGTGAAGAAGGTGTCTGATGCTGATCCTAATGTTACCACACCAATGAGGAAAATGCATAAGGTACGCAAGGATCGCACAAGTCCAGACATTGTACACAGAATCCAGGAGATCATCAATGAAGATGCAGGATATTTACTTTAATGTTTTGAGAGAAGCAGTTGTACCATGGATGAAGCAAGTTGCAAATGGATGTCATTTTATCCTCCAACAAAATGGTGCACCAGCACATAACGCCAAAAAAGGTGCAAGAATTTCTCAGCATCAGTGTTCCTAAATTCTGGTCTAAGGAAATTTGGGCCCTGGCTGGTGGCACAGTGGATAAGGCTTGGACCTGCGAAAACCGAAGGTCGCTGGTTTGATTCCCCAACCAGGGCATATAACCAGGTTGCAAGCCAGGTCCCCAGCCAGGTCCATAGTTGGAGGCAACCATAGATTGATGTCTCTCTCCTCTGCCTCTCTCCCTACCCCTCTCTCTAAAAATAATAAATAAATAAATCTTAAAAATAAAATAAAAAAGGAAATATGTCCACCTAGTTCACCAGATGCAAATCCTTTAGACTATTATATGTGGAGCATTTGTGAGAGAGAAGTTCATAAACAACCTCATTCTAATAAAGAGGTTGTTAAAGCTAAGATTGAAAACATGATGATGTCCATGGATAAAGAAAAGTTAAGTAAAGTGTGCTCAAGATTCCGAAGTTGAATCGAGTCTATTATTGCAGCAAATGGAGACTTTTTTGAACAATTTAAAAAATAATGGCTATGTTTATGTATTTACATATAAGAATAAATTTATTTAAAAATACAACACTTTTGTGGTATGTTGGTTATTTTACTAAAATGTTGCCGATTGCACACGCCCTGTATTTTGGGTATTAGTTACTTATTATGTTGGTTTCCTTTGCTGTGCAGAAGCTTTTTAGTATGATATAGTCCTGCTTATTTATTTTCACTTTTGGTGTTATTTTCCAAAAATATAACCAAGACCTATATAAAGAAGCTTGTTCCCTTTGTTTTTTTAAAATTTTATTAAAAATATGGAACGCTTCACGAATTTGCATGTCATCCTTGCTCAGGGGCCATGCTAATCTACTCTGTATTGTTCCAATTTTAGTATATGTGCTGCTGAAGCGAGCACTCCCTTTGTTTTCTTTTAGAAATCTTACGGTTTCAGGTTTTATGTTCAAGTCATTAATTTCTTTTTATTTACTTATTTTTATGGTGTAAAATAGAAGTTGAGTGTCTGTCAGTTTTCCCAACCCCATTTATTGAAGAGATTCTCCTTTCTCCATTGTATATTCTTGGCTCCTTTGTCATAAAGTTGACCATAGATGTGTGGCTTTATTTCTGGGCTCCCTATTCTGTTCCATTGATCTATGTGTCTGTTTTATGCCAGTACCATACTATTCTGATATCACTCTAGCTTTGTAATATGTTCTAAAATCTGGGAGTATAATGCTGTCAGCTTTGTTCTTTCAAGATTGCTTTGGTTATTTGAGGGTGTGTGTTTTTCTATACATATTTCAGGATTGTTTGTTCTATTTCTTTGAAAAATTCCATGGGAATTTTGATAAGGATTGCATTGAATCTGCAGATTGCTTTGGGTAGTATGGACATTTTAATAATAATGATATTTTTAATCGTATCTATCCATTTATTTATATCTTCTTCAATTTGTTTCATTAATTTCTTGTAGTTTTCAAAATGCAGGTCTTTCATATCCTTGCTTAAATTTATTCCTAGGCATTTTACACTTTTTGGTGAAATTATAAATAAGATTGTTTACTTTTCTTTCTGATAATTTTTATTAATGTATATAAATGAAACCTATTTTTGAATATTGAATTTATATTCTGCAACTTTGCTGAATTCACTTATTAGTTCCAATAGCTATTTCTAAATGAGTTCTAAATGAAATTCATTTATCTTATGTGAAAATTAAGCATATTTTTCCTTATCCTTGTTCCTAGTTCTACTTCACCTTCTATAATGTCCTTTATAGCTACAGTAGAAAGTTTTTCTAAAAAAGTGAAAATTCTGATACAACAAATACAAATTATAACTGGCTTATTGTAGACTCAGTCAAGAATATAAAATTGGATATAAATATTCATTATTTCACATAAGTGCCTATTAAACCAATTAATGAAGAAAATAATAACAGTACAATAAAATAATTTAAAATCACCCTTTACAGGTGATTTGTGTCTTATGAGTAACATTCTGTCAGTCTTACTGAAACTTAATTTTCATTGCATTTTCAATATATAATTCATCCTTCTACTCATGATCCCATCTTGTATCCTCCCACACAGCTCTTTCTATTTGACTTTTTCCTTTTCTTAAAATTCCCCTATTTGGTTATTTTTGCCTCCATATATGAATATGCCTGAGATGATACTGTCTTGAAAATAATTAAGTCCACTCTACCCACATTCCTTCCTCTCTATTTATTTCTCTCTTTTCCCTTTTCTTCACTTTCTCCTTTATGCTCCTTACCTTCCCTCCCCAATTCTCCAATTCTTTATTCTCCCTTGTCCTTCCCTGACCTCTCCTATTCATGTTGAGTTCTGTAGTGAGTTCTGGAAAACATGAATATATTAAAAAGATTGTGCTATGTATGCCCTCTTGGGGATTAAAATAATGGCGAAGAAGACAGACATTCAATAAATAGTTGACTGTCTTCGTCTCCAACTCTTTATCTCCAATCCATTGCAATTGGGCTGGAGGATTATCATGACTCCTCAGTTCCAAAGCCATGAATGCTTTTTTAGTTTTCTTTTTTATACTTATTAGAGTTAGTTACTTACTTCATTCTTCTGAAACTTATTTCTCCTTTCCTCTGTGCCCTCCTTCATCACTGATTTGTTACTTTTTTTACACTTTTGGTAACTTTTCATACGCTCATCTATGAAATGGATGGTATGTTATAGTCCTTGTAAAATCTTAGTTTTCTGAGGAAAACCTATGTATTCCCATGCATTCAGCTGTAATCTATGCACTGGTAACTATGTGTTGAACTATATAACTTTCCTGAGGACCACTTCCATCTGTCTTTGACATCTATCCTGGTAATTCTATCTCACATGCAACAGGTTCTAAATTGAACTCAGTTTAAAACTGAATCCTTCTCATGTAGTTCCAGTCCTGCTTTAGCTAACTACCACCCCTGCAATTACCTAAGCTAGGATGTTATAAATAAGAGCAATACAATTTTGAGGAACTGGCTTTTATAGGTAAGATTCAAATTGAGATTTAAATGACAAGAAGGAGACAATCATATAACATCTGGGAGAAAGAACATTCTAGGCAAAGGAAACATGAAGAAAAATGGCCCAAAGGTGGAGAATGGTTTTGAGGAGTTCATACAACAGAGACAAGAATGGCATGTATGCAGGAAGTGGGTGAGCAGGAGAGCGGTGCCCAATGAAGTCAAGAAATTAGCAGGGGTCTAGGTCATGGAAATATATATCTATTTTTTTAATATTTTTTATTTCATTATTTTTAGAAGGAGGGGAAGGGAGGGAGGCAGAGAGGGAGAGAGACATCAATGTATGGTTGCGTTTCACCTGCCTCCTGCCACAGACCTGACTGGAGACCTGGTTTGCAACCTTGTTATGTGCCCTGGCTGGGGAATCGAACCTGCGACCTTTGGGTTCGCAGGCCGGCACCTTATCCACTGTGCTACCAGCCAGGGCCTTGGAAATATTTTAATTTTATTCTAAGTAAAATAAGATGCCATTGAGGGATTCTTCAGCTAGAGAGTGAGGTTTAATTTATATTTTGTAAAGTTGACTTCTCTTCATGAATAACAATTGCGGAAGAGAAACAGAGCAAATGTAGTATTCAGTTTGGAAGCTTTTTAGTAATACAGGCAGGGGATGCTGAAAGTTGGAGGTAGGGTAATACCAGGCGAGCCAGAGGGAGGAAAAGTCAGAATGCATTTTGGAAACAGCAACAGCAGGACTTGCTAATAAATTAGATGTAGAGGGAGAGGCAAACAAAAGCATCAAAGTGTACTCCTAGGTTGGCATTAGCAACTATGGAGACATTTTATGGAGATGAAGAAGATTGGAGGAGGAGCAGAGATTTTGGAGGAGAAGGAAGATTCCAAGTTTTATTTTGAGTGTAAGTTTGAAATGTCTTTAAGATCCGCAAACGGAAATGCCAAGTACGCAGCTGGTTAATGAATCTGGAGCTGGCTGAGAAGTCAGAGCAGGAGACCTAAATGTGTACGTCATTCACAGATAGCCAGTATTTCAGTTGCTATGAATGAATGCAAGTGTCCAGGAGGTGAATGCAGATAGAAGGCAAGAGGACTGAGGATGAAGTAACACATTACACTAATGTTTACAGGGCAAGTAGGAGAGAGCGAATAGACTAGATGAGGAGGGAGGGTGAGGAAGGCAGAGACCAGGAGAAAAGGGTGTCATTAAAGCCAGAAGAAGTTTTGTAGTTTTTCAGAGGGTTGTTATTTTCCTCATATTTATATTATATATATTTTATTAGGTTTATACCTAAGCATTTTATTTTGGAGGGTGATTATGTAAATGGTATTATTTTTTACTTCAAATTGCATCTGTTCATTAATGGTATGTGAGATTGTTGGTCTGCTTTTGCAACCTATTCTGTTACTTTGCTAGAATTGTTCATAGGATTTCTATATGGAGTTTTTCTCTTGTTGATTCTTTAGGAATTTATACATTGACAATCATGCTATCTGCAAACATATTTTTCTTTCTATTCCGAATCTGTGTATGTTTATTTCTCTCTTATTGCATTAGTTAAGACTTGTATTACAACGTTGAAGAGCAGTGGGGAGACGTGACATCCTTGCCTTGTTCCTGGTCATAGGAAAACTTCAAGTTTCTCCCAGTTAAGCATAATGTTAACCATAGGTTTTAATATATGAGTTTTTTTTTTTTAAATCAAGTTGAGGAAGTTTCTATTCCTACCTCACTGAGAGTCTTTTTATCGTGAATGAGTGTTGAATTTTTACATTTTTTCTGCATCTATTTGTATGATCATGTGATTTTTCTTCTTTATCCCATAGACATGAGTCCTATTTCTTTTAATTTTCACTTTATTTTTACTTTGTACTTTACTTTTTACCATACTTTTAGTTTTATCATACTTTAACTTTTTATCATACTTTTATTTTTACTTTTAATCTTTATGTGTTACTTTTACTTTTTAGTTTCACTTTTCCTTTTAATTTTACTTTAAATTTTGTGTGTTGAGTCAGCCTACCTGGAATGAATTGCACTTGGCTGTGGTGTGTAATTCTTTTTTAAATTTATTGTTGGATTTAGGCCCTGGCTGGTGGCACAGTGGATAAGGCACTGGCCTGCAAACCCAAAGGTCGCTGGTTTGATCCCCAGGCAGGCACATAACCCGGTTGCAAGCCAGATCTCCAGCCAGGTCTGTAGCTGGAGGCAGGTGAAAGGCAACCATACATTGATGTCTCCCTCTCTGCCTATCTCCCTTACCTTCTCTAAAAATAATAAACAAAATCTTTAAAAGTAAAGTAAATAAATAATAAAATAAGTTTATTGTTGGATTTAATTTATTAATATATTACTAAGGATTTTTTTAGTCATGAGAAATGTTGGTAGTTTTTTTTTTTTCCTGTCAGCTGAAAAAGATTGTAGACAATTTGTAGAATTTCTTCCTTCAGTGTTTAGTAGAATTGACCAGTGAACCTATCTGGGTGCTTTCTGTTTTACAAGGGTATTAATTATTGATTCAATTTCTTATTACATATGGGCCTGTTCAAGTTGTCTATTTCATTGCGCATGAGTTTTGGTAGACCTCCTGTTGCCTTCCCCGACTACCCTACCCAAGTGCCCATCCACCCACTCCTATCAGGTTCACCCCTTCTTCAGGTCTGTGATACCTGCTGAGCTCAAAGTGTTGCTGAGTAAATATTTGTTGACTAACTCCCTAGCATTTATTAAAACCAGCTTTCAGTTAAAATCCAATAGCAACTTAATAAAAAGCATGTTCCAGGGGTTACTTTTATTATGATAGAAGAAAGTGTTCTGTGATTTAGCCAAAGGAGCAAAGCTCTAATTTGTAGCAACTAATAATTTGAAGAAAGTATTTTTGCACAGCAATGGGTCCTTTTGAAGACTACTGACCTAAGTCCAAGGCTATACCTCCTAATAGCTACCATCAGAGACAGAGTGAGAAAAGAAAAGTGGGGGAGAACAGTAGTGCTGCTTTAATTATGGAGAAATGAACCACAGGATTTTATTTCCACTGAAGTATGATTCCTATCAGGAGTAAAATTTTGCAGTGCTTTTAAACAACATGCTTTTCTGTCCTATATCCTTTGTTATGCCAGGTACCCGACTTTTCTTTTTTTCTTTTTAAAATTTTATTGTTGTTGTATTATATCCATCCCCCCTTTTTTTTCTTTTTTAAAGTTTTTATTTATTATTTTTAGAGAGAGCGGAAGGGAGAGGGGCAGAGATGGAGAGAGACATCAGTTGCCTTTCATCTGCCTCCAGCTATGGACCTGGCTGGAGACCTGGCTTGCAACCTGGTTATGTGCCCTGACTGGGAATTGAACCAGCAATCTTTGGGTTTAGAGGCCGGTGCCTTATCCACTGTGCCACCAGCCAGGGCTAACTTTTCTTTTACCTGCATAAATGGTTTCCACAGCTCACAAGGGAAGGAGGCCTTGCCTTTTTAGCAGAGCAGCCAGAGGAATACTTCTTTAATGGTCTAGACCTCAATAAAATCAAGAATAAAGCAGATAAATCCCTTTCCAATGAGCTGGTCTTTTAAGAGTCCCATGTAGTTTTCTCAGTGGCTGTTGTTGAACATTTATGTGGTATAAAGGGTGAGCCCTTTCTTACAGAAACTCATCCTCCAAACAAATTGTAGTTAGGATCTAATCAGAGCATGATCAGGCTTCTAGTAGCTTCTGAAAGGTGCCAGATTAAAGTCCATTTAGATGATAATGCATATTGTGGTTATTGTATGTTTACTTTTTGTAAAACTTAACTTTTTCATATTGGTACTAATTTATTCTCAATTGCTGCATACATTTTGGCATCTTTGTGTTCATTTGCTTTTGTTTATACCCAGTTTTGTTTCAGAAAGCATTTAAGTTGGTGCGTGTGTGTAAAATTAAAATGGGTAGAAGAGAAAATCAATATAAAGGAAAAGAGTAGAAAACGTGAGATGAAGATAATAATGCCTAGCCCTGGCTGGTGTGGCTCAGTGGATTGAGTGCCAACTTGTGACCCAAAGGGTCACCAGTTTCATTCCCAGTCAGAGCACTTGCCTGGGTTGCAGGCCAGGTCCCCAGCGGGGTGTGCGAGAGGCAACCACACATTGATGTTTCGCTTCCTCTTTCTCCCTCCCTTCCCCTCTCTCTAAAAGTAAGTAAATAATCTTAAAAAAAAAAAAAAGCCAAAACATAGACCATTTGCTAGGTGGTAGGCAGTGTTTTAAACACTTCATCTATATGAATTAACTTAATCCTAACAACAACCCACAAAATCAGTACTATTATTTTCTTCATTTTACAGCAAGGTAACTGAGGCAAGGAGAAGCCATTGCTGGTGTGACTGAGCACAACCCTGCAAACACAAAGTCACTGGTTCGATTCCCAATCAGAGCACCTGCCTGGGTTTCGTGCTGGGTCCCCAGTTGGGGGCATGTGAGAGGCAACAATCAATGTATCTCTCACACATCAATGTTTCTCACCCTCTCTTTCTCCCTCCCTTCCCCTCTCTCTAAAAATAAATAAATAAAATCTTTTAAAAAGAGAGAGAGAAAGAGAGATATTGTAAATAGTAAGTGGTACAGCTTTGGGGCTCAAACTGGGCACGCTGGCTCCATGATGCTTTCCCAATTCAACAATGAAGCTGGAAATAAGGTTAATACACAAAGTAGAATTTGTAAGGTCCTGCAGTCCTGCTAGAGACCGACCACAGATTTACCTCTAAGATTTTTGGCAGACAAAATTGAGAAGGAAAAAAACGATCAGTTACATGATTCATAGTGTTTAGGAGATAAAAAACAAGCTAGTTGCTCAAGAGTAGCATAATTATTTCTGGTTGGGAGACCAGGAAGAACATTCTCTTATAAATTCTCACAAAGAAGTCACTATGTAATGAAGCGGACACTATTCTGCAGTCAGGCTGACAGATTTTCATAGGGCTGTTTCTTACAACATCCTTCACTGTGTCATAATGTATAACTGAAGCCAAAGCCAAATTCAGTAAAAGGCAATTCTGCAGGGGTGGGGATTTCAGAAGATGTGGTCAGGTTTGTGGATCTCTGCTGGCCTGGCTCAATTTAGGAAAAACATTTTAGGCTATTTAGAGGGAAGAATGGATTTTAGATCCTGCAGGCCACTGTCCATAATTATTATTCCTCTCAATTGAGCTTTTGTGAAATGGTCAGAAGTAGTGAGTTTGAGGTTATTTCCTGACCAGGGCCTGAGTGCCACTCTTCTGTGCTATTGGTTAAGTATGGAGTGTTAGCTTTAGCCGCCAACTGAGCTGGGAGAAGGATTTTCTTATGAAAGCTAAGGAAATGCAAAGATATTGTGTGAACAGAAGGCCACCCACTCTGTGCAGAACTATAGTTGATGGTTTTTGCCCACACCCCAAACTTTGGAACCAAAGTGACTTTATAGAGATCGAAATGTTCCCCATAGAGAATTTCAATCTGGAATTCTTAAAGCAGGTGCAATCAAATACCTATCTTGATGATGAAAATTATCTTAATGAAGGACTCCTAACATTTTTAAACTTACAAATAAAACCAATATAATAAATACATAAACATGATTTTAAAAATAAAATAGTACAAAGAAGATTAACCAAAAAAGTAATAAACCTTTGCATCAGACCTCTCCTTTCCTGTTTCACTGAGCAGAAGCTACCATGTAAAACTTATTTTTGTTTTTACATTTATGCAGATGCACCAATTCCTAATATCCTGCCACAATTGCTTTCTCATTCTCTCACCTTATATACATATATAGATACAGGCAGACATGTAATTAATTTTTTGAACCACTGGGGAATAGTTTGCTTACATCATGGATTTTTAGCCTTAAATACTTCAGAATGTATTTCCTGAGAACAAGTTGAATCTCCTCTCACTTGACCACAGTGCAGCTATCAAAGTCAGGAATCTTAACATTGTTCAAAATTTTATATAATCTCTGGTTCATATTCCAGTTTCATCAATTGACCCAATAATGTCTTTTAAAGTATTGGTTCTCTTATAGTGCAAGATCCAGGTCAGGTTCAAGTATTTTATTTATTTGTCAACCCTTTTAACTTCCTTTATTCTGGAAAAATTCCTTAGACTTTCTCTGTCTTTCACAATGTTACCACATTTTCATTAAAAACTTTATTGATAAAATTGCCACTCAATAATATATATATATATATATATATATATATATATATATATATATACATATATCTCAATAGTGCAATTTGATGTTTTGAAATATGTATACAATTTTCCACATGTTCCTTTGTAACTTCCCTTTCCAGCTACTCACTATCTCTGCAATCCTCACTGAACCCCTAATCTTTATTCTGTTACAAGATTAGTTTATGTTTTTAGAGTTTTATATAAGTGTAATGCTAAAGTATGCACTGTTTTCTTTCAGCATAATTATTTTGAGATTCATCCATGTTGATGCATTTATCAATATTTTATTACTTTTTATTGTTAAGAATTCCTTTGTATACTATACCAAATCACCTGTTGATGTACATTTAGTTTTTGGCAATTACATATGAAGCTATAAACATTCATATACAAATCTTATATGGACATATTTGTCTTCTAAGACCTATCAGTGATTATTTAGATTATATGTTAAGTGTATATTTGACTTTAAAAACTACCAAATTTTTCCTAAGTAATTGTACTATGTTATATTCTGACAGTGTTGTAGGAGAGTTCCAGATACTGCAGTTTCCAGCCAACACTTTTTAATTATAGTGAATTATAAAATAACCAATGAGAACAAGATGAAAAAAGAATTAAAAAACAATGAGAATAGGGTAAAGAGCCTCTGGGACAACTTCAAACATTACTAACACTTGAACTGCAGGGATGCCAGAAGGAGAAGAGGAAGAGCAAGAAATTGAAAACTAATTTGAAAAAATAATGAAAGAAAACTTCCTTAATTTGGTGAAGGAAATAGACATAAAAGTCTAGGAAGTACAGAGAGTTCCAAACAAGTTGAATCCTAAGAGGACCACATCAAGACACATCATAATTAAAATGCCAATGGTTAAAGATAGAGAATCTTAAAAACAGCAGGAGAAAAGAAGAGAGTTACCTACAAAAATTCCCATATGACTGTCATCTGATTTCTCAAAAGAAACTTTGCAGGCTAGAAGGGACTAGCAAGAAGTATTCAAAGTGAAGAAAAGCAAGGACCTCCAACCTGGATTACTCTATCCAGCGAAACTATCATTTAGAATGGAAGGGCAGATAAAGTACTTCCCAGACAAGGTAAAGCTAAAGGAGTTCATTATCACCAAACTATTGTTATATGAACTGTTAAAGGGACTTATTTGAGAAAAAGATAAAAAACTAACAACATTAAAATGGCAACAAATTCACAATATCACCAATTGAATCTAAAAACCAAACCAAACAAACAAGTGAACAGAAACAAAGTCATAGATATGGGGATCATTTAGAAGGTAATCAGTTGGGAGAGAGAAGGGGGAAATTGCAGGGAAAGGTGCAGGGATCAAGAAGAATGAATTGGTAGGGACAGAATAGGCAAGAGGATGTTAAGAACAGTATAGAAAATGGAGCAGCTAAAGAACTTATATGTATGACCCATTGACATGAACTAAGGGGGCAGATTGCTGGAGGGAATGGGCAGAACTGAGTGGAGGGCAGCAAAGGGGGAAAAACTGGGATAACTGTAATAGCATAATCAATAAAATATATTTAAAAAATTAACTATTGAGGGTGAGGCAGGTAGTGGAAGGACGCCGTAATTTTTAGCACTTGCCAGTTACCATGGTATACATATTTTTATCATGGATGGTTTTAAGTTGCCATTCTGGAGTCGCTAAAAATATCTCTGGGGAAAATGCACGATTAGCTGTTGTGAACCAACAGGAGTTCACCCTAACTAATCTATCATAGCTAGCTCACCTGCCCATCTGCCCATCTATCTCCATCTCCAGTTCCAATCCAGCCCCGCAAGGTACTCCTTTCACTTCATTTACTCCACATTTTTACCTCCCGTCTTCTATATTATGAATGAACAATGCTTACATTGCTAACTCATTTATTAACTTCTGCAATATACAAAGAATTGCATAAAATTGCTATGCCCCTATTACTACCAAAACAAGCCAATTGAAAAGATTTCAAGATTTATTTGAATTTCCCCAAACTGCAGGCACATGGTCAAATCAGTTCTTAGAGGTGGCCTAGATTAGTTCCATTCCCCTTCAGTTTGGTTATGTTCTTTATTTTAAATTTATTTGAATTCATTTATATTTGTTTACATTAAATTTTGGGATATTACTCTCACCTTTGTTGACTTAATTTATATTTTGAATTTGTAGAACATTAACCTGACTCCAAAAGTGCAGAAAGGCGTACTTTTAAAAGTATTTCTTTCTCTTCTATCTTTTCTACCCCATTCTACCTCACCTCTGTAGGTTTCCAATTTCATTAATTTCATATATATGTGTGTGTATATATATGTTTGTGTGTATATATATATATACACACAAACATATATATACAGCAGAAATAATTGTATGTGTTTCTTCTTCTTCTCCCTTATCCCTCCCCCTCCTCCTCCTCCTCTTCTTTTTTATATTTACAAGCCCACAAACATGGATGTGCCCTCTGACTCCTCCCTCTTCCTCTGAGACTGCTTTCCCAGGCCTCTCTTTCTGACTACAATCTGACATGGTCATTGTTAGTCTTCCTGAGCAGCTGCTGTCCTGTGATTTTGCTTCACTGTTCTCTTGGGCAAGAGGCCTTGTTTCCTATATCCCATGCATTTCGTTTGTGCCTTCATTTTGTGAAGGAATGCCATCAACTAACCACCTAAGAAAAAAATGTTTTTTACTTTTTGCCTGCTATTTTTGTCTGGGTAGATATGTGTGGAATAATAGTACGTTGCAAATATTTTCTCCTCAGAATTTAGAAGGCATTCCTATGCAGTCTCCCAGTATATACCTAGAGTCTGATTCTTGTTCTTCTGTAGGTAACTTGAGAGTATATTTCTTCTCTGGAAAGTTTTAGGATCTTCCTCTGACCTCTAGAATTGGACAATTTCACTTACAGTAAAAGTTTGAAGTCCTTACAATGATATAACCTGCCCACCCCATTCAATATTACAGCCTTCCTGATTCTACTCCTGTACTCTCCCAGTCCCTTTTACCAGTCTACCTTTGCCTTTGTTCCTGACATATCTCCTTCTAACATACTTTAACATTTCCTTATGTTGCATTCTTGTCTATCTCTCCCTCCTAGAATCAAATCATCATGCAGTCAAGAAATTTGCCATCTTAAATAACTAAAATAAAGCCTAGTACCTTGTAAGTGCTCAATAAATTGTTGTGGAATGATACAGCTAGTTCACAAGTGATTTCTATTCAGGAAGGCAGAAGGAAAGATGACAAAGAGGATTACAATGTTCCATCAGTAGAAGAGTTGAACCTAACCTCTACTCACTTTGAGATTACAGGCTTGCAAGTTATCAGGAAAGAAACTGGCATGCATTTTTAGACAGATGTGGGGGACCCCTGACCCACAGAGACCCCCTGGGTGCTGAGGATGAAATGAACCTTCCCAGGAAGCTTGTGCTATAAGCCAATAGTCTGTAATATGTGGGATGCAAAGAGTTGCTGTTTTAAATAATGAGATAGGTTATAATGAACAAACCAAACAAATGAGAGAAATAGAATCAGAGGCATGGAAACAAGGAACAGATTGATGGAGACCAGAAAGCAGTGGGGAGGGCGATAAGAGGGGAAAGAAGGGGAAGGGTCTAGTCAAGGAACAAGTATACATGACCCATGGACAGGGATGACAGGGTGGGGGTTGACTGTGGGAGTGGGGGATGGGTGAGGCAGGGGAGAGCAATAGGGGAAATTGAGACAACTATAATCAAATGTCAATTTTTTTTTAAAGATTTTATTTCATTATTTTTAGAAAGAGGGGAAGGGAGAGAGGGAGAGAGACATCAATATATGGTTGCTTTTCACCTGCCTCCAGCCACAGACCTGACTGGAGACCTGGTTTGCAACCTGGTTATGTGCCCTGGCTGGGGAATCGAACCTGCGACCTTTGGGTTTGCAGGCCAGCACCTTATCCACTGTGCCACCAGCCAGGGCCCTCAATTTTTTAAAAAAGAAAAAATGATATAGATTAAATGATAAATCCATTGAATAGAATTTTTTGCACAATAACCTGAGGGACCAAACAGGAAGCTGTAAAAGAAACCCATCAATTCTATGCCGGTTGGTAATAGCTTTAATGAGAAGCTTTGGGGGAAGAAAAAATTGAATATGCCTTTTTGGTTTTCAAAATATTACCATTCCATACCCTCAAAACCCCCTCACAAAGATAACCAGCAACACTAGTGTAACTTTAGTCAATTCCATAAAACATATACATTAGCTGATGCATATGCAATTCTAGCTGATGCAATTCTAATGAAAACGAAAAGATTACAGCATAAAGTTCAAAGAACAATTGTTCATTGATATACATTTGTGAGGGTTTCTTATAAATGGACTTGTGCATCTGTTTTTTTCTTATGTTCATTTATTCTCCAAATCTGTATCAGGTGCTGAGTCCATGGGATGAAACGTGAAGAAGATAGTCTTGGTCTTCAAGGTTCATGTAGTTTAGGGCAGGGAGCAGACAAGTCAACAGGCCTAAATGTACTGTGTGAATGGTTAGAATCGAATTTTCTAATTCTCTAGGCAATTTAGAGTTTAATTTAAAATTCATATCTTCAGTGCTTTGTAAAATGCACAATATAGCTTACAACACTTTTAACATCCATTGTTAAAATGTGAGATGCATTTTGACTACTAAACATCTATACCCATGTTGCAACGAATTAAAACATTATCCTAAAATGTTATTAAATATTATAATGACTGTTTTTAAAGTATCTTATTCCCATTATATTTGGGTGTCTTGAATCATACAATTTGTATGCCTGGATGCAGGATTTATTAATCAGAAAAAAAAAAAAAAAAAGAGAGGCAGAATAAAGCAGTCCTTATTGGAGCCAGGTTTCAGCTGTGAAGAAAAAGTTCATGAAGGAGGCCACTTTGAGGAGTATCTTGAAGATGAGCCATAGAATTGAAGCAGGTTTGGCTAATATTCCACTAACGGCTAATAATCTGATAATTGTCATGTGTGATCTATTCCACCCCCTACGCCCCTACCCCTGCATAGCATCAAGATACACGTTGACTTCTAGATGGGCTGAGCTTTTTAAGTTCAAGACACTTATGGGTTTTAAAGTTTTCCTTTGGAGTTGGTTCTTCCCTTCCCCCGGTAGGGGAGTGCAGGGGGGGTGCTGCCGCCGCACATGTGCCAGTGCGGGCCTCAGCTTGGGGCACAGACTCTGAAAGATGCTTGAGGCTGGACAGTGACTGGAGACTGTCGCCTGAGGGTGAGGGGTCCCTCAGTGGAGGTGCCAGGGTTCCCTTTCTTCACCTGCCTCTTCAGCAGCCATGTCTGAGGTAGCAACCTCTTCTCCATTTTGTCAAAAACCTCATCTTCACCAGATGTATTCTCGTGGTGTGGCTTCTGTTCCACATTTCTCTTGCTGTGGCATTGAGAAGTCGGTACTTACCCCAAAGCCAAAGCGGCCGCCTTCTCCAGAGACCGCCCTCCATCTCATGCTCCAGCAATACTGGGTGCTGAGATCTAGAGGCGAGACTGTCACCTCATGATTTCTAGAGGATTTTGGAGGCCAAGCTGGACCCGTCTGCTGGACTGAAGGAGGCTGTAAATGGGGAAGAGGCAATTGCAGCAGAGCTGAGCTTCCACCGGATTGAGGAGTCAACTTTTGCATGAGGGGTATGGACACTGATCTAAAACTCCTTGATAAAGAAGAAAAGATTTCAACTTAGGGGACCCTGCAGACTGAGCTGAGGTGTCCTCCTAGGTTCTCTGGCTTCAGGTTCTTCTAGCTGATGAGCTGGGGCCTCCTGAGGGGTTGGCAAAGGGTTCGTTTCCTTAGCTCTGTAGGAAAAGCCAAGGCTTCTTGTTGGGATGACAAAAATACAAAGTCTTCAGACATATCGGAAGGCTTGAATGGGGGAGTTTGCTGATCTGATGGCTCAGTGGGCCTCGGGGGACCAGAGGTCAGCAGGGCAGGGTCCAGGGCTGGAGCTGCCTGGACCAGCAGCCACAACAGCTGCCATGTGAAAAGGAGCGCATGAGGCCCAGAGGTGCAGCCAGGACATGACAGGGATAGGCCCGAGATAAAACAAGCAACAAAGGCAAGTGGGACAGAGGGAGTGACCCAGATAAGTGGGGATGCTGGCACCGCATGCTGAGCAAAAGCCAACAATTGGCAGCCTTGTCACAATGGGCAGCCAAGTTAGGCATGTACCCCTTAACAGCAAAGCACCCCTTCCCCACCTCAGGCTCCAACCTTCATTCAGGCAAGCTTTATTAGTCACGGGTTGAGAGTGAGGGCAGAAGAGTGAGACTTTCCCCCAGAATTACCAGGGACCAAGCTGTCCTCTTCCCCTGCAGAGGGACAACTACTTCTCACTGGGCCTCCCTTCTTCACAGTGAGGCAGGATCTGGGCTGCACGCCTAGGGGGCCCCAGTCTGGAGCAGCCCTGGGATGGTGGGATGGGGGTGGGGTGTTGAAGGAGGTGGGGAGTTGGGGGTGCCAAGGAGTTTCCCAGGAAATCCAGAAATACTAGTTCAGTTCCGACAATCTGAGTCCTCCTTTAAAGCTGAAATCTGAGAGGCATTCTTTCTCCTCTTGGCCATTCTGCTTCCAAGAAAAGTAGTTGACCTTTCTTAAGAATCTTCTTCACCTTAACATAGTTCCCTTGTTTTACATACACACAAAGCTGAGCCTCCAAACAATCATCTTGTAACGGAGTAAAAACTTTATACTATTCTGACTTACCATGAAGTGGAATTAGAATAACATGTACTAACAAACAAACAAACGAAAAAATCATTTGGCAGCAACTCATTTGATACTAATTTGGCCTAAATGGTATTTAAAAGTACTATGTATAAATGGCCACCTGAATACATTTCTCCCTTAAATTCTAACTCTTGAGGCTAGGTGAGGAGTTTTTATGTTAAGGCTTATTCACACTAAGGCATGCCAACTTTTGTTGCCAACTAGTTATGATTTGGAAAGACTAAAAGTAGACTCTTGAGTTTCTTTAATTGGAGAATTACTGCCTGGATTCACTTTTTATGGCCTGGTCCCATAATGGATGAATTGGCCTACTTCTGAGAGAACACATTTCAAGTAGGGTAGATTGGTCTGTGGGTATTTATCCACCAGATTTATACAGTGTATATTTTATCCCAAATGAAGAATGTTCAAAATATTTACTTAAAAATAAGTCATAAAGTTTAAATACTAGAATAGTCACAAGGGGAGAAAGAGTAAAAATAGAAGAGAACTTGGAGGAAGATAGAGGATAAAGCAAAGACAATGTCAAAAAACAAGGTAGCTTAGCAGTCAATGTAACTGACATAACAAGCAACTAAGGGTCTTTTGGCGGCTGCAAGGCCCAATTATCATGTTGATATATTTTAAGAAAAGGGAAGACATGCTTCATTAAGTAATAGTTTTTGCTTTTGACATTTTGTATAGCATTTTTTAAAAAGATTTTATTTATTATTTTCAGAGAGAGGAGAAGGAAGAGAGGCAGAGAGGGAGAGAGACATCAACGTATGGTTGCCTTTCACCTGCCTCCAGCTACAGACCTGGCTGGAGACCTGGCTGGAGACCTGGTTATGTGCCCTGGCTGGGGATCAAACCAGCAACCTTTGGGTTCACAGGCTGGTGCCTATCCCACGATCCACCAGCTAGGGCCTAGCAGTTTTAAACACATCTAGGTATACTCAGTTTTATAATGCCAAAGTAATTACTTCGTAAACTTCTCAAATTTTGCATGCAGAAAGTCATGCAAACTAAATGAATCAACTACCAAGCGCTTAGGATCTTAAGGTGCTTCAGCAACTTGTGAACATTTTAAGGATGAAATAAATTTCTTTTGTTCTTAATGTCCTAACAATCTGTTTTGGTAACTAACACATGAAATAACTGGGGAATAATGCAAGGTTGACAAAAATGTTTTTTTTTGTTTTGTTTTGTTTTGTTTTAGCATAAACTCAGTTATGTGGTAGAGAGTGATATACTTTTATTTATTTATTGAAAGTAATCTTTTAAAAAAGATTTTATTTATTTTTTAGAGAGAGGACAGGGATGGAAAAAGAGAGGGAAACATTAGTGTGTGGTTGCCTCTCCTAATACCTCAACTGGGGACCTGGCTCACAACCCAGGCATGTGTCCTGACTGGGAATAGAACTAGTAATCATTTGATTCATAAACTGGCACTCAACCCACTGAGCTACAGCAGCCAGGGGAAGAGTGTGATACTTTTAGAAATTTAGAAATCAATTTGGGGTAAAGAAGTCAGCAAAGGCTTCAGAGAGGAAGACAGAGTGGGATTTAAAGTAGGAGGTGAAGGATGAAAAAGGCATCCAGATGGGAAAAGACTGTGAAGCAAAGTATGAAAATATAAATTAGATAACTTCTCACAAAATATTTGGGTGTGGAAAAATAAAGAATTAACAATACTCTAAAAGTGCAAGCCAAAACCAGAAGGTATTGTCTCTCATTAAGATACCTACTATTAGGCCCTGGCTGGTGGCACAGTGGATAAGGCGCCAGCCTGCGAACCCAAAGGTCACTGGTTTGATTCCCAGCCAGGGCAACATAACCAGGTTGCAAGCCAGGTCTCCAGCCAGGTCCGTATCTGGAGGCGGGTGAAAGGCAACCATACATTGATGTCTCTCTCCCTCTCTGCCTTTCTCCCTACCCCTCTCTCTGAAAATAATAAATAAAATCTTAAAAAAAAAGATATCTACTATTAAATGGAAAATTGCAAGGGCTGGTGAAGATTTAGAGACATTGCTACCCTGCGAACCATGGAAAACAATATGGGATTTCTCAAAAAATTAAACATAGAATTACCATATGATCCAGCAACTCCACTTCTAGGGAAGTATCTGAAAGAACTGAAAGCAGGGTGGTACAGCAGTATTATTGGCAATAGCCAAAAGGTGGTATCCAGCCAGGGCCAGGTCTGCCAGCAGAAGCAATGGCCCTGGGGAGCAGCACAGAAGGTCACTTTAGGAAGATGATGTAGCTGGGTAGCCCCTTGGGCAAATTCAGTTAGATCTCCCTTTGTGAACACGGTGAGACCTCCATGTATGATCAGTCTTTAGTTTGGTTAGACTGCTTTGACTAGACAACCTCTAGTCAATTTTTTCTGTTTGAGAATTCAGTTTTCTGACCTGAGTGAGGAAGCTGGACCATGCTTTTCCAGCATTTTGATAGCTTGAGCCAATCACGTAGGCTTTAAATAGTGAAATGGCTCTAAGTTTCCACGCTGGGAGGGAGTAATGAAAGGAAAATGAATTGCACATATTCTCTTCCAAAATAGTTCTACTTAAGGCTAACCAATTTCCATGTTTTTCTCCTGTAATTTTCCTATCTCTTCTAATTCAGTGAACTAATTTTTCTGACAGATGGTTATAAATTTGTCATGTGGGGTTCTCCATAAAATTTCACTACTATAAAGCCATTTTGTTTTTTTAAAAAACGAGTTGTTTTTAAATAACACTTTATTATGGAAAGTTTCAAATAGAAGGGTATAATTAACCTCTATTAATCCATTAGTCAGCTTCATTGCCTAACAAGATATAGTCAGTCTTGTTCCATTTAACAGCCACCTCCAGCTCCTGGGTTATTATTTTCCCTTTTTCCTTCTTTCTCCCCCCACCCCCACATTCTTATGTGAATTATTTTAAAGATGTTATCATCATTTTGTAAATACCATTAGCATGCCCAAACACAATTCCCCTACCCCCAAAATACTTGGTAAATATCAACTATCCAGTCAATATTCTAAATAATCTTCAATGTTTCATAAGTATTTTTGTAGTTTGTTCAGATCAAAATCCAAATCAAGTCCACACATTGCCTTTGGCTGATGTGACTCAAAAGTCTTTTCCTTTCATTTCCCTTTTAATCTATAGGTTACTGTTGCCTCTGTTTTTTTTTTTGTTTGTTTGTTTTGTTTTTGTTTTTTCTTTTTTTTTTTAATTGAACTTATTGGGGTGAGGTGACACTGGTTCACAAAACCATACAAGTTTCAGGTGTACAACTCAACAAGACATTCTCTGCACCATGCATCATGTGCCCATCACCCCAAGCAAAGTCTCCTGTCCCCATACTCCACCCTTGCCCTCTTGCCCACCCTCACCCATCCCCCACCTCCCCTCCCCTCCCGCCTTCACCACACTGTTGTTTGTGTCTATGTGTTGCACATATTCCAGGTCTGTCCTGAAAGTATCGCGCCAATGTCAATATAATTAAAAGTTTGTGTGGCTGATACTTTTGGGACAGACCTCGTAGCTCTTCTGCTTAAATTCCTTCACCTTTTTCACCCAGCACCCAACAACCTCCCCTCCGACAGCTGTCAGTAGGTTCCATGTATCTCGTCTCTGATTAAGAAACTATGTCACTGCCTTACCAAATTTCATTCCTTTTTTGTTGTCTGCATATGTTAATTAAAAGAACACATTATCTATATGACTACCCAATGAAGCTGGTAGAAAAGATATTTCTACCACTTAGCAAATGAGTGAATCAGAGTACAGAGAGACGAAGTAAGCAGTCTGTCCAAACTGGGAGCTAGTAAGTAGGCAAACCAGGGCTAAAATCTAAGAAACTGATGTCTGAGACCAGAAAGCTCTCACTACCCAAACTGCAGGACTCTTGTTTTATGAATTAAAGTAGTACTAAAACCATAAAAAATTCTGAAGAGGCTGGATAAAATAATGAAGGCATTATTAGTACAATGTAATACATATTTTATGATTTCTTTTTCTAAAGATTTTATTATTTATTATTTTTAGAGAGAGGGGAGGGGAGAGAGGCAGAGAGGGAGAGAGACATCAATGTATGGTTGCCTTTCACCTGCCTCCAGCTATGGACCTGGCTGGAGACCTGGCTTGCAACCTGGTTATGTGCCCTGGCTGGGAATCAAACCAGCGACCTTTGGGTTCGCAGGCCGGTACCTTATCCACTGTGCCACCAGCCAGGGCTTATGATTTCTTAATAGCAATTCAAGTGCATTAAGTTATTTAGGAACCTCTTTTTCATGAATGGAAATAATTCATGAAAATTTAAGCCTCAATATATGTGTATGTGTTTACATGTCTGTAGTGGTATATGTGCTTATATGACTTCCTTGAATTTATTCTTTCATATCATTCACACATTTGAACATTCCTTATTTCCTATAGATTATAAACTTTTGGATTTATAACCAAAATACAGTATTAGTTTCTTCACAATTTTCTCATAGTCAAATACATATGATTGATATTCATGATTGTTTTAATGAAAAAAGCAAATTAGGCTGCATGAATTATCATTCACTACTGAGGTAGCAACAAGCATTTTCTAAGAATGAAATCCCTTTTGTGTTTTTGCTTTGGTCTTTACTGCCATCTACTGGTACCTAATGTTATTTCTGATTAAAATCCTCCAGGGAAGTCGAAAACAGGCACTTTTATAAAGAAACTATGAAGACATACAAATTCTTTTAGGGAAGTTCCTTTCAAAGAAATAGGTTATTCTTGTTGGGTAAAGCTACCTTAAGTGTACAATAAAAATTACATTTAAAAAAACTTTTCGTGATATCTACTATAATACCCCTACACAATAGAAGAGTTGCTAATTAAACTTCTAGACCATCAGCTACAACTTTTAAAGCATAAAATAAGGATAACTTCTAGTCAATAATTTATCATAATTAAATTACTTGAAAATTAATTTTAAACAATTTTGACAATACAGTACTTCTTGTTTAATTAGCAGAGAGAAAACAGCAGAAAATAAGAAAGCCATGGCTTCTATCCTCAGATGATCATTGTACATACAAGGGTGAGAAAACATAGATTAACAGCTGTTTGTATGAAAAATATAATTAATAACACAGAAATATACTATTTTGTGTACTCACAACTATAAACCTACCTTTGCCCACCATGTATTGATGAGGTGGTGGAAATTTCTTATTTAATATAGGTATTTTTCTAAGCTTACATAAGATACATCAACAAAATAATTTTTAAAATTTACTGAAATTGGCCCTGGATGCTGGCACAGTCACTGGGATAAGGCACCGGGCCTACAGACCCAAAGGTTGCTGGTTCGATTCCCCAGCCGGGGCACATAACCAGGTTGCAAGCCAGGTCTCCAGCCAGGTCTGTAGCTGGCGGCAGGTGAAAGGCAGCCATACATTGATGTCTTTCCCTATCTGCCTCTCTCCCCGCCCATCTCTCTAAAAAGAAATAATGCCTTAAAGAAAATAATTTTAAAAAGAAATAAAAATGAATAAATAAAACAAAATAAAATTTACTGAAATTTTTGTAGTAAAATAAGTATTTCTTGGCATTTTGAATTTATTATTACTGTAAATACACCTTAAATTACCTTTTGATAGATGAGCCTTATATTCTTTGGTGACTTATTTGAGAGAAGATGAATTGCTGAGGTATTTTAAAAAATTTTTCAATTATAGTTGACATTCAATATTATATTAGTTTCAGGTGTACAACATAGGGATTAAACATTTATATAACATAGGTATTACAGTATTGTTGACTATACACTCACTTTACATCCTCAATTTGTACATCTTCATTCCCTTCCCTTTTTCACCCCATCCACCCACATCCTCCCCATCTGACAACCATTCAGAATGTTTCCTGTATCTATGAGTTTGATTATTTTCATTTATTTTGTTTCTTAGATTCCATATATATAAGTGAAATCATATGGTATTTATCTATCTGAGTTATTTCACTTAGCATAATACCTTCAGACTTAATTCTTTGTTGCCTTTTTGAAAATAGCTGTCTGACAGGTGTGAAATATCTCATTGTAGTTTTGATTTGCATTCTCTGATGATTAGTCATGGTAACATCTTTTCATGTGTCTGTGGCCATGTGTGTGTCTTCTTTGGTGCCATTTCCCTGACCATTTTAAAAATCAAATTGTTTATTTGATGTTGAATTTTTGGAGTTCTCTCTGTATTTTGGTATTAACCCCTTATTGGATGCCTCATTTGAAAACATCCCCTCCCATTCTATAGGTTGCCTTTTTGTTTTGTTGCTGGTTTCCTTCGCAGTGCAAAACCTTTTTAGCTTGAGGTGATGCAATTTATTTTTGCTTTTGTTGCCTTTGCCTTAAGAGACATATATAGAATATTGTTAAGACTAATGTCCAAGGGTTTATATTGCCTGTTGTCTTCCAATAGTTTTATGGTTTCGGGTCTTACCTTGAAATCTTTAATCCATTTTGAGTTTTTGTTCAAGTGTAAGATAGTGTTTGAGTTTCATTCTATTGCATGTAGCTGTCTAGTTTTCCCAACACCTTTTATTGAAAAGACTATCCTCTCTCCATTTTATATTCACTTTTTTTTTGTCAAAAATTAATCATATCTGTGTGGGCTTATTTCTGGGATTCCTATTCTGTTCCTTTGTTCTGTGTGTGCTTTTATGCCAATACTATACTGTGCTGATTACTACAACTTTAATATAGTTTGAACTGAGGAAATGTGATGCATCCAGTTTTGTTCTTTCTCATGATCATTTTGGCTACTTGGGGTTTTGTGGTTCCATACAAATTTTAGGATTGTTCTATTTATGTGAAAAATGACATGGGAATTGAGATAGGGAGTGCATTGAATCTATAGGTTGCTTTGCTTGTATAAACACTTTAACAGTATAATTCTTCTAACCCATAGCATGGAGTATCTCTTCATTTATTTTTATCTTTCCAATTTCTTTCATCAATGTCTTATAGTTTTTAGTGTGGTCTTTCACCTCGGCAACATTTATTCCTAGGTATTTTTTGCTGTAATTATAAATGATTTCATTTTTGTAATTTCTCTTTCTGATACTGTTATTATCATATGGAAACACAGGTTTTCTATACTGTATCATGCAACTTTACTGAATATTAATTAGTTTTATCACTCTTTTTGGTGCAATCTTAAGGGTTTTCTATACATGCTATGTATCTGCAAATAGAATTGGGGAGGGGGAGAGGGGAGAGAGAGAAAGAAGAGTAAGGGACTGGTCAAGGACCAGTACAACTGAACCATGGACATGGACAACAGGTTGGAGATTGACTGTGGGAGTGGGGAGGGGAGGTGGGCCGGACAGGGGAGAACAATGAGGAAAAAAGGTGGACAAATGTAACAGTAACAATAAACCAATAACAAAATGTTTCACTTCTTTCTGATTTAGATACTATTTATTTCTCTCTGTCTCTGTCTCTGTCTCTGTCTCTCTCTCTCTCTCTTTTTTTTTTTTTTTGCCTAATTGTGGTTAGTGTTTTTAGTACTATGCTGAATAAAAGTAATGAGTAGTCATTCTTTCTTTTTCTTGATTTTAAAGAAAAAGCTTTGTCACCACTAAGTATGATGTTACCTGTGAGTTTGTCATATGTGGCCTGTATTATATTGAGGTATGTTCCCTCTATAACAACTTTGTTGAGTGTTTTCATGAATGGGTGTTGAATTTTGTCTAATGCTTTTTCTGCATCTGTTGGGATGATCATATGGTTTCTATTTTGCGTTTTGTTATTGTGATGTATCTTGTTGGGCAGATGTTGAACTATTCTTGCATACCTGAAATAAATTCCACTTAACCATGGTGTATGATCTTTTTAGTATTATTGAATTCAGTTTGGTAATATTTTGTTGAGGATTTTTGTTTCTGTTCAGCTTGATCTTGTAGTTTTTTCTTTCTTTTCTTTTTTTGGGTCCTTCTCAGGTTTAGTATCAGAGTGGTACTGACCTCCTGAAATGAATTTAGAAGTGTTCCTGCCTCCTGTATATTTTTTGAAAGAGTTTGAGAATGATTGGTATTAATTATCCTCTAATAGTTTAGTAGAAAATTTGCCAGTTTATCTGGTTATGGATTTTTGTTTGTTGGTAGGTTTTGATTATTCAGTCTCCTTAACTAGTAATGTGTCTGTTCAGATTTTTTATTTCTTAATTTTCAGTTTGGTAAGTTGTATATTTCTAGGAATTTTCCCATTTCTTCTTGGTTATCTAATTTGTGACATATAATTGTTGATAGTAGTCTCTTATGATCATTTCTGATTCCATTTTTCTATGTCTCTATTTCTTGGTGAATGTGGATAACAATTTGTTAACTTTTATTTTAAAAAAAGAACCAGCTTGTTTCATTAATATTTCCTTTTGTCCATTTAATCTCTATTTCATTTCCCTTAATATTATTTCCTTTCTTCTACTAATATTAGACTTCATTTGTTCTTCTTTGTTTCTTGAGGAATATAGTTGTTTATTTGGGATCTTTTTTCTTAAGGTAGGCTTTTTATTGTTATAAATTTCCATCTTAGAAATGCTTTTGCTCTATCCTGTGAGTTTTGGCATATTTCCATTTTTGTCTGTTATTTTTATAGTTTGATTTCTTTTTTGACTTATTGATTGTTCAGTAAGTAATATGTTGTTTAATTTTCACACATGTGATTTTTCTAGTTTTCTTGTAATTAATTTCTAATTTCATAGCATTATGGTCAGAAAAGATGCTTGATATGATTTCAAACTTCTTAAATGTATTAACTTATTTTGTGGCCTAATGTATAATATATTTTGGAAAACCTCCCTTGTGCATTTGAGAAGAACGTGTATTCTACTGCTTTTGGATGAAACATTTTGTGTCTGTTAAGACCATCTAGTCTAACATGTAATTTAAATCCAATGCATTTTTTTTAATAAAAAAATTTTATTGTTGTTGTATTACATCCATCCCCTTTTTGTTCCTCTCTGTCCCCCTCCCCACCCACCCATTCCCCCCAAAGTCAATCCCACCTGTTGTCCATGTCCATGGTTCCTTTATACTAGGTTCTTAAATCCAATATATTTTTAATTGAACTTCTAAATAATCTGTCCATTGATGGAAGCAAGGATTGACATACCCTACTGTTACTGTATTGCTATCTTTATACTTTTAAGTTTAACATTTGCTTTATATGTTTAGGTGCTCCTATGTTGGGTGCATAAATATTTGTAAATGTTATGTTCTTTTGTTGAATTGACCACTTTATCATTATATAATAATCCTCTGTTACTTACTTTTTTGTTTTACAAGTATATTTTGTCTGATATAAGTATAGCTACCCAAGCTTCCTGATGGCTAGTGATGTTGAGCATTCTTTCATGTGCCTCTGGACCCTTTGTATATCTTCCTCAGAGGGTTGTCTGTTCAGGTTCTTTGCCCATTTTTTAATTGGGCTGTCTGTCTCTCTAGTGTTGAGTCACATTAATGCTTTATTACATTTTGGATATCAAACCCTTATCTGAGGTATCATTGGCAAATATGTTTTCCCATATTGTTGGATCCTTTTTAAGTTTGCTGGTGTTTTCTTTAGCTGAACAGAAACTTTTCAGTTTGATATAGTCCCATTTATTTATTCTTTCATTTCTTTTGCCCTTGGAGAAGTATTAGTAAACATTTCTGCCTATATTTTTCTCCAGGACCTTTATGGTGGTACTGCTTATGTTTAAGTCCTTTTTATCCATCTTGAGTTTATTCTGGTGTATGGCATTAGTTGGTGGTCTAGTTTTATTTTTTTGCATGTTGCTGTCCAGTTTTCACAACACCACTTATTGAAGAGACTGTTTTTACTCCATTTTATGTTCCTTCCCCCTTTGTTGAATATGAATTGACCATAGAGTTCTGGGTTTATTTCTGTGCTTTCTGTTCTGTTCCATTGATCTATATGTCTATTCTTATGCCAGTATCAGACTGTTTTGATTATAGTAGCCTTGTAATATAGTTTGATGTTCAGTATTGTGATTCCTCCTACCTTGTTCTTCTTTTTCAAGATTGCTGTGGCTATTGGTGGGTGTTTTGGCTCCATATAATTTTTTTAAATTTTATTATTTTTAGAGAGAGTGGAAGGGAGAGAGGCAGAGAGACATCAATGTATGGTTGCCTTTCACCTGCCTCCAGCTACAGAGCCGGCTGGAGACCTGGCTTGCAACCTGGTTATGTGCCCTGGCTGGGACTCAAACCAGCGACCTTTGGGTTCGCAGGCTGGTGCCTTATCCATTGCGCCACCAGCCAGGGCTCCATATAAATTTTTGAAGTATTTTTTCTATATCTGTGAAGTATGCCATTGGTATTTTAATTGGGATTGCATTGAATCTATAGATTGCTTTGGGTAGTATGGACATTTTAATGATGTTAATTCTTCCCATCCATGAACATGGTATATGCTTCCATTTGTATCTTCCTTAATTTCTTTTTTTAATGTTCTGTAGTTTTCTGAGTACAGGTCTTTTACCTCCTTGGTTAGGTTTATTCCTAAGGACTTGATTTTTCTTGTTGCTATGGTAAATGGGATTTGTTTTCTAGCTTCTATCTCTGATGTTTTATTATTGGTACACAAAAATGCTTTTGATTTCTGAATATTGACTTTATATCCAGCTATTTTGCTAAATTTGCTTATTAGGTCTAGTAAGGTTTTGGTGGAGTCTATCGGGTTTTGGATGTACACTATCATGTCATCTGCAAATAATGGCACTTTGACTTCCTCCTTTCCAATTTGGATACTTTTGATTTCTTTTTCTTCTCTGATAGCTATGGCTAGAACTTCCAAAATGATGTTGAACAGCAGTGAAGAAAGTGGACAGCCTTGTCTTGTTCCTGATCTTAGTTTTGGCCCATTAAGTATGATGTTGGCTTCAGGTTTCTCATATATGGCCTTTATGATGTTGAGGTATGCTCCCTCTATTCCCATTTTGCTGAGGGATTTTATCATAAATGGTTGCTGTACTTTACCAAATGCTTTTGCAGTATCTATTGATAGGATCATATGATTTTTGTCTTTCACTTTGTTGATGTGGTGTATTATATTTATTGATTTGTGAGTGTTGTACCATCCTTGCATCCCTGGGATGAAACCCACTTAATCATGGTGTATGATCTTTTTAATGTATTGCTGGATCCAGTTGGCCAATATTTTGTTGAGAATCTTAGCATGATTGGTTGTCTTCTTGAACATGCTTTGACTGGGGATCAAATCTGCAACCATTCGGTATATGGAACGATGCTACAACCAACTGAGACACGCTGGCCAGGGCCAAGCCTGTGAAGAATTTTTATGAGGCTTTATTTGAGCCAAAATGATGGCATTGACAGGAAGCAGTATCTCGAATGCTCTGGAGAATGACAGTTTTGCAGTTCTTTTATGTATTTAAAATTAAGGAGGGAACACAGGAAGATTACCTGATGGTGCTCTCAGGGGGTGGTGACATTTATATCAAAGGTGTGTTAACCCAGATGCCCAAGAACAATGGACAGGGGTAATGTAAGGATAAACTTTTTACATGCCTGGGGCATGGCTATACACCATGATCAGCTTAGTTAAAATTTTATGGTCAGATCACCCTGTGAGGTTACTTTCTGTAGAATTCTATTTTTCATTCATAGCCTTAAACTTTACCAGTGATATTTACCAGTGATATTTATACTTTCATGTTTTCTTGTAACTAATTAACGTTCTTTTGTTTCAGCTTAAAGAAGTCTCTTATATTCTTTGGTGATGAACTGCTTTAGCTTTTGCTTGTCTGGAAAACATTCTCCTTTAATTTGGAAGTATTTTTAATTTTAGTTTTTTCCTTTTACTATTGGAGATTATATTTTATATATATGTATATCACACAAGCTCTCTTCAGCTGAAAATCTACTTACAGTTTCATGGAGGTTTCCTTGTACATAACAAGTTGTCTTTTCTCTTGCTGCACTTAAGATTCTCTCCTTGTCTTTAGCTTTTGACAATTTAATTATGTCTTGTTATTTCTCTGTAGATTCATCTTGTTTGGAACTCCATGGACTTCTTTGCTGTAGACTCATTTCTTTTTCTAGGTTAGGGAAGTTTATAGACATTATTTCTTCAAATTAATTTTATGCCCTTTCTCTGTTCTGTGTCAGACCTGCATAATGCAAGTAATGATCTTCTTGTTCATGTCCCATAAGCTCCCTTCACTTTTTTCATTCCTTTTCTTTTTGATGCTCTGATTGGATGAATTCCTCTACCTGCAAGTTTGTCTAATGTCTGCAAGTTTGCTAATCCTTTCTTCTGTTTTGTATAGTTTGTTATGGGCCCCTCGATTGGATTTTCAGTTATTATAGTCTTCAGCTCTATGTTTAGTACATTTCTTTCTCTGTGAGAAATGTTTCCTTTGCTCATACATTGTGAGACCTGATCTTGGTGGGCGTGTCTAGGACTATATTTTCCCTAAGGTCTTTTACTGAGTTTCATATTTAAAAAAATATTTATTCATTTTTATTTGAAACATGTACTTGTTTCTTCTTTTTCCTTGACTGTGTTGGTTTCTGTAGATTAAACGCCATTTCTCTGTCTTGAAGGAGTATAGGAGGTGAACTTCATTGTTCAATTTCACTGTAGTTCTTGACTACACCTCTCAAACTGTTGTGAAAGTCTACGTTTAATTGGTTTTTCTTCTTCTTAATTGGCTCTCAGTAGTTGAGGGTATGTCAAAACCTGTCACTGTCCTGAATGAAAGGACTCTGTCAGAACTTTGATAAAAGCTGATTGGAAGCCCTCAGGTAGCACCTTTGAAATTAACTGCTGTTGGAGGAAGAGTGGGAGATGGGTGTTTCTGTCAACTTTCTTTGCACTGAGCAGATAACCAGTTTCCAGCAGTCTTTTCATTTGCTACAGTTCTGTGGGATCAGTTAGTTACCAGGTATTCAAACCTGGTGTGGCAGCCACAAAAACGTGGGTGTTAGATGTGTGCAAAACCTTTTCTGGAAAGTATCGCACCTCAAGTGAGGCAGAGGGACAACACAAAGATAGTGTTGTCGTCTATGTTCTCTGGGAAGTATTGCAGTCCGCTTCTAGATGCGTGTGAAACTAGCCGCCAAACCCTCAAGTTGGACTTTTGGATTGCAAATAGGCCTCTCATGGGGAAACAATGGGTGCATTGCAGAATGCTGCCCTCATGCAGGGCATGGGGTGGGAAGCCAGGAGAATTCTTAGTTTGCTGTAAAGCTTGTCGGTCTCGTGGACACAAGTCAAAGCTAGGCATTTTAGGGGCTTTAAACTGTACAAACAAGCAGTTTATAGATACAGGGGCCCCACTGCAATAAGCAAGGGTGGTTGAAGAGAGTCACCATTCTGCAGGAGCGGCAACCTGTACTGTTGCGTGAAGGAGGACCCGTGAAAGCGATTCCCTGCCACGGAGCCATTCCCCCGCCCACTGCAAATCCTGGCTTCTGCACCAGGCCTCCCCCGGGGGGCCTCGCAGTCCAGCTCCCAGCCCCCCTCGCAGGCCTCCGGGTCTCCGCAGGCGGTTATCTCGCCGGTGCCCTTCTCCGATGGCGCGCGTCTTCTCCTCCACGTGCAGACGGACCTCACCTCCCAACATGCTGGGCCTGTTGCTAAGGACCTTTTGAACATGCTTAGAATCATCAAACACAACGAAACCAAAATTGGGTTATTTCCCACCTCTGTTAATGCGCAGCTCCACCACATTCCCATGATTTTGAAAGAAATCTTTAAAGCTCTGAGTTACCCACCTCACGAGGCAGATTGCCAGTGAAAGGCTGCTGACTGTCAGGGTGCCTCACAGTTCTTCGGGATTCAACATCCCCTTGCTCACCAGTCTCACGGATTGGCCTAGTCCCCTCTGCAGAGAATATATTCATTGCTCGCGAACCCTTTCTTGGATCCCTCTGTGTTCTTCCAAGTCCTTGCTGACATAGTCTAGTCATCGAAAGTTTCAGAATCATCAGGGACCACCTCAGGAGTCTGTTCTCTCTTCTGGTTCCTCTACTTCTTCCCCTGATTCCTCCCGAGGCTCAGAGACCAAGCCACCCAAGATCTCGTCTCTGGGTATTTGAAGATGTTCTTGTGAACGTTGAACTTTCTTGTGAGGGACCCAAGGAGCCAGGATGGACATCCGCATGAGTCTCCTCAAAGGCTGGTCGTGGCTGGAAAGCAAGCGCATCACTTGGGCCACCCACTGTCGTTCAGAGTGGCGTGAGCATCCACGTGGCGAATCTTAGTGTGGCAGTTGCTTAAGTTCTGGGACATCACTTTCCTTTGGATTTGTGTCTGAAGCCCCCACCCGCTGGCTTTCCATTTGAATTCAATCCCGTGTGGACATAAGAATTCTTTCCACAAAACCTGTGTAGCTTGCCTGGGGCCTGGCTCTGCGGTGTGTAATGCTAATTCCCACTGACCAGCAGGGGACCAGGCTCCTCTATCACCACTGCTTTGGTCAATGCAACTGGCGAGGCTGACGGAGAACACGCTGTGCTCCACAGCTCAGAAGAAGAAAAAAACCTCATGCAACTGGTCCACCGGGGCCTGCCTCTTGAAAGTTGGGACACCACGTATTACGTGGTACTAAGCTTTTGCTCCTCCGACCACTTGGAAGTTGAGTTCTGTCCCAGCTACGCCATTGCACCAAGGGTCAGGTGTGATGACACATCGTGTCTCAGTCTCTCCTACCCATTCTGTTGCGGGGTTTCCTTGTTCACCTGATGTGTAGCAGTCACTCAGCTAGTTTCTGGATTTCTTTCAGAGAATCGTTCTGTACATGGCTATGGGATTTGCGTGTTCATGAAAGGAGGTAAGTTCTGGAACCTCTTATGCTGCCATTTTGTATTGGAACCTATTCATTCTTTTTTTTTTTTTTTTAATTTTTTTTATTCATTCTTTAAAATAAAAAAAGTTTTTAAACCTCTTCAAAAGTGCCTGAAGTAGCAGTTGTTTAATGAAGAGTTCTCTATCAGCAGTTAACACGGCACTTTCCATCTTTTTTTTTTTTGGTGGACATTAGACCTTTAGGAATGATTACTAAATACCAGATTAGGCTACTGAATACAGGCCTGGATTTGTCATTGATATGAGCCAGTTTGGCACCAGCCTCAGCCATAATTTTGGTTAGGTACCACTTACTAAATATACCTAACAAGGGGGTTGGGCTACTGTACAAGTGCAAATCCACTCTTCAACATGAAAGAAATGACTTGAGCCAGTGAATTCCTAACATTTTTAATATATGATCAATAATACATTTATTCTTAAGATTGGTGGTTGACTTAAATTTTGCCATTTCTCAATCTGCAGACAAATTTACAAGAATTGGGGTATATTTAAGTTTTGATCTATGAGTAAAGTATGTTATACCAGAAATATAATTTCATCTTCAGAATCAATTTGATCCTTTAGGTATTATAAAAAATATACATTTGGTTAATTTAACCTTTATATTATTTTTAAAATGTATTATTTTTAAAGATTTTATTATTTCCAGAGAAAGAGAGAGAAAGGCAGAGAGGGAGATAAATAGCAATGTACAGTTGCCTTTCACCTGCCTCAAGCCATGGACCTGGCTAGAGATCTGGTTTGCAACTTGGTTACGTGCTCCGACTGGGGAATCGAACCAGTGACCTTTAGGTTTGCAGGCCAGTGCCTTATCCACTGTGCGATCAGCCAGGGTATGTTATTTCTTAACTGTCATGATAGACTGAGTATGTAGAATTTAAGACATTTAGCTGAGTTTGTTGGTACACATAAGGATTAAAATTATTGTGTAAAAATTATTAAATAGTTTTGAGAAAAAAAATGACTTTATTAAAAACTTTCTCATATTAAGTAGCTTTGTAAACGTGTCTGATAGGAAACAATGCAGCAACTCTTTTCTAATGAATGAACTTCAAAGAAAATTTCTGCTTTGAGTACTGTCAGAAAACAAAAAACCAATTTAATGAAAACTTACGATATAAATTATTATAAAATAATTACTTCATTTCATTTTCCTTATCTTAATCATATACTTGAAGTAAAAAAGATAGGAAAGATGTTAAATAAAAACTGGGAAACTGAGATAGGCAAGCATCATTAATGCCAAAAACAAATTTCAAGTGGTTTCACATAGCCACATGTTCCAATGCATCTAATTTTCAAATCCAGTTGTGTGACAGAATGCACCCTGCTTTGCTCGAAATGCGCTATTACGTGAGGCCAGCTGCACACAGGATGGTGCTGTGGAAGGAAGTGGCACTGATGTGCTCCGTTGCACTGGTGTGGCCATAAAAGCTTTTACTTCTCTCAGCTGCTTTTTAAATACCAAATGGCACTTGCATGATAGAAGAAAATAGCCTCCTGATTGATATATATTACTGACGTAAGACATACTACTTAACATAACTCCCAGGAAGCGTTGGCTTCAGAGCCGATTCCACAGGTACATACTTAGACCAAATTATAGCATATGTAATTTTACTACTTTGTGTACTGCTTAAGATGTTTTTCAACAGAATTTGGAATTGTACTTAGAGGTAGAAGTATATAGCTACTTACATCCTTATTTATGGATTCAGTGTCAGAACTGTGAATTACATAAACCTGGGATAGGGGGCTGCTACCTTCAATTCCATTCGTACTCTCCTCAGTGTCCAGCACACTGGTGTTCATGTAACTGGTACATAATTTAATACTTACCAGGACTTCCTCAGCATTCCATTTTAGATTCTTTATAGAAACAAGCCAATTAAAAGAATTTTCTAGGCTTTGAAAATTTAATAAATAAAAGGCACTTGTCATTACTGATCATAATTCAACAAGGTTAAATTAAGGCTCGAAGTGGCGATTATTCTCTATGTGCCTACATGTGTAAAATGAAATTTAGTTAAGAAATACACTAAATATGGAAGAGACTACAAAGAGCAGGGTTACACTTGAAAATAAAAAATTATCACTTTTTCTATAAATTACAGCTGTAAAATATTTATAAGGGAATACTGGGGAAGGAAGTAATGTGGTATTAAAAAAATAAACGAAACTCTTCCAATGTAATAAAGCATAATCCTAATAGGTTTTTGGGAAAATTGAATATATTCTTTTAAATCCACTAACCTTTTTAGTTATATTAGGATTTTTACTATTCCATACATCCTGCATTATATCTAATAATGTTTTATTAAAATGCAAGGAAACAGTATTTGGATTTCGTCTGAACAACTAAAGGATCTCATCCTTAGATTTATATAAATTTTCTTACAAAAATAACTTATTATGCCAATATTTATGCCAATATTTATCTAAACATGGCAGCCTCCAATAGTAAAGAATTGGAACAACCACAGTATCATGAATTATAGTGAAACAAACCTGCAAAGTTATTTTTCCTGTTTGAAAAATGAAGAAATTAGACAAGAGTAACAACTATAAACAAAAAGGCAAATGTAAACAAATGATACACATCAAAAGAGTCCAGAAGGCAAAACATAAATATTAGAAAGATGCTTAAAAAGTTACTATTACAGGAAAAACTTTTATGAAAAATACTTAGAAAATAAATTAAGACATATCTTTAAAATACAGAATTCTTAACTATTTGATTGATATATTTGGAATAATCCACAGTGCCCTGTTAATTGCTATACATATTCTTCCCCTCAGGTACTTCTGAATGCTGTAGAAATCTACTGAATCTGTTTACTTACTGTAAAAAAAATTTTTCTCAATTGTGAAAAATTAAAATCAATTATTCAACCTTTAAGTAAAAAAGAAAATGAAGAATCTCTTCACTATAATACATCTTGAAAATAAGATACCTGTTTATTTTGCCACATCTTGTTTTATAAATGAAATCTGTGATTAGCAAATAAATTTTAAAGAATTTTTATAAGAACGGGGACTGTAAACCAAGTTCACCCTTTTCAGGCGAGTCACAACGAAGTGATGAAGTTCATGTACAACTTGGACATGCACTTACTAGCAGAGCCGGCTCATGTTCAAGCCAGCCAGCCCAAACATTGTTTCTAGTAGTCAGCAACCTGTAGCCTGCGGCCTAAATGTGGCTTGTGGCCTATAAGTGGATGGCCCTCAGCTAAGGATGGTTTTTTACATTCTTCAAAGGCTTGTAAAACAAAACAAACAAAAGAAAACATATGTGATGAACTGCATATGGTCCACAAAGTGTAAAATATTTATGATTTGACTCTTTACAGAAAAAGTTTGCAGACCCTTCATTCATACCAATGCAGTATAGAATTTAGATGGTGAAATTACAAGTCCAATATAATGTTCTTCTATTTCCACCACGAATGTAGTAACAGTCTAAAAGGACTTCTTCTGATGTCAGTTATGAGAATTTCTTTCAAACTTTTCATCTTCAGTATCATTAAAGCTCATCCTTCAATAATAAAGTAATTGAAAAAGAAAAGCATGAGTTTGTAATATTAAAAACAAGGTAAAATATAATAATATCAACCAAAATTTTACCTTCTCAAAAGCAATTATTTATGTTTTTATATAATGGCATAAGGGTTATCAGATAGTTCTTACCCACTCATGGCAGATATTACCTATTAGTTTTACACTTTCAAAGCCATAATTAGATGTGCTTTTAAACTTAATTTCAGTTAAGATACCCTGATTTATGCATAACAATGTTTTCTCAAAACACATAAACATTTGTTTCTCAAATGTTTAACTTGAGGTAAAAGTCACAATTTAAAAAATAAAATGAATTGGAAAAGCACAGCTAAACTATCAGAAAAAACATCACTGTTTACTGAAACCAAGAAGATAAAGATTCATACTCATCTTTTTCCTATCTTTTAGATTAGGATAAAATATGATCCTGGAAGCAGGCTTTAAGGTTTTCTGTACTGGGGCCTGTAGTTCAGATGGGTCTATAGAGCCAAACACCTCTAGCTCCTTATGGGGGCTGTGCTATTCTGTTCTTTCACCTCACAGGAGATGAGTCCAAAATACCTACAGGTGACTCTATTAAATTCTACTCAGAAAGCACTCTTGCATTCATGGACTCTCTAGTCTGTCCTAGAATGACAGTGATTTAAAGAAGACAAAAATAAACAGCCTTTCCAAATAAAAGCAGGAAAAAGGTTGCTTTGATAAGCTAAAAATTAAAGGAGAGGCCCAGAAAAATACAGGTTCCAATATATCCTGACTGTACTGAGAACAAAAGAAGAGTTGCTATCCAAGAGTGTCAGGAGGCTCCAGTATGTTTATTCCTAACAAGTCAATGCTTTACTTATATTTGAACAAAATTTAAATAATTTCTGGCCATAGTCATTATTTCTTGTTAAATGGTTTTACTTGTCCAAATTTCTAAGATTTCAGTGCCTAGAGGCAAAATTCTAATTCTCATATTTTCCAAAGATGAAATTTTCAACTACTTGCTATTTTTTAAAAAAATATTTTTATTACTTTTCAGAGAGGGGAAGGGAGAGAAACATTAATGCATAGCCTTTCACCTGCCTCTAGCTAAGGACCTGGCTGGAGACCTGGCTTGAAACTTGGTTATGTTGCCCTGGCTGGGAATCCAACCAATGACCTTTGGATACTTGCTATTTTTTGAAGCTTCATTTTACCTGTTTATTGATACATATCAAGTATAGAAAGAGTAAATTTAGATGACTATTGACAAAGTCAGCTCTAGACTCAGTCCTTACCTTATTTCTCTTTTCATGTTTTTGAAGATTTTCCAATTTTTCATGTATTAAGTTAGCAATCTCTTTTGCATCTCTGGAATCTATTTGCTCTCCCCAAATATTTCTCTAAAATTAAAAACACTTTTCTTATAATCTTATAAGTATCTAATTAAAACATGACATTTCTATCCAAGGAACTTAAAAGTTCCAAGTGTTCAAAATGCAAATTTCTTCAAGGGCATAATGCTACAAAAGCACAATTAATCCATTATTTCCCTGAAATAGATACTAATGATACTATTATGAGAACATGCAAATCAATTCCTTGGAAAAAATGCATCGCTAAATCCAAGTGCTCAAAACATCTAAACCATGTAAAAAAAGATGTGTCCAGAGGACTCAAATCATTCTAATTTAACATAATCATTGGCAGAGATGAAACCATCACTAACTATAGCAATGGAAAGAAACGTACAGCCCTGGTTCTCATCTGCCCACAGCAGGAAGGTGGCTAAAAGCAGGGGAGGGAATAGGCCAATGTACCCAACTCTTGCTTATTTGGGATCTGGAGCCACCTGTTTCCTTCCTCCTGAAGGGGACCCATGTTTGTATGTTAGGATTTGCTTCTTTGTATGACTGCCCACCTGGGTTTGTATTTCTGTGTATTCCAATTGTGATTTTGCTTTGGCTTTCTCATCTAGACTGAACTTCCCAATGCCACTCCTGTCTTTCAGTATGGGCCACAGTATTACAGGTCCTAATGTCTTCTGGACTCCTCTAGACACATGGTAACATCATCTTTTCCAAAAGCTCCCTCTATGGCCTGATCATTTCTGTGACTGCTCATTATATATTTTCCCACCATCATTTTACATGAAAAGACCCTATTTATGTCACCAATTTCTCAGCAGTTCTGAAAACTGGGAAATAGAGCTAGTAATTTCAAAGGACTGAAGATTCGGGTTCAGGTATAAGCTCCTTTCCCCTCAAGTTATGTCTACCCTAGGCTGTTCTTTTTTTTTTTTTAATGTAAAGGAAAGTAGTTTATTTGCAATGATAGCCATCTGAAAGGTGGGAACTCCTGTCTCAAAGCCCATCCTAGGCTGTTCTTAAGATTGGAGTTAGCCTCTTGGACTAACCAAAATCCTTCACTGAAAAATCTAGATGTCTGATAAGTCTAGATTTCTGAACTTCATCATTTAATTTCTTTACTTAGTTCTATTTCAAAATATATTATAATTATCAATAATTAACATAAGATCTTAATCAAGCATTTTTTTTCTCAAAAAGTATATATTAAAACATCTGAAATTATTTCATGTTTTTACCAGAAAATATTGATATAGTACAAGTAAATATTCTATTGTCAAAAAAGTCATTCTTTGACTTGGGAAGACAGCAGAGGTCATGATTATCTTCAGTCAGCAATTATACCAGCTGACAGATATATGCCTTTGTATTAATAACCACAGATGTTATCACCTGGATTTTAAGACCCATTGCTAGATGTCTTGTTTTTGTCGAAGAAAAAAAATGTCATTGGCCCCAAAACGGAATTACGAAAGAACCAAGGGACCCTAACTTTTATCTTGTAGTTTAAACTATTAATAAATATTAACACTCAGATGTTAAGGCTATTGCCAAAGTACAATAATGCATTATCCTTTCCTGGAAAAAATAATTATAAAGATAATATATATTAATTCTATAAACGTAGGGAATACAAAACTTCATAGTAGGTAAGTAATGACTTTGAATTCTGTCACCGATAGAACACCACTATTATTATTAGTTTGGTATGTCACTTGAGCGATTTTCCTATTCATGAGTATAAAAATTGTAAGGTAATGGGGATCACGTCAACTGTGGGACAAAAATAAATCACAGAGTGTACATGTCAAAGGGCCTGATTTCAGTAATGTGCAACCAAATAACGACAAAGGGAGAAGCAGCTAGAAAAAAGCTTGGCCTGCTACCGGTGAGGAACAAGAGGAAAAACCTGTACGTGCCTTTGCTCTTTCGTGGGGATAAAATTTAACCGTTGGATAGGCTCTGATACCAGCCTTCTGGCATATCTGAGCATATGCCTGGCAGTCTACTTTTCCAGCTTTCACTTTGCCTTTAATCATCTGAAATGAGAAAAATATACTTTACTACTCTTGTTGGCATAACATATTTTGGCAACCACAAAGCAAGGTAATACTAAAAATTTTAAATCTTTATAAACCTAAGGATGTGTTATTTAAAAAACTTAGTCCAATCAAATAAGATTGCTTCCAAATTCTTAATGGTTCTTTACATTCCTCACGCCACCTCTGCAAAGACCCTCCTTCACCTTACCAGTAATTGAGAAGCTTTACCTGAAGCTCTCTCAACTTCTTCCTGGTAACCAAACCATGTCCATCACATCACAAACATTTCAGGTTCTGTCTGCACTCATCCTGTGGAAGGCTGACCACTTCAACTACACTCTCTGGGCCCTCTCTGTCAGATCTCTCACTCTCTTCAGCATACCCAAACACAATCAAAAAGGATTCCTTTCTCACTTCAGGAAAAGGAAATAGGGACCATGTAGAAGTGAAGCTTCTGGCTCTTAAGGTGAGGTAGATGATGTTGTCATCCAAGCCAGAGAAGATGCCATCTTAAGTTTTTTAATAAAGAATACAATCTACTATAGAGATGAGTCACAAAAATGAATGTTTTTAAAATTCAGAAGAAACATTTAAGGAAACTATTTAAAATGTTTTAGCTAATTATTAAAGCATACATGGTACTACAACTTATTTAAAAAGCTAGATTAGACTTACCCTGGCCAAGAGCTCAAACTCAGGAGCAAAATTTTGGCAAGGTCCACACCAAGGGGCATAGAAGTCGACCACCCAATGGTTTTTCCCTTGTAAAACTTTTTCATTGAAGGTCTGAGGTGTTAGATCTATGGACGCTTTAGGCAAAAATCTGTGGCAAGGAATTAATTAACTCTTATTATAAAAAAACCAAAGCAAAATTCTAAAATATAAAACTTTAAAACTTTCTAAGTTAAAAATGACTTCAAAGAATGACAGTGTAATAAACCACAACCGTTATCTTGCTGAATTATAATTCTTGACTAAGTGCTTTGAAATGCTAGAATTTCAAACAACTCACAGTAAATTTAAGTACAGACATAAGAGAAAGGTAAATAAGCATTAAGTACATTTTATACAATGGTATTTTAATTACTCACCCTAGACCCCAGATTCTTAGGGAATAGGCATCCCTATTCCAACCATTGTAACTACTGAAAAAAAGAAGAAATACGTAAGTTGTAAACAGTGTTTTCCATTACTGGCTATGTTCAGAAACAATCTTGTAGCAATTTAAAAGATTAATTTTAGTCCAATGACTTTAGCATTTCTCTTTTCAGATATAACTAGATACAAACATTTACATGGCTTCCCTAATATATTTTCCACTATTCTTAATGTATTTTTGTGCTCCAGACCAACCTCTGTGGGTTGCTGCTTGCTATACACCTACAGACCCATGAGAATGACAAAACTCATCATGCCAAGCCTTTAGTTTCTGAACCTTTATTGTGGTTATAACTGCCTTGTAAAATTCCTACCTACTTAAAAAAAAATTGTTCACTATTTTTAGAGAGAGGGGAAAGGAGGGAGGAAGAGAGGGAGCAACATCAATGTATGGTTGCCTTTCACCTGCTTCCAGTTGGGGACCTGGCTGGAGACCTGGGTATGTGCCCTGACTGGGAATTGAACCAGCAACCCTTGGGTTCGCACGCCGGTCTCAATCCACTGAGCCACCAGCCAGGGCTACCTACCCACTTTTAAGGGTCATCTCAAAAGCTACCTCACCAATGCAGTATTTCATGATTTTTCCCTCATAGTTATGATCCCTTACACCTTGAAACACATGGTTCACTTTTACTTTTTAAATATACAATATATTCTGCCTCGCTGTTTTGTCAGATTTCTACCTGAAAAATCATGTGGTGTTATGGAAAAGGGCACTAAGATAGACTTGGATTCAAACCCCAACTTCAAACCTTAGCAGCTGTGATCTAAGGTCTCTGATATCTGTAGTAACAGGAAAGGTAATACTTTCTGTTTCTCAGAAAATATGTGTGAGGACTAGTGGAAATAATGTAAGAAAAGATCTAGTACAGTACCTGAAATTTAGTAGGGGACCTAATAAATATTATCTCTTTCTCTTTAGCTCTTTCTTACTAGATTGTCAGCTTCATGAACAGAACTGTTCAATTCTCTTTTCATCTTCAGAAGTTCTCATCAGCACACTATCTTAATACACTGCTGACCAGTCATGAGAAAACCTATTTCTCATGCCCAAATGTGTTGACCAATAACAAGTTAACTCATGTTTGCACTTGCATTAGGTTATACATGTTTTAAGACAGAGTAATATAGGACTGTACAAGTTTTCTTAATTGTGTTCAATCATGTTTAGTTTATTACAAAAATTACTTTCTAGATATTCTGGGTTTTATCAAAATTTTACTACTGCAACAATTTCAAATATGGCAACAGTTTAGAATGCAGATGCTTTTTCTGATTGAGTAACTTTGAAGTATGTAACAGTGATGTGGAAGATGAAGGTCTGTCAGAAGACAGTAATGAATCTGGTATTAGACCACCAAAATAGCAAAAAAGAAATGATAGAATCTGATACTGAAAGTGATTCTGAAGAAGAGTGGACAAAAAATGATATTACACCAACTTTGGAGGATTATACAAATATTTCTGGTGTAACTGTTAAACTTAGTGATGCATGGAGTATCAATGAAGTGCAAATTTTGATGATTTTTAAATTTAATTGCTTGTCAAACTAATTTATATACTGCCAAATGGAAACAATGTATGAAACATCTGCTAAAACTTTACCATGGATGGAAGTTACCACTAGTACTATGAAGAAGTTTCTCAGTTTATTGATATTGATGGGACAAACAAACAAAAATCCCATTGGTGAGATTACTGGTCAACACTTTGCTTGAAGGACCATATTTTCTAAAACTATGACGAGAATGAGGTTTGAGCAAATCCTTATTTTTTTTTTTTCATTTTAGTGATAATTCATAAGCTATATCTAATGAAGACAGACTTTGCAAAATTAGAATTCTTTTGGATTACTTTATTCCAAAATTTCAGTCTTTATATAGATGTAAACAGGAGTTAACCCTAGATGAAGCAATGACACCATATAGAGGGCGGTTCAGTGTTGGAAAAGTTTCATTTGAATATATTATGTATAAATAAAGTATACTGAAGGTTATTCAGATTGTTTCATTTTCATATTCAATTAAGAAAAAATAGCTGGTGACATGGGATAGCTTTTATATAAAATTGCCAGTCAACAATGTGTTAATCATGGGGCTCCCCCAAAATATTTTTGGGTTAACTTATATTTAATTAGTGTAACTTTAAATTTTAACTGTATAAATAAATGATAATAGATGCCTTTAAATTTTAGACAATACTTACTGATATTGATAACCTTTATTTGATTTTTGGGGAAAAAATCTTATCTCAGGGTATCTTTGAACATTTTCTTCGGAACAAAAAGAATGATACTGTTGGCAGTCTATGCTGCCCACATTGATCAGTCCAATTAATGTCTATGGAAGAAAAAAAAATGATGAAGAAGTCAAAGTGATCAGAATAAAATACCTCTGTAAGTATATATATTTATAATAAACTGTCATTATGATATGGTTATTACATTATTTATCAGTGATTTTCATCAAATAAAAATGAATAAGAGCTTAACACATAATAGGTTATAAACTAGAAATCTAATTTTGTAGTTTACTGCAATTATTGCATATTAAATAATTGATTTCATTTACCTATTTCATAGGGAAAATAAGTTATTTCTAAAATTCAAAGTATTAAAACCAAGAACTAAGGGAGGACTTGGCAATGGTATTTCAAAGAGTTAGTTTTTCAAATGGAGACATATGTTGCGGGCAGCATCCTGACTCATACCTGAATTTTAAAATTTTAATGAAAAGAGCACAAAATTGTATTACCTCAAATATTAAGATTCCAGAAATCACTTTAACTCATAGGTTTGTTCATTTTTTTAATCTTAGAAATAAATAGAAGATAGTTACTGCATTGTCCATTGTGGTATTTAAATAACTTTTCAATCTCTCAAGTTATATAACACTATTTGTACGAAATTTGAAAAATCCAATGTGTTATAAATCGATTTTTTAACCTTTAAGTCCTACAGGATTATGAAGAAACTATACATTTAAGACCTAAAAACAAAAAAAGTAGCTAATTTTATTAGAAAATAATTTTTGATCAACTTCGGCAGAAACTGGTTAAATATGTACAGAGTGACACACAAAAAGAGTAATTATTCTCTATTATTCACCTAACAGATAGAAACTGAGTTGAAATCTAGGTGATATGATCAGAATTGTTATTAAACAAGTTATAATCTACAGGTGAGTTTAATCATCTTTGTTTCAAAATAATTTTGTTAAATAAGCATTCTTAGGAAATTCTACTATTTAAAATAAACTAGTTTACTATATACCCGGGCCATCCTTTTCCATTCTGGCATTAAAACTTGACATGGCTGACACCATGGAGAATAGAAATCCACCATCCAGACTTCATCATGCTTTCTTTGTTTCACTAGTTCATTGAAGGTAGTGGGTGTCAGGGAGATCACTGAAGGATTCATAAGATCCTAAAGACAACACAGCTGTCATTGTAATGGATATAAAAAGAGTTGTTCATATATTCTTAGCAAATTGTTGGGATCTGTCATTAATGAATGGTGAAAAGATACTTCAGGACATTTTAAAGAGACTCTATAATGAATTATTTTTGAAAGGAAGAAATAATCCCTAATTTATTAGGTTTGAATCTCTGGTTAAGATGGAGGCATAGGTAGACATGCTTCACCTCCCCTTGCAACCATAGAAAGAATTACAACCAGATCTCAAAGCTAATAACACCGAGAACCTTCAGAAAACCGAGCTGTATGGAAGCCTGAAAACCAAGGATTTAAAGAAGACACATTCATCAAATAGGGGGGAGGGGTGGAGTTGCAGAAAGGTGGAGAGGCAGTGGTGCTGTGCAGAAAGGAGACGGGCGGTGACAGAATGAAAGAGATACCTTGGGAGTGAGCAATCCCAGCCCCAGGCCATACCACACAGCATGGAGTTCTAGCACCAAGAAGAGATACCCCCATTATCTCTGACTGTAAAAACTAGTCGGGGTTAGGGAGGCAGAAGTGGAAGAAACTATTAAATTTTCACTGCATAAAGGGCCAGTAAGGTCTTAGAACGTACCAAACCCACCCACTCTGGGATTCACTGCTGGGGCAGCAGCTGGAAGGGTGCCAGTTGCACATGGGTAGGGGGTGAAGTGACTGGAAACAGGGTGAGCACCAGGTGAACCGCTGGAGCGAGGTGGTGGCACTGACCCCTCTCTGAGACCTTCCCCACTAGCTAGAAAGCAGTGGAGCAGGTTGCCCTATCTTGGCAATGGTGTAAGGCTCTGCCCTACACAATTTACAGATGACTTTTTTACACAGGCCATGCTACTAAAACAGGGTATAAAAGCAGCTCTACCTGATACACAGAAACAAACACGGGGAGGCTGCTAACTTGAGGAGATGAAGAAATATGGCCCCAATGGAAAAAATAATAATTGGGTTCACAGCCTGTGAACCCAAAGGTCGCATAACCAGGTTGCAAACTAGGTCCATAGCTGGAGGCAGGTGAAAGGCAACCATACGTTGATGTTTCTCTCCCTCTCTGCCTCTCTCCCTACCCTTCTCTCTAAAAATAATAAATAAAATCTTAAAAAAACAAAAACACAAAGTAGAAAACTCCAGAAAAGGAACTAAGGGAAATGCAGGAGGTAGCTAACCTATCAGATGCAGAGTTCAAAACACTGGTTATCAGAATGCTCAGAAAATAGCGGAGTATGGTTTAAAAAAAAAAAAAAAAAAGGAAGAAATGAAGGTTATACTAAGTCAAATAAAGAATAATTACAGGAAATCAACAGAGAAGAGAAAGAAGCCAGGATTTAAACCAAGGATTTGGGACATAAGGAAGAGATAAAACATTCAACCTGAACAACAAAAGAAAGAATTCAAAAAAAATGAGGATAGGCTTAGGAACCTTTGGGACATCTCCATATGTGCCAACATCCGAATAAGGATGCCAGGAGAATAGGAAAAAAGCAAGAAACTGAAAATGTACTTGAAAAAATACTAAAGAAAACTTCCTTAATTTGGCAAAGGAAATAATCATACAAGTCCAGGAACCACAGAGTCCCAAATACGTTGGATCCAAAGAGGACCACACCAAGACTTACAATTAAAATGTCAAAGGTTAAAGACAGAATCTTAAAAGCAGCAAGAGAAAAGAAGAGAGTTACCTACAAAGGAGTTCCCATTAGACTATCAGCTAATTTCTCAAAAGGAACTTTGCAGGCAAGAAGGGACTGGCAAGAAGTATTCAAAGTGCTGAAAGCAAGCACATAAAATCAAGATTACTCTATCCAGCAAAGCTATTATTTAGAATGGAAGGGCAGATAAAGTGCTTCCAAGACAAGGTAAAGCTAAAGGAGTTCATCACCACCAAGCCATTATTACAGGATATGTTAGAGGGACTTATTTAAGAGAAAGAAGAAGATCAAAACTATGAATACTAAAAGGGTAGAAAGTTCACAACTGAAAGAAAACAACAAAGAAACAAAAATAAACCTAAGCAAACCACCAGAACAGGAACAGAATCATAGATATGGTGATCATTTGGAAAGTTCTCAGCTGGGCAGAGGAAGGGAGAAAATGCGGGAGAGGTTCAGGGATTAAGAAGCATAATTGGTAGGAACAAAGTAGACAGGGGAAAGTTAAGAATAGCAGAGGAAATGGAGAAGCCAAAGAACTTACATGTACAACCCATGGACATGAACTAAGGCGGGTGGATTGCTGGCAGGAAGCAGGGTATTGGGTGGAAGGGGGCAAAGGTGGAAAAATTGGGACAACTGTAATAATAAAATATACTTAAAAAATAAAATAGTTTGGATATTGATATCAGTCTTCATAAATCAAGGACTATTTTCTTCCTGTTTTTATAAAGAGGCAACTTTAAGATTATATGTAGATGAGGCAAGATTCCAAAAGCTGCCTAGAGGCCCACATAAGCCATACAGTTCAATTCTGACTGGAGGTACTGCGCAACCTCTCTACAGCTCTTTTGTTTTAATGCTGTTTTAACCAAGCTTCAGTCTTTCATGATTGGGTAATATTAAGGATGATGTTAGTTTCACTGGGGAAAACAATCAAAAGCAAAAACTATTATTCTGGAGGAGATAGGAGAGAAGAGTAGAAGAGAGTAGAATGGTCGCTACATAAAGAATAAGCTAAAACTTTTCATTCTTAGGAAGCCCCTGGTTAACTTTTTAGCCATGCAAGACTATTAGTGGAATAAAAGATGCTGTAGATACAGGGCACTTTTGTGCTAATCTTACAGGTGTGGCACACCTGCCCAGGTTTGAAAAACCCCCTCTAGTGGGGCTGGGTTAGACTGACCTACCACCCACACATTTCCTGGATAATAATGTACTTATCCCTGTCTCCTCTATGTGGGCCTAAAACAAATCAGCTATGGGGGTTCTGGCTGGGAAACCATGGGGGTGGTGGTGGTGGCAAAGCTTTATGAAATATGACTTTATGTATTCAATAAATAGCTGGGTCTACAAGCTACAAGGCACTGAACTAGGTGATAAACAAAACACAGACTTGTTCTTAGTATTTGTAGTTAAGTATATAATAAACCATCAGAAAAATTTAAGAAATTAATTTTGTCAAAAAATAATGTTTGGGCACAAAAAGAATAACTCCTATTATTAAACATGATTAAATGTTTATACAGAGGGTACACACACAGAGAAAGATTTATAGCCATGAACGTAACTTACATTACCTCTATACTTTATAATACTATAGAATTAACTTAAAATACCTCTACAAACTCCAAGATCTGTTCAGCTGAGTGATGTCCTTCATATTCATGAATGTTGGACTGGTTGAACACAACTGTTGTTGGATAAGCCTGAATGTTATACTGTTAAGAATGAAAAGATGAATTAAACACGATTTTATACATTTAGCCCATTAGTTTCAAATTTATAACCAGTTTACCTTTATTTAAGTAACAACAAGATTTTAAAAACCCATTACTAAATTGCTGGTGACTGAAAAATTTTAACCTGGACAAACTTTCGCAAAGGAAATGTATTCACAGTCGTATTGGTGAACATCTAACCCTCAATTATAGGTACTCCATTGGATGTAAAATCCACAGGCATGGAACATAGAGAAGTGAGCATGGGTAACTCTCCAGAATTATGCATGAGGCTGGAAAGCAGGCAATGTCTAGCAGAAGTCATTTTCTGAAGCCATAGTAAATATCCTAATTAGTCACGAAATATAAGAAAATCAAGAAAATAGGATAGCATGAATAGAGAAATATATTAGTAATTAATGTGAACACAACCATACTTTAGGTTAAAGAATTATGAATCATGTCCTAAGAATGTGGCCATATTTTCTTTTTTATATTCAAGATAGCTTTTGTGGTACAACATACTACAATTTCCTCCTTAGAATTAACACAAACTAAGGTAGCTTTTCTTTAAAGTTTTAATTTTTATTTATTCTTTAAAAAGTTACAAAGAGATCTATAGATTTGCTGTAGCTGAACTTTACATCTTCAACGTTGACACACTTATTAGAAAAATGGAATCTTTTGAGTAGGATTCAAAAATAACTTTAGATCTTATTTATTTTTCAAGAGAGGGGATTCAGCCTGTAACCTAGGTATGTGCCGTGTCCGGGAATCGAACTGCCAACCTTTTGGCTTGTGGGACAATTCCCAACCCATTGAACCAATACAGTCAATGCTCAAAAGTAATTTTAGAAAAAATAATGGCAATATATATCGAGCCTTTGTAAAATGAGGGCAAATGCCAATAATTCATAATTCATTAACAAAAACAACGAAACCTAACATTTAACAAGTGCTTACTATGTGTCTAGCACCTTTTCAGCACTTAAGCATGTAGTTTCTGTTTCTCACAATGCTATTGAGAAGCTAAAATTACTAAATCAACTTTATAAAATTACTAAATCAACTTTACAAATAATGCAACTGAGGTTTTGAGAGGCTAAGTGACTTGGTTAAGACCCACCAGTTAGTGAGTAGTGAATCCTGGTGTGTTCTGGGTAAACTGATACCATAGTTTTACTCTCTTGCATTTTACTGAATTACCTACAGCTAGTTTAATAGTTGAGATAAAAAGTAGAAAAATTAGAGTTCAAATTAACGTATTGTTGATTGGCAATTTTATATAAAAGCTAACACAAGTGCAAACACAAGTTAACTTGTGTAGCAAACTACATACATCTGTTCATTTTGATAATTATTGGTTCTCTTTGCTTAGCATCCTTTTCAGAGTCACATACAAGACATTCAAAACCAAAGGCCTTCTTTCATTTTAAACTTATTTTAACAAAATTTCAAAAACTACGGAGAGATAATCTAACAACTACTCACGTATCTCTCCCCTGCAGTTAGGGAAGATCGATCATTGGCAGCCTGCTGGAGTCCATTCCTGACACTAGGAGCAACTTTAATGTTTGAGCACTTAAAAAACTTTCTATAATTTCCTCATACCCTTTCTACTCCCCTGCAGCCTGTGTTTTTACCATTTTACATGGTGTTTTTGAGATTTACCTATGCTGGTAAAGATAGATCAGGATTTAAATATTCCACTGTGTCACTGGATAATTAATTAATCCAGTCACACAAAAATTGTGAGATTTCAAAATTTTTTGTTAATTTGATGGATCGGGAGGGTGTAGTGCTACTTTTGTAATTTACACTTTCTTGACTGGTTAAGTTGAACATTTTTCACATTTTTTTGATTTTTATTTTTTGCAAAATGTTTAAACCTTTTTCTATTAAAAAAAAATTGATTTATAGTCTAAATATTCTAGACACTAAGGCTTTGTCAGTTTTATGTGCTGCAAAAACATCCTCAGCCTGTTTTCAGTTTATAGTATCATTTTGTTGATAGTTTTAACATTTAATGTAGTCAAATTAACTCTCATTCATTTTTATATTTAATTTGTTTTTGAGTGTGTGTAGTGAGAAATTATTCCTCACACAGATGTCAGATTCCATCCTACATTTACTTCCTCACACAGATGCCACAAAGATTCCATCCTACATTTACTTCCATTTACCTTCTTAAAAAGTGTAGTGTTTATGAATTTTGATTTAAAATATACACAGAAGCACAGAATCATCTCATGTACTCTCATGGCTACTCTTAATTTACCTATACCTCCTTCATCTAGTCCCACCCCAAGATTATTTTAGAGAAAATGCCAGATAATTTATCATTTCATCCATAAATATTTCAGTATATTTAAAATATAAAGACTTTACCTCAAATATAACCACACTATTATTTTCATACCTAAAAGTTAACAATTCCTGAAAATCATCTGATATCTTGTCAGTGTCAAATGCCCCCAATACACACTTGCTTTTTTTGTAGTTGGTTTATTTGAATAGCATCCACATGAGGCCTAAATCTGGATTTGAACGGTATGTCTTTTAAGTCTTTAATCTTCTTCCCCTTACAAAAAAAAATCTGTCCAATAAACTGGGTGTCTGTGCTATCACTTAATGTGTTCCTCTGTCATTGGATTTTCTATACATTGATAGATATGATGACTTGATATTATTTAGATTTTATTCCCCTCTCCCCCAAGACTATTTTATAGGGAATATTGTATACTTTCATCATGAGGTATAAAATTTCTAGTACTTTTTGGAATAAAAGTGAATATTAATTAACCTCATATCTCATTCATTGCTTTAATTTTCTTCTACTAGCTACACTATTACAAGGAAAGCCAAAGAATAAAGCTACAGGCTGCCAAAAGGCAATATTAAAGAATAATAATATCTTAAATTAAAACAGCATATATTTTATCAAGTCAACTAAATATTACCTGAGTTTAATAGACCGTATCTACATTTAATGACATGTATTATCCATGTTTTAATCCATCATAATTTTCTATCATTTTGTTGAAATTATTTGTTTAAACAATTTACTACTCTGAATGTAGATGTATGTTTGAAAAAGTTATTTACTATTTTAATTTCAATTAGAATACATTTTTAATACTTTGCCTTACCCTATTACAGAGTCCCTCATGAACTGTACAGTCTAGCGTACCAAACTTCAGTTGGCCATAAAGATGCTTTGATGCTTTTCGTAACTCTGGCAATAATGCTCGACAGGGTGGACACCACTAGAAAAGAAGAAGTATTCATAAGCACTGAGACAAATGACACAAACAAAAAACCTGACATTTTTGCAAAGACAAACCACACTTAGTTGCAAATCTTACGCTTGCATACAAGGTCTGTCCAGAAAAAGCCCAACCATTGTCAGTATAACAAGAAGGGTTTGCATGACGTTGATGTAACCTAGCAGCCAAGGAGAGTGGCCTGGAATGTACATGTGTGAACAAGGATAGTTCTACTGTACTAGTCAGGGTGGGTGGTAGACACATTGAGTGAGCATGTGCACTGTGTGGCCATCATGTTCAAAATGACTGAGCAGAACAATGAATGTGCATCAAATTTTGTGTTAAGCTTGAACATTCCTCTGTGCAAACTCTTTGGATGATTCAGAAGCCTGTAGCTATGGACAGCTGGTGACTGAAAGCATCATCACAGCAACATGCCTACTCATGCATCATGTGTTGTGCAGAGTATTTTGGTGAAACATCAAACTGCCTAGGTGACTCAGTCCCCCTACAGCCCAAATCTGGCACCTTGAGACTTCTACCTTTTCCCAAACTAAAATAACCCTTGAAAGGGAAAGAGATTTCAGACCACTGATGAGAGCCTATGGATGAGATTCAGGAAAATATGATGGGCAGCTGATGGCAATTGGGAGAACTGTGTGAGGTCCCAAGGTGCTACTTTTGAAGGGACCTGAGGTGTGTGTCATTGTCCTATGTACAATGTTTCCTGTATATTGTATCTCTTTCAATAAATGTATCTATTTTTCCTATTACATGGCTGGATATCCTCTGGGCAGACCTCACATACTTAATCCTTAGAGAGGCAAGTACATCAGTACTCTTAGATGTAGTACATGGTAGTAGCCAAAACTAAACAACACAATTCTAGTACCAGTGGCTCAAGGTTACCTAGAAAATGTCTTTTTGCTGTAACAAAAGAAAATCTGACAATATCAATTTTGACAGATGAAAATAACTTACGGGGGCAAAAAAGTCAACAAGCCATGGTTCTTTGTGATTGGCAGGAAAATTCTGAGGTCCAAGTGTGGTAACATGAGAATGGACACTTTCTTTGGTAAAGGCAAGTATATCATAGAGAATCTTCTTTCCTTTGAAATTGAGAAGAAAAGTTAAGATGCACATTCTGCCTTTTATTCACAAAAACATTTAAAAGTGTTTAGCTTAAAACAGCAAAGAAAGACAGATAAACTTATGAACAAATTGATTTTGGTGAGATGCAAATGTTCTGTAAGCTATATATACAGGATTACCCTTTCCTCTACTTGTCTGTTTCTGGGAGGACCCAGTTAAAATGTCAAGATCTCCTGAAAAGCTTTCATTCTCAGAGGCAGAATTATAGCTTCTTTGCAGTGTTCTTTGAGTTCTTTATGCTTACCTATTCCTATGGTAATTCCTATGGTCTAACTTTTCATTGTTTCTTCAACCTAGACTTCTATTACAAATTCAAAACCTGTATTACCAACTACCTAGTAGAAAACATAATTTGGAATCACACAAACATTTCAAACATAATACTATGCCCATTTTCCCATGTGCCCTTCGACTTTTTCATTCAATAGTCACATTAAGTCAAGTACCTGTTATGTCAGACACTGTTTAAATGTCATAGGGCCTAGAAAAATAGTCCTTCTCATTGAGCTTACAGCCCAGTTGAAGAAAGAAAATGTCACGAATATTTAAATACAGTGATAATAACACCCCATTCCCTTTTTTTTTAAAACTTTTCGGCTGCCGTTTCTTGAATTATTTAATGAATTCCTCTCTTTGTCCTTAAAAGTGATCCTTCAGGCCCTGATCTTGTCTCTCTATTCACTTAAGACAAACTCACACTCCCTTAAAAGTGTCAATTCCTTGATATGATGATTTCTTATATTTACATTTTTAGCCCAAATTCCTTTCTTGAGGCCCAGGCCTGTATTCAGTTGTGCACTGGGGGCGTCTACCTCACACCCACTCCTCGTCCAGTGCTTTCATCTGCAGGGCTGATGCAATCCCTCAACACCAACTCCCCAAGTCAGAAACTTGGGCCTTCTCCTCTTAAGTCTCTAAACAATCATCAATTTATACTGATTTTGTATTCTTAGTATTTTAAAAATCTGCTCACTTTTTCCCACCCATATTACATTAGTTAGATAAGGTGCCATTTTTTCTTACAAAATTACCTGCTCTCCTTTCTTCTAATCTTGCTTCTATCCACTCTAGGCTTCCAGTCACCTTCCTAAAATGTACAGCTAGTGAAACCATCTTTCTGCTTAAATCCATGAATGCCTCCACTACTTTGTCCTCAGCCTGGAGTCCAAATCTTGTTACCTGAAAAAGCTGCTCTCTCCAGCCTTATGTCTCGTTCTTTTCCAACACTCAACATTCCAACTATCATGAAATTCTTGATTTCTAAGAATAAGCAAGGCTTTCAGAGTCCATGAATACAATTCCTGGTTTCTTTGCTTAGAATGTTTGCCACATCTTTATTCAAGTAACCATTACTTATACTTCAGATCTCAATGAAAAGATGGCTTTTTTTAACCTGAGAAAATAATTTGTCCTAAGTGTTCTTCCTAAGTGTAACCCATGTTTATCTCTAGCAATAAGTCTACAAAACAGCCCCCAGTGACCTCTGCACTGTACTCTTACCATTGCTGTACCAAGGCTGGCTGGTACATGTGACCAACAGATTACGGTGGATGTGGAATCCAATTATAACAGATATTACAGCTTCTATGTGTGTGTCTCTCTGTCTCTGACTATTCTTTCTGGAGAAGCCAGCTGCCATATTGTGGGCAACCACAGAGAGAGACTTGGGTAGTAAGAAACAGGCCTTCTGACTATTGCATGAGCCAACCTGGAACCAAACCCTCCAGCCGCATCCTACCTTTCAGATGACTAGAGCCCTCACCTACCTTGATCACAACCTCATGAAAAACCTGAACCAGAACCACTCAACTAAGCTCTTCTCAGATTCTTGAAAACCAGACACTGTGAGTTAATAAATATTTGCTGTTTAAGTTACTAAGTTTCGTGGTAATTTGTTACTCAGATATAGATAACACTCCTCACTTCAGGCATTTTAAAACCTAACCATTGAGTTGTCTACTTTCCTACTAGTCCACAATGTCCTTTAAGGTAGAGAGTAAGAATGGTTCACATTTTTCCCTCTCCCTTGTATAATTGATACAGCAGATGCCCAATACCTATTTAAATTTTAAAAAATATATAGATTATGCTATAAAATTAGTGACAGCACACAAAAGAAAGTGTGCTACTTGGGGATTCATGGTATATTTCCAGGGGTGGGGAGGATGCTTTAGGCTAAATTTTGAAGGGTGATTTGGAATTTGCTAAATAAAGGGGTGGGCAAAAGTAGGTTTACACTAGTTCCTATGGAAAATATAATAAATAAATAAATAAATAAATAATAATGAAATAATAAACTCTGTTTCATATACTCATGAGTATAAACCTACTTTTACCAACCCCTGTATTTTGAAGGGCAGGAAGGAATGATTACAATGGAGGAGGAAGAGAAATTTTGTATGAAGGCATAGAGGAGTGAAAGAACATACTTTAAAGACTTACAAGTAGCTGAAGCTATGATTATTTAGAAGGGCAGAGATGAGAGAAAGACCAAAGATGTCAGTGGAGGCAGACTGTGAATACATCCTATTAATTTAACAACTATATACTGAGTCCCTAATACACAACAGGCACCATTCTAGGTACTGGAAATAGTGATGAGCAAAAGAGACAAAGTCATTGCTCCTATGCGAAGATCTGAACTTTATTTTATAAGAAATTAGGAACAAAGGAACTAATGTAACATGAGAATGTTCTAGATGTTCAAGGGCAATAAATGCAAATAAAACCAGTAACTGATTGTAAAGATTAAAGGCTTCAGAAAGGATAACTGTGTCAGAGGATGACATAGTACATGAAGGAGAATAGCACAGAGAAAGGAGGAATCTGAAAATATTTTAGAGGTAAAAAAGAATAGAACACTAATAAAGCTTGGTCATTTCTAGCACTTTAAGGAAACAGCATTGAATTAGCTGTAAGCTTAGGCTTTAGAGTCACACATATTTGGATACAAAAATCTACTGGTTGCTGTCATGGGCTAACAAGTTACTTAACCTTTCTAAGTGTCAGTTTTTTCCCTTGTTGGATTGTTGTGAAGATAAAGAAACGAAAATGCAAAAGTATGCAAAACCTTTAGGAAAATGTCTCCCTTCGAGAAGTGCAAAATAAACAGTAGTTATTAGTAGGATTATCTTGCCAGGGAAGCCTTTGTTCATATAGTTCTTATGGCCTAATGGGACTCAGTTCTTGTTCTTCTGTATTTGCTTTGGGAAAGTGAGCATTCAAATGTTAACTCAATTCAAGTATTACCTCCTGACCTTTACTATGCAGAAGTCTTCATTTGATTTTATTAACTTAAACATAATGACCATTACAATGGTTTTCATATGTTTATAGATCTCTTTCCTCTTACCTTCACTAGATATTTTAAGCTTCCTAAGAGCAAAATCCGTGCCTTACAACTTTACATTCCTAACACCTAAAGAAGGACTTGTCACATAATAGGTGAATATCTGTTATTTACCTAATTGTGTGATAGTTGGTAGTCTGTCTCTTGCTACATTTCACCTTTTTCAGGACAGGGCCTATGATATATCTCAAACCCTAAAAATTGGAACTTTGCTTGAATGCAGAGCTAAAGTCATAAACAAGCTGAAATGTAGAAATGTAAACTATACACTTAAGAAAGATGACAAAACAGTTAATGGAGGTGTTTGGTAGTTTAGTGGAAGAAAAATCTGAAAAGAATGGAAATTGCCCATAGTGGCTGAGATGCTACATTTGGCAAACTGGAATGAAAACTGTAGGTGTCGGTCACTTTTGTCAATAAGTAAGAAAGACACTTCAGTTCCTCCCTAGTCTAACATGTCACCACAGTTCTTGCTAAAACACTGATTAAAAGAGTATAAAATAACTATAAAATATCTTGCCCTGCAAGATACAAATTTACTGATAAATGAGGGCATAATTATTTATAAGTATGTCCATAAATACAAGGTAAAAAGTAAAAGTAAAATTTAGCAACACTTTGCTTTATGGTGCTTTGCTGTATCGCAAATCACAGATGTTGCATTTTTTTTTTTACAAACTGAAGGCAAGATATACCACCAGCATAATGATTATAACGTGCTTTATTGGGTGGTCTGGAACCAAACCCACAATACCTCCAAGGCCTGCCTGTCCTATTTGAAAATGAAGATAAATGTTTTATCATTTTTTTCCCTCTTACCATGATGAATTTCATATTCTTTAGTTCCTTGTCCTTTAAACACTGCTAGACATGGCTGAAAAACATAGAGATCGCTACAGACCCCCGGTGCAGAGGAGCAGTCAAACTTGCCAACCTAGAGTAGAAAGAGAAGGTTCAACTCGATGAAAATAAAATCATCTCCGTACAAATACTAGTAAATGTAAACCTATGATGACATTGCTCTACCAACACAGTTTCTAAACAGAAGTAAATGGGCTGTGAATATAAGAGAGATGAATAATTTACATTTAAACTTGATTTAGTTAAAAAAAAAAAGCCTCCTAGACAATTCAAAAACCTGAGATAATCTAAGGTTGTTTAAGAAAGCCACCCTTTATAATCTTGGGGGTGGGGAGAAAAGAAAAACCCTTTTTCATGTGAGACCACAGAAGTAGATAAAAAAAGACCCTGGTTGGTGGCACAATGGATAAGGTGCCGGCATGCAAACCCAAAGGTCGCTGGTTCGATTCCCCAGCCAGGGCACATAACCAGGTTGCAAGCCAGGTCTCCAGCCAGGTCTGTAGCTGGAGACAGGTGAAAGGCAACTATACACTGATGTTTGTCTCCCTCTCTGCCTTTTTCCCTTCCTCTCTCTCTGGAAATAATAAATAAAATCTTAAAGAAAAAGAAAAAAAAAAGAAAAAGAAAAAGGTTGACATTTTCATATATTGTGGGAAAAGTTATTTAAAATATAATTTTATGTATTAAATTAATAAGAAAGCACAATAGCAGAAATTTGGGCAGAATACATTTTTCTTACTTGAATATGTTCGTTTTTAAGGAGAGTCTTCAGTTTCTTCAACTCAGGATCAGTTGAATTTCCATTTTTTCCAAAATAAAAAAATAAGAGCCATCGATGATGAGCCAAACGATCCTTAAAAGCGATTTAATAAATTAAAAAAGTAATGGTAAAGGCAGAAAATCCTAACAGTTCTAATCTTTACTTGTTCTCTTAAAATCAACTTTAACAATCCTACCCGTTACTTCAAAATAATGTAAAAAACTCAGACATATACATATTCTTATTTTGTAGTTTATTTGGAATGCTATGTAAATTAATCACATAAAATTACAGAAAGATAAGTTACTACATTATAAAACATTAAGACAACTGTCCCAAAAAGTGGTTTACTTTATGATAATGTCAAGAATATTAGTTATATGGTTTTAAAAAAATAGTAAAATGTTGGGAGGTGGCTTAAGTCAGCTTTTTCAGGCTTACCAAAAAGTCTGGTGGGATGATAGACTTAGAAAGCTCTGGGATCAATACGTAGGGGGTAAAATTGATTCTACTAGACACTAGTATTTCTAAAGCTGCTTCTTAATTCTCTGTGAATAATATAAATAGTTCTGGAAGTAAGAGCATAAAGTTCCAAATCAAATCCAAAGTGGCTTTGTGATAAAAATCTTGCCTTTTCTGACACTCCTGAAACTTTTTAGGACTGGTTAGGTTTTACAAAATTACAGATCCTCCCTTATAATGCCAGCAGTTCCAGCAATTAGTTTTCCTAAAGTTGATACATAGTCTTTTGAAACTTCTTTCTCTCTAGTGATAAAAAAGCAAATGTTGATTTTAAAATATTGAGACTTGAATGTTACCAACATTACTATTATTATTAAAATATTACCTCTAGTGTGTCTGCTGAAAGTAGTTCAAAATCAGGAAGATTATGCATTATTTCCAAATATATTTCTTTAGCATCCAATGAATTAAGAAACTAGAATAAGAGAATCATATTATAATCTTTTAAATCAACAGCCATTTATTTCAGTGTCTTTGTTTTTTGTTTCCATAGAAGAACTTTTAAGAAAAAGTCACAAAAGTTACACAATAATTTTCAAGCTATTTATTCTAAATGTTGTCTCCCCCACCCTAAAACGTATTATCATATTTTGGCAATAATTAAAAATTGCATAACTCAACTGTTTCTTTTAAAAAATGTTAACATAAATTCCATTATTAGGAGTTTTATTACTTAGAATTTTCTAAGGACAGACCTGTGTATTCCATAACGATCCTCGGAATAAGCCGGAGCACTTGTGAATCATGAAGAAAAAGCTATATTATGTTACGTTCAGTGCAATTTTAATGCAAACTATGTTTCACAGAAGGCCAATGCTCATGCCCTAATCCATAATTAATATGCATTAAGACAGGAACTTATAACTGGAAAATTAGAATGGACCTTGTTTATTATAGAGGTTTTCAGAAACCTCTATAATACCCTCCATAAAACCCTGCATGAGTTTTGCAGGGTAAAAATATTGATCTTATTTTAAGTATGTTTTAGATCTAGGTCTCTTATTTAAAACACAAACAACTGAAAAGGGTGCACCTCCCTTCCACTACACCTCCTTTACTTCTGTCCATATTTTATCCTCAGCATATTTTCTCAAGGAATTATCTCTGTTGGTTTAATTCTCAATGAAGCAGCTCTTACTGCAAAGAGTACGGCAGTGGTAAGAAAATATACATGGGTTGACAAAATAGTTTAATGTACATCTTTCCTTGCAAAGATAGAGTACTACTTGAAAAATCTAAAACTCCATTAAAAACTTGTAGGAATTACCACTGTATTCAGTTTAATTATGCTTGATATAAGAATAACCATAAGAATAGAAACAATGGGAATAAGAAAACTCATTTCTTTCCTGAAAACTTTGTTTTTAAAGAAAACCTGTAGGCTCTAGCTGGTGGCTCAGTAGATAGATGCTGGCCTGTGAACCCAAAGGTTGCGGGTTCGATTCCCAGCCAAGGCACATAACCAGGTTGCAAACCAGGTCTCTAGCCAGGTATCCAGCAAGGTCTGTAGCTAGAGGCAGGAGAAAGGCAACCAACACTGATGTTTCTCTCCTTCTCTGCTTCTCTCTGAAAATAATGAAGTCTTAAAAACAATTTATAGAATATGCTGAAAGCTGCATATGAAATATTTTCTGTTACCAAAGGCCTTAAGAGGCCAGAACAACAAAATTCTTTTATGCCTCAGTACTAGAGCTCATTCACTTTAGTCACATTCATTATGAAGATTTTGCTAAAAATCCTCCTATAGCACTTATACATGTAAGTGATGAATCCACTCGAAACTCCTTATAAACCTGTTTGTCTTAGTGTACAGCTTGGTAGTTGTATCTATGAAAGGATATTGTCCAGTCTCTATATTTCACCTTCCAGACATATTTAGTTGGCATAGCATCTCACATTTCTTAAAAAACTTGAATGCTCTTGAAGGGACAAGGACTATTTAATTCATCACTCCTGGTTATTACATTTCCAGTATCACTCATTTATATTTTCTAAGATTGTATCTGAGCTTGTAGTTTATATCAGAAAGCCCAATGATTTCACTAAAATCTGAGGTTGCAGTTTATTGAAGGAAAGACCCTGTATTAACTGTTGGTGAAGGTACAGGGAAACCTCATGAACTGATGGCATAGGGTTAATGAACATAACTTTCTGCAGGGCAATCTGGTAATAAGAATTAAATTTAAAATTGCCAAACAGATCTCATTCTAAACAGATAACAGCAAAAAGACAACTGTTCATTACAACACTGCTTATAATCATAAAAAAATAGAAACAACTTAAATATCTGTTGAGAGGACTGAATAAGTATGCTACCTTTAGTCTATGAATTACAATTCAGGGATTGTTGATAACTATTAAATATGCATGTGTGTGTGTACACACACATATATATTGCTCATAAGCACTATACATATTAGTACATACATATGTATTCCATCAACTGAGATGTGGAAAACTTGGGTAGAGCAGGTTTATTGGGATTATGAGGAGCATAGTTAAAGCTCAGTTCCAGACATCAATGAATACCTCAGCAGAGGTGCTGAACAGGCAGCAGGACAGGCTGGAGCATAGGCAGAGGCCCAGGCCACAGATAAAACTGGAGCATCAGCACTAAGTCATAGTTGTATGCATACCTAAGTAGAGATCTGGAAGAATATTTACCAGAATTTGATGGCACTAGTCTATTGGTGATTTGGTTTTAGTGAATTTTGCATCTTTCTTTACATATCTCTGTACTATTTCTTAATGAATGTATATCATTATCAGTATCAAAAAATTAAAATATAGAAAACTAAAATAAATTTTTTTTTTTTTTAACCTTGGAAGAAAGGAAAGACTTCCCAAAGCATGAAGTCTTTTTTTTTTTAATTTAATTTTATTGTTGTTGTATTACAACCATCCCCTTTTTGCTCCCCTCTGTCCCCCTCCCCACCCACCCATTCCCCCCAAAGTCAATCCCACCTGTTGTCCATGTCCATGGTTCCTTTATACTAGGTTCTTGTCTAAGCTGCTCCCCTTTCTTGCCTCTGCCTCCCCCCTCAGTTTGTTCTTTATTAGAGTCTTTTATTTTCTTTCAGGGTTTCCTAAGACCTGTCTGATACCCCATTATTCACCCCAAATCCTGGATAACAAGCTTGAGCCTCAGTAATAAAATTAGGGAGGTGAACCACAGCAGCAGATCTCTAACCTGAGTTTATACCATAACCTAACAGGGTGCTCAAAAAAAAAAAAAGAACAGATACCAGATTCCAGATAAACTTACCAACATCTATATTTTATACAAATATATGGAAACCAATGAAAATTCATTTAACCTAAGAATGTATTCCATTCCTTTGATGTTTTAACAGTATAATGGCTCATGCCAGTTAAAAATAATTTTTATAGCAGAGCTTACCAACTGAAGTACATAGTAGATGGAATCCCAGAAAATACTTGTTCTGAATTATAAATGTTTCACATCCAGATGATATAAAATGACTCATTTTCTTGCTCATTGTTTACAAAAATGTATATAAATGTGTTCATATAAAGTAAGTAAAATGATTCATACCAAAACGTTGCTTTTCTCTTTGTTACTTAAAGTAGCTCCAGGAGGAAAATAGGCAGTAGTACTTGTTGTAATATCCAGACTTGCACAAAGATTGGCCTGGGTGGCACAATCCAACCACCCTACATTAACAAGGCCATCCTGAAATGGAGAGAAACAAACAAACCAAAAAAAAAAAAAAATAAATAAATAATAAGCTGTATTATAAGGGAAGAAAAGTCAAAGGATTTAGCTTTATTTAGCAAAAAAGCAACTGTATTTTATAAATGAAACTGTGTTTTAAAACACTCAAAAATGATAAAGCTTTGAATAACATGATTAGAATTAACAGGGTACTTTAAAATTAATATTACTGACAATTTGATCTAATACATATAAGTTATATTAAACATACATACATAGCATTATTTTCACATACACACTGCATCTTCATAATTGGCAAAATCCCAACCCATAAAAGGAGTTTCAATAACAAAGACTATTCCCCAACCATAGTATGATGAGGGCTGAATAAATTTAAAAAATAACAAAAGAAAAAGAAAAAAAACAAAGTTTGGAAATGGCAAAAACACTTATAACTCTAGCTAAAGAGGACTTCATAATTAAAGGATACTTAGCAATGAATAACAATGAAAGCGCCTCATGTCAAAATGTATTGAACACAGCTAATTAGTTAGAAACTAATAGTTACTAATAGTTATGAATGCAGTTATCAGAAAATAAGCAAGATTACAAATAAGTGAGTTAAATGTTCAAGAAACTACCAAGAAAATATTTGGAATCCATTTTTAAATGTGGTCTTGTAATAGGTTTCATATAGTTTTACAAAATAATCAATGCTTACCAACATGCCACTAAGCCTGAGACGTGTCTGTGAAGTCAAACAATCTAGAGGGGAAAGGAACAGCATGCAATTTCAGCTTTATTAAATCTATACATTTATTTGCCTTTCTCCAAACTATCATGCTGATTCTTAGGCAATTCATTAAGCCTACTGATAAATAGCGAAACCTTTATTAACTAGGTAGATATGCGGTCAAAGTCTTATTCTACGTAAGACACACCTCTTTTGTGTAAAATTGTAAGATGTAAATATTTATTAAACATTATAATATTGGGTATAAATTGTAGTTTGAAGTACTGAATAATCAATTATAGTAGCATGCTTAAGATGGTCACCTAATCTAAGTGTACACATTTCCACTTGTAAGATTAGTAAATTCTGGGGATCTAACATACAGCATTATAGTGATTATAGCTAATAATAGTATATTATATGCTTGAGAGTTGCTGAGAGTGTAGATCATAAATGTTCTCACTACAATAAAGAAATGGCAGTTGACAGGATGGAGGTGTTAGGTAATGCCAGGGTGGGAATCATTTATAAGTGCATTAAAGTGCACATTAAAGTGTATAACACCTTAAAGTTATACAATGCTATTCGATTATAATTCAATAAAGCTGAAAAAGTAAAAAAAGATCATTATTTAAAAATTATGTCATGGTCTCTTCATTGAAACAAAATAATGAATAAAATTACCTCCTCCTTGGGAACAAAAAGTGATCAGCCAGCCAATACCAGCAGCAAAAGCAGTTTCTATGGCGTTAACAAAATTTCCTTAAAAGAAAATAAAGCAAATTTCTGATCACTTATTACTCAATAATGAGGACAGTTTTCTAAATAATTTTTCCCTTCTAATCTCACCCTCTTCCAATCCACTCTTGAGTAGTATTCCGATTTCCTAAAAATCCTCTTAAGCATGTCAAATGCATTCATTAGCTCTCCATTATTTTTCATCATATAAGATCTAAATTCATCATTTCATTAAGAAAATCAAATTGGTAAGAAAGGCCCTCATTGTGAACTTTTCCTACCTACTCCATGAGCTATACTGACCCCTGTGCCAACCCCACAGCATTACTCATCCTTTTGTTAGATTCATTGAAGTGCTGTCAGTTTCCCAAATACACAGTGAGTCTTCAAGGCTTCCTCTTTGCCTTCCTGGCAGGTGGGGTCCAGCAGTATTTTCTAACCTTCCCTCTTTTCCCCACCTGAGTTTTCATATCCTTCATGCTTCCCTAGCTTACCTTTAGTATGATAGTTACTAGGTTGAATTTTAATGGCTCACTAATATCTTCCTTGCTAAGATAATGAGGTCCCTGAAGGCAGAGATGTATTTTACTATTGAAGCCCTAGGATTTAACATAGTTTCAGAGACATAACTGACACTCAATGAACGATACAAGCATCTCTTTAGATGTGAATACCATCATTTCATGGATACGAAAGAGTTAAATAATCCATCTAAAATCACTTGATAAATTAAAAACCTAGTATTAGAAGTTTTTAAACTTTTAAAATTGGAAAGACATGAATTTACTGCCCAATATAGTATACTTATGAAAGTGATAAAACATTGGTTTATGAAAACATTTAGCTGCACTTTGAAATTTGCCTTTTCATCTAACCCCACTTCGTATCTAGTTTCCATCTCTTGTTTTAGTTTCTGGACACACAGAATTTATTTGTTAAATGCCTACTATTTAGTAGAAATGAGGTCAAAGGATATAATTCCCTTCTAAAACACATGGATAAATATCTTAAAATTACAATATTAGGACCAAAATAATATTGCCAGTGAATAAATTGAAATATTGATTTCAAAGCAGCCTTGAAAATCAAGAAAATTAAGAAAATAAAATTACCTGTCCATAATTCTGTCACTGTACTTTTAACATGCTGCATGGCGAAGCTGACTAAACTTTCCTTTGATCTGTCACCATGGTATTTTACTGCAGTCTGTTTTTTCAAAAATAAAAAGAAACAGTTTTTATTTTTTCTTTTTTAAAACCCACTAACATAATACCAAATACTTCTGATATACATTTAAAATACATTATTTTAAATAATAGAGTAAGATCTTTTTCTTTTTAAAACCCACTAAAATTATACGAAATACTTTTGATATACATTTGAAATATTTCAAAAAATACAGTAAGACCTGTCTCTCAAAATGTAGTATATTTCCAAATGATATGCTGAGATTCTTGATTGTATAGATTCATGGAAGATATTTTAACCATACTATTTATAATAATTTTAGTTTCAGTTTCATCAATTAAAACCAGGAAAACAGAATATCATAACTTTATATTCAATGAGACCATACCTATAAAGTAGTTTGTAAACTACAAAGTAGAATATGCCTATGGTTACATTATATTCTTTTTTAGAAAACATTGTATTTATTTATTTAGAGGGTTGGGAGAGAGGAGGAGAAAACATCCATGTAAGAGAAACATCTGTTGGCTGCTTCGCCTACATGGCCCAGCTGCAGGGCCGAATGAGCAACCTAGGCACCTGCCCTGACCAGGCAGCCAACCAGTGACCTTTCCACTTTGCAGGACACTACCCTACCCACTGAACCAAACCAGTCAGGGTGGTTACATTACATTCTTTAAAACAGAAACTGAAGTTGGCAAAATTTCATTTTGAAAGTATAGATGACCATTGAAAAATGCAGGTTTGAATTGCATGGTTTCCCATACTTGGAATTTTTTCCACTGGCCGGCTCAGTTTAATTGTCCATTATTTAAACTCTGTTGTTGAAGGGTCAGCTGAAGGTCGGAAGTCCATGTATGTGTAGCACCCACTTGCATTTTTTCTTTTGTCAGGATTTTATTTCTTTTTAGAGTGTAGAAGGGACGTAGAACATTGTGATGAGAGAGAAACATCACTAAGTTGATTCTAGCATGTGCCCCGACCAGGGACCAAACCTGCAACTTAGGTATGTGCCCTGACTGGGACTCAAACCAGGTGACCTTTGGTTTTGCCCGATGACCAACCACCTGAGCCATACCAGTCAGGACTCTATGCATTTGTTTGAGGTGCCTCAAACCCCATGTTGTTATTCAAGGGTCAACTCAAATGGCATCTAAAAGTACATCCAAATGTTTACTATTGCCTAGTTAGATGGCACCTAAAATGAGACTTAAATATCAAAATGTTCTACACATTCACGTATTGTGTTTTCTCTAGTATTTTCCTTGTTATAAAGTTCCATAAATTAAAAAATGCTAACTTTATCCCTTACCATTCCAGACCTAAAAATGAAGAGGCTGGGATAACTGTTCACTCCTTTCATCCTACAGAGCATCCTATCATCACCACAGTTAACTGCTCCAATTCGAAGTAATCCATCCACTTCTTTAGCAAAGTCTCTCCACTATGAGAAGAAAAAACAAAACAAAACAAGAAAGACCCAACAACTATGTCTCTGACACGACCATTTTTCTTAAACATTCTTCAAACTATATATTCTTAAAGGGGGCTATATTTAGCAAATAAAACCATAAATATGTGAAAATATAAAATTATTTCTGATAGTTACAATTACTATAAACAGAAAAATCCCAATACATTAAAAATTTCAAATAACAGATTAGAAATAAAACTTTAATAACCAGGAGGTAAAAAATACATACTGTGGGAGCTAAATCATGGCAGTGTGAACACCCTGGGGAGTAAAAGTTCACAAACCAGAGTTCTCCAGAATTAACAGCAGCATCTAGAAGCACATGAGACCAAGACAATTTAGAGCTATTTCCTCAAGGGTTGTCCTATTTTGGTTAAAATTTTTTTGTTGCAATCATAAAAAAAAAGTTATACACCTTTCATACTGCCTTTATCAATCATTTTCTGTACAGATTTCTTCTATAAGAAAACATATTTCAACTGTCAGATAATACCTTTAAAAAAAACATTTGGAAGCTCATTCTTGAACAAAACAGTCACCAGGAAGCCGTATAAAGGAAGCAGTAAAAAGGAAGCAATAGGGAAACCTCACAAAGGGTTTGTGTAGATGAGAGAAATGAAGAAGAGAAACAGCAAGAGAGACTGAGATTGAAGCTCTTCTACTACTGGCAACGTAGATTAAACACGTGGTCAGTCAATTCTGATAGTTACTTCAAATACTAAAAGAATGAAGTAAGAGATCTACACAGTATTAGTAAGGACTCAGGGATTCAATGGAATCTTTGCCCTGAAGACATTTGCTGTGAAAAACTGTGTTATTTAAAAAGTATTAAAAAATTCTAACAATTCATGAGATAAACACACATTTAGTAAAATAATAGGTCTGAACACCACATAATGTCTAGACATCTATAAGATGACTTGATGAAAGTCAACAAAATTTATTCATTTAAAAATTTAACTACTGTAAGAATGTGCTCTAACATTTAAGATAAAAAGGTGAAGACAATTTGCTTTTGGTTAAAGTTTCCATATAATTCCACATTGAAATTAATTTTTAAATAAAATTTTCATAGGTTATGATGAGTATAGTAAGACATCAAAACATGCATATTATTCTAAGTATGTGTAACTGGTTCAGGTTAACTTATAACATGTGTAGGACTCAATATTCAACCATATTTCAATGATAAGACACACAAAGCTATGGGAAGAACAGTTAACCCATACATTACAAAAGAGTATATAATTTAGGATTTTATTTGCTGTTCTTTGGCCATGTTTAGAAAGTCTGGTAAATAGGCAACACTATCTAGGTGGTTGAAATAATTGCCACATTGACTTAGGCCACTACCTGGCACTAATTTAGATGAAATCTTAATAGTGGAAATTTTAATAGAAATGGGATATTTCATTAGTTTTAAACAAGTAATGGCAAGGTTATTTACGTATGTAAAGAACAATACTTAGATATGGTATTACTGTTTATAAGTCTTAAAAATATGATGCACAACAAATCTGAATAGCATCTAATTTGACACAAGACCTTGTTTGAAGTAAATGTTTCCTATCTTGGTACTTTGATTTCATAGTCCTTAACATACTCATTTCCCACTGTTGCTGAATAATATGGTTAAAAGTGTTAATATTATATTATCAAATATCAATAGGATGTTTTTGCGTAACTCAATGACAAAGAGTAAAACAATATATTTCAAAATGCATTTTTTTTGGCTCCTAAACTATATAACTACATTGAAGTGCAATCCTATGGTATTTGTCTTTCTTTGACCTATTTTAACACAGAGTACCTTTTAAGTCCATTCATATTGTTGCAAATGATAATAAGAATTCATCATTATTATTTTTTTAGAATTCATTATTTTTTAATAGCTGAGTACTCCACTGTATACGAGGGGGGACACAAAAGAATCTGGAATTTATAAGAAGTTCTGAATTTATTCTTACATATTTAAACTTCAGTCACCTTTAAAGTGACTTAAGTTTAATCCAATACACACAGATGTTTTGCATTGCCTCAAAATAATTTTTGAACTTGTCAATTTTGATGCCTTTTAGTGCTTCTCAAATTTTTTGTTTCAGCTCTTCCACATTGGCAAAACATTTTCCTTGAAGAACTTCTTTACATCTGGGAAACAAAAAAAGTCTTTCGGGGCAAGATCACATGAATATGGAGGGTAGGGCATGGTTGGGGGTTGGGTCAAAAACTGCTGAAAACTCAGCATGGTGGGCAGGTGACTTTATAAATCACCCATCAGGAAGTGGGCAAATGCACTGAGTGTTCTAAAGTAATTTAACCTGCAGCCTCTCAGAACAATGCCCCTTGACACGGATACAGATAGATCACTAGAACACTCAAAGTGGGGAGGGGGCCAGTGGGTATATGTACTCCCTGATATATGTACCACATCTTTATCCACTTGTTTTTTGACTGCAGCCTTTAACCCATTTACATTTAAAGTCATTATTGATAGGTATGGCATGATTGCCATTTTATTTTTTTCTGATTGTTTTTGTGGTTCTTCTCTTGCTCTCTTCCCTTGTTTGTTGATGACTTCTGTAGTATTGTGTTTGGATTCCTTTCTCTTTACTTTGTGCGTATCTCTTTAGATTTTTGGTTTGTGGTTAGCAAGCTACATTTTTAAGTCACTTTAAGTTGGTGGTTGCTTAAGCGAAAACACACATTCTATAATCATTACCATTTTTACTCCTCCCCATGTTTATGCTTTTATTATTATTTTTGTGGTGTATTTGTAGGTATCCCTCAATTTACATACGATCTTCCTACTTTTGCCCTTTAACCAATACTAGCTTTAGTGTTGGTTGATCTACTGCTCTTACTATGTGTTTGCCTTTGTGAGAAAAATTTTTTTTTCAATGTATGGTTGCCTTTCACCTGCCTCCAGCTACAGACCTGGCTGGAGACCTGGCTTGCAACCTGGTTATGTGCCCTGGCTGGGAATTGAACCAGCAACCTTTGTGTTCGCAGGCCGGCACCTTTCCACTGAGCCACCAGCCAGGGCGAAAATTTTTTTATGTTCTTATTCATAGTTTTATTTTTTTCTTCTTCTTAAAGTCCCTTTAACATTTCTTGTAAAACTGGTTAGTGATGTACTCATTCAGTTTAGCCTCATCTGGGAAGCTCTTTCTCTTTCCTTAGGTTGTAAATGACAGCACTGTTGAAGAATAATCTTGGCTGTAGGTGCTTGCTTTTCATCACTGAGTACTTTATCCCAATCCCTTTTGAACTGCAAAGTCTCTGTTGAGAAATTAGCTGAGTCTTATGGGAGTTCTCTTGAAAGTAACTAACTGCTATTCTCCTGATGCTTTTAAGATTCTGTCTTTAACCACTGGCATTTTAATTATGCCTTAGTGTGGGTCTTTTAGGGGTTCATCTTGTTTCAGACTCTTTGTGCTTCCTGGATTTGTATGTCTATTTCCTTTGCCAGGTTAGAGAAGTTTTTAGTCATTACTTCTTCTAATAGGTTTTCAATCCTTTTGTTCTTTCTCTTTTTCTGGTACCTTTACAATGAGAATGTTGTTATGCCTGATGTTGTCCCAGAGATCTCGGAACTATCCTCATTTTTATTTTTTTTACTGCCCTGATTGGGTGTTTTCTGCTATTTTGTTTTCCAAATTGATTAAATTCTTTCCTTTATGTAATCTGCCCCAGACTCCACCTAATGCAGTCTTCATTTCTTTCTTTCTTTTTTTTTTTAAGATTTTATTTAATCATTTTCAGAAAGGGGGGAAGAGAGAGAGGCAGAGAGGGAGCGAGAAATCAATGTATGGTTGCTTTTCACCTGCCTCCAGCCACAGACCTGACTGGAGACCTGGTTTGCAACCTGGTTATGTGCCCTGGCTGGGGAATCGAACCTGTGACCTTTGCGTTCGCAGGCAGTCTTCATTTCTGACTTGTTCTTTTTTGTTTTCTATCTTATGTTTCTTTGTTCTCACTGACATCACCCTTCTTCCCTTAAGTTTACTGAACATCTTTATATCCAGTGTATATAATCTGGTAGATTGCTTGACTGTTTTGTTTAGTTCTTTTCCTGGAGTTTCATCCTGTTCTTTCATTTGGGACCTGTTTGTCTTATCATTTTGGCTGTCTCCGTGCTTCTTTCTATGTGTTAGATAGATCTGCTAGGTCTCCCCAGTCTTGGAAGAAGTCCCTTTAACATTGCTTATAAAATGGCCTTATGAAGCAGGTATCCTGTGGGGCCCTTTGGTGCAGTCCCCCTGTTCAGCCAGGTGCTCCAGGGGTGTCCCTGGGTTGTGTGTGCTCTCCTGTGATAGCTGAGCCTTGATTACTGCTGGAATGCCAATGGGTAGGACTGACCCTCAGCGTGACTAGCTGTGACTATAGCCGACAAGCTGCTGTACAGGGGGTTGACCCCACTATGTGGGATTTGCTTTATTTAGTAGGACTCTGGTGCCTGCTCACTTACCCTTAGAGTGTGTCTTTTATGGTGCATGTGGGTGATGCTCTTGTGTGGTCTAAAGCTGGCCACCATATGTGTTGGCTGCGGGGGCCTCTTGGGAGGGGCTCCAATCAAGCCAGGGTCAGACACTGCCTGTGTCTGGCTCAGGACCACCTGGTAGAAGCTACAAAGTGATTTACAGCTGTTAACTTCCTGTGTTGAGCTTGGAAGTGCTCAGAAGTAATTATGCTGTGAACCAAGGCTCGCTGCCACTTAGCAAGATGTCCATGGCATGCTGAGGGCAGCCACTGCTTGTCCGGACTTTGTGGATCTTTGACAGATTTTAGGAAAGTTGGCAGTGTGGACCCAGGCCTGCCATTTGTGTGGATTATCCCCTGAAAGAAGTTCGGGTCTGGCACTAGAATTGAGGGGGGCAGAATGCCAGAGAATCCTGAGGGGAAGGCAATGGCGTCAGCCATTTTAAGGAAGATGCAGATTTAGTGCTTGTCTGTGCCTGCAGGCAGTGTGTAGGGAGGGCTTCAAAGCAAACAATGGTACCTACCAGCACTTTAGTCCAGGAGAGAACTGATCATCCAACCCTGTCCCTGAAGCCAGACAATCAGTTCCTCCCCTATGCGCCTTCTCTAGAGCTTGAGTGACTGTGAGGGAGGGAGTTTGTGCGTGGGACCTTTAGAGTACGCCCGGGTCTACAGCAGCCCTCTGTTTCACCAAGTTCGACCCCTGCTGATTTTCACAGCCAGCTACTGTAGGAGCTCTTCATCTCGGCACTGGAGCCCTGGGTTGGGGTGCCCAGTGTGAGGCTGAAACCCAGGGCTCCTCAGTGGGGATCTCGGCAGCCACAGTATCTCCCCTGATTCTTAATCACCACATACAAATGTAGTACCAGCCTGCCTCCTGTCTCCACCCCTTCTACCAGTCTCCGAGTGGCTTTTTTATATCTTTAGTTATAGGACTAGTCTTCAGGTGGTTCTCAAGGGTGATAGTTCTATAATTTAATCGTAATTTTGATATGGTTGGAGGAGGAGGCAAGCACAACCTCTACCTACTCTGCCATCTTAAAGGGAGTCTGATGAGAACATTTTTAAGGCTTTTAAAGTGTTTATTAATCACATTTTCTCTTCTATACTACAGTTGAACATTCTAGAGTTCCACTCCTGATAAAAGCAAGCTATGTAATTTGGACCAACACTCCATTTCAACTATAGAACTGAACAAAATATAATTCTGTGGAAAGCATCAGCTATCAATGTAGTGAAGGATAAAGGGGATAAGGTATGGGAGGAAGAAGAAACCAGCGGGCCAATGTTTGCCACTTCTAGAAGAGAGCTGATAGGTAAAAAAAATAGATTCACAAGACTAGAGGGACAAAAATGGAGTTCAGGGCTCATGTTATGGAGGATCCTGCAAATAGAGATGAACTGGAAAATGACCAGTCCTCTTTAAATCCAAAGCTCAGCTTCTAAATCATTTCACTCTGTTTGGTAAAGCTGATCTGAAATTGTTAGTGACCCTAGCCAGAAGAAAGCATACAAGTACCCCTCTTTGGAGGAAGAGAACATACGTTAACTTTAAAATAACTTCACAATTATTTATATCACTAGATAAACAAAAGATAAAACTAAGCAACCCAAACCAATAGAGACAATTAGTATGGAAAGAGACCCACAAACAAGTAGAACAAAGTGCGCTTTACCTAAGTACGAACTATAACACTGTCGTGCTTGCAATTTCCCCTTGGCTTCTTTAATTAACACTTTAGCCTTAGCTTGCTTTGGTATAGTAATATGAAGAACAGTATTAGATACACCAATTGAATGGCTGCAACTTTGCTCTCATCAAACTTTTATCTTTATGCATATAAGTGTATAACATTTGCATGACTTGTATTATACTGCACGTACAATTTTGTTCTAGGCTTATTTCACTTAACTCACTCTAAAATGTTGTGATAACCTTTTAATAATTTGGAAAACACTTATATAGAACAAAGAATGATATTGGTTCACTGTAATTTCAAATTTGTCAATCGTACATAAATACACATGCACTTAATGTTGAGGATGTTGCTTAGCCCAAGACATAACTTCCTCATTTGTAAAATGTGAGGAATAATTGTAATAGCTACTGCACAAGGAAGTCATTAAAGTTCATTAAGAAAATGGAAGCAAAGTTGAGGATGATAATAAATAAAATAAACTATGTGAAAATCTTAATTATGGTATAGAACATTTTAAAACATATCAGATAACTTGGCAAAAATCCAAAAAAAGGTCTAAATCCTAAATACAACTGTCCTCAAGAAGTTTTAGATAAGATTTTGGTCTTGAACTAGTTTTATAAAATTGTATGTCTATAAACTTACCAAATTCTCTTCTTTCCAATGTTATGATTTCAGGATCATCATCATAAATACCTAATTTTAAAAGTATATAAAAATTGTAAAATTAAAACTTCATCATAAATTTCCATGTAAAAATAGGCTACTTACTCTTATTTTAATCACCAAAAATCAGATTACTATACTAAATCTCAAAGATGAATAATATGCAACTGAGGGAAAAGCCAAGAGTACACAAAACTGTTGGTGATATATTTAAAGAGTGATCAAGATACTAGTTTTCTGATATGGATTGTCACAGGTGCATTTGTGGGGTCCCTAATCACGTAATTTTATCTCCATAGAAAACTTCTAGTATACTTTTTTAAACTTTTACTTTTGAAATAACTATAGACTAACAGGAAGTTGTAAAAATAGTACAGACACTATGTACCTTTCATCCAGTTTCCTCTAATAACATGGCATACAGTTTTAGTACAATATCTAAACAAGGAAACTGGCACTAGTACATTACTGTTAACTAGACTACAGACCTCATTTACTTTGCAATTATATATATTTATAAGTGGTATCACTTAAAATTATATTTTATAATTAAATGTCTTGTAATTAAAATAGAGTTAGAGATCAACTTATTAAGTAAATATAAGTTTTATTTATTATGATTAAAACCTATTTAACAAAATTTCACATTATTATAATAAAATATTAAATTAATATTAATGATCTATATAGACCAAGGGTGAGCAAACTTTTTCTGTAGACATTAGTCAGTAAATTATTTCAGACTTTGTGGGACATACAGTTTTTGTCACAACTACTCAACCCTGCCCCTGAAGTGTGAAAGAAGCCACAGACAACATATAAACAAATGAACATAGCTGTCTGGCATACTCCAGAAATATTGCATGTTTGGATCCAGACCATTGCAATAAAGCCAGTATCATGACAAAGTGAGTTGTGATCATTTTGCTAGTGGAGGGTCTAGCCTCCAATTTGTAAATCCCAATAAAATGTGATTTTTTGAACATCAATAAAATGAGGTATGCTCGTATCCAATAAAACTTTACAAAATAGGTTGTGGGCTAGATTTAGACTGTGAAATGTAAATTGCTGACACCTGATATAGATTATCATGCTGCATTGAATATATCTGAAAATAACACTTTGAAAACAAAGTTCGTCTTGAGAAACAAATATAATAGCTATAAATTGAAAATATTTCATTTAGTCTCCTATAAAATCATACTTCAGTTCTTTGCCTGCGTTTGAGATTAATCATTTAAGAGTGAACTATTGGGTACCTGGATGGTCCCTCTTGCTTTGATACTTGTAGGTGCTTCCCCCATCCCTTATTTTACCTTGTTTACTTTCTGCTCTTGCCTCATTTCTTATTGCTATAAACACTGTACACCATTATTAAAGATGGCATTTTTACTGAAGTGACCACTGTTAAACTTAAGAGAAACTTTAGCAATTCTTGGAAAATATCAAGCTCTAAAAATCTTAAAGGCTTCAATATTTAACTTCTAATGTAAGTATTTAAAAACTAAATAGCAATCCTAATTTTAAACGTATTTAACAAGATTATGATTTAAATACCTTCGTGTCTGTGCAGATAATAGGTACCATCTGACTTTTCTTTTGAATTTCACTCCCATGTTACATTAAACTGTCACGGTATCACACATTGACTATATAAGCTAAGTGGTGAAACAAAACTAATTTTCTAAATTTACTCAAATAAAAAACAAGAATTTCATAAGGAGTATCATATCATCTTACCAAAATCATATCGATAATAATTCCAGCTTTCATACCGGCCTCCTTCTTGATTATCTGCAAGTCCCTTTTCTCCATATTTGTCATACTTTTTCCTCAGATCTTCATCTTTGAGTACTTCATATGCTCTATTTATTTTTAAAAAATCACTATGTGCATTTGGGTTATTCTATTAAAAAATATTAGATATAACATGTTTCAGATACCCAATCAAGTTTCTTCAGAACTGTATCTAGATTTAATTTAATCATGAGATTTCTGTGAGAATTGGTATCAAGGTAAGGAGCAGTAGTACAAGGTGAAGTGGATTATCATGTATTGAAATAAAAAATTTTTAAAGATCTACATTACCCCCAACCCCAGAAAAGGTAAGAGAAATGAGAACTGATGCCTCAGAAGACTGATTGATGTGGTTATACAATATATAAGTCATTCCTTCGAAGAAATGCAACTGAGAAAAACTAACGAATTCTTAGAAATGCTTAGTATTGTTAAAATATTGTAGGTTATTTTTCTGTTTTTCAATTTTCTGTTGGAGGTATATGTCCCAGCCTGGCCAGTGTGCCTCAGTTGGTTGGAGCATCATTCTATAAACCAAAAGGTTGGGGTTTGATTCCCAGTCAGGGCACATGTCTAGGTTTCAGTCCCTGGTTGGGATACATGCAAGAGGCAACTGATTAATGTTCTTTTCTCTCCCTCTACCTCCTTTCACCTCCCTCTATCAAAATCAATAAGCATGTGCTCAATTTTGGATTAAAAAAACAACAAAGTACGTGCCCCAATCCATCAGATAATAAAAACTAGGGTCAGAGCAACAACTGGATTGGAAATATTCATTATTTGTTCCTGTTTCAAAACTGGATTGGAAATATTATTTGTTCCTGTTTCAAAAGACTGGTTTTTAAATAATGCTTTCATCTAAATAATACTGAATTGTAGACAGTGTACCATCTTTCATACAGAAACTTAAAAAAAAATATCATATTCTGAAATTTTAAAGAAAAATAAAGTCAAAAACCTACAAAGGGCAGACTATAGATCTGACAGGAAGATTACCAAGTAACAAGAGTCTTAGAAAAATACTGATTCCAGCACTCAGTCTTATGCAATCAAAATAAAACAATCCTATTCTTAAAATCCTATCCAGAAAATAGGAAATCATAACCATATCCTTTTCCATGACTGTCAAATCTCAGTAAAAAATTAATTAGATGATTTATTAAAATACCTTAAGAATTTAAACTAATTTAGTTTTGAAGGATTACATTCCTGGATACACAATCAACAAGTCCTGATTGAACTTAACTTGATTTGGCCATTCTCAAGCTCGATTATAAATACTTCCTGACTCTGGACTTAGACTTGTGCATGGGAGAAAACAGTGCAAGCTGAAACATGCTATTATTAGGGTGCTACTACTGCCATTTTTAGCAAGGCATGTTCTCTTAAGTTCTAAGGAAATATATATTTCTTTTCTTTTCTTTTTTTTTAAAAGATTTTATTTATTATTTTTAGGGAGAGGGGAAGGGAGAGAGGCAGAGAGGGAGAGAAACATCAATGTGTGGTTACCTTTCACCTGCCTCCAGCTACAGACCTGGCTGGAGACCTGGCTTGCAACCTGCTTATGTGCCCTGGCTGAGGAATCGAACCAGTGACTTTTGGGTTTGCAGGCCGGTGCCTTATCCACTGTGCTACCAGCCAGGGCTATATTTCTTATATATGATCTTAATCTATTTTACTAAAAAAACTACTTCAGAGACATTGTTTGCTTTGGGAATTAACATCTGTAATGAAACTGTTGGAAATTTTGTTTTCAAATTAGGTGGGAATTGCATTTTTGTTTCTGATGTCCCTTTACACTGTTTTAAACAAGAACATTTTGTTCTGTATTTAGTGCATAAATTATGATTTCTGACATGCAATTATTCTTAAGCATTTTGAGCACATATTTACAATAATTCAAGTAGTTCAAAAGTTACTAAAATTCATTAATCAGATACATTTAAAAAGAAATTTTACCTACCGGGTTTTTATCAGGATGAAGCTTCAATGCTAACTTCTTGAAAGCTTGTCTTATTTCTCTACTGCTTGCAGTTTTGGAAACTCCAAGTAAACTGTAAAAATCCTGATCTGTGTCCACTAAAACGGCCAAATACACTATTAGAAAACAGAAAATGACCTTTCTCAAGTCTCTGACATAGTGATTTTTATTTAACCAGACTCCCATTATTTTTTTTCTTATACAAGTTCTGATTTAAGTGAACATTAAGATACACCACTGGTTCCAGTTGATGTAATCTGCAAGATTGAGAAGTTCTGTCCAATTACTTCAACGGTGACTCAAACATCACAGTATTGTCTCCCAATTGTTAATCTAAAGAAAAGAAACCAAGTAGTTAAAATACATTAAAAAACCCCGGAACACAGC
>PVIW01002639.1:162688-206704 GCA_004026585.1 Noctilio leporinus
GAGGGGCGCATGGGGCGTGGAGCAGAGGGCACAGGCGGGGGGTAGTGGTGGACTGTTTCCTTCCTTTTTATACCCAGCTTAAGCATTGCCCTTTTGTAATACCGCTTCCTTCTTGGCTACTTCTTCATCCCCTTTGACACTATTCAGTTTTCATTTTAATCAGGTTTCACGTGCAGGAAATATCCTCTGGCGTGGGAGAGGGCAGCAGACTAGAAGGAAGCACAGGTGCCTTCCAAAACGCCTGTCGTTTTCATGTAACCCTTCCAAAAATGGAAGTTTCATCGTCATAATAGACAACTTACATAGTAGGCCTTTATTTCCAGAATTTTCTCATGAGGCGCTTACATTACATCTAAGTAGAGATGATTTTATAAAAATATACCTGCAAACGTGTAATTTTATTGCACATTTACGTTTGGAAGAAATGCAACTAGAAAAAGGAAAACGGAGAAAGGAATCAATTACTTCAGGCATGCTCACCTAAGCAGGGGGAAAATAAGCTGAGGTCGCACGTAAACTCGTATACTTTACTTTCAAAGATCTCATAATGTTTGGGGGAAAAAACTAACCTTCTTAGCATCCTCAGGTTTTCTTCATTTAATCCTGAACGTCCTTTTAAATCTTTCTTGTCCTTACCTGTTAGTGATCCTTGGCTCATTTCTAACCCTCCCCTTTCTTGCTACTAAAACAGACCTTTGTGAAATACAGTGATGGGTATTAACAAGTATGCAGAGCAGAAAACAATTAGGAAGAAGAACACAGTCCCGGTTCCCCGCCTGGCACATCTCGGCGTGGGTGTGCACCACCTGCCCGGTGCCAGGCTGCGGGCACAGGTGAAAGCTGCAGGTAAATGCAAAACCAGCCCTCGCGCAGCCGCCACTCTGCACCGGGATGCGGGCAGCGGAAAAGATGGAGATACTGGGCTACGGAGACGGCCAAGTGTTCCTGGTGCGTGAAGCCTTGGGACAGGGAAGGGAGAAAGGAGCCCTAATAACTGAAGCTAAAGTGAGAAAATGAATCAGGAGCCAGGGAACCGCCGGCGTGAAGGGTACTACGAGGAAGACGGGCAGCGAGAGCACAGGAAACCGGCCGCCGAGGGAAGAGGGTGCAAATTCAGCCGCACCGCAGCTCCGCCCTCCCGTCAAAGCGGGTCCCGGACGCCGCCGGCTCCCGCAGGGTCCCGGCCCGTGCCCACCTCGGTGTAGCGGGGTCGCCACCAGCAGCTACTTCCCTGTTCCCATCGCCTACGGCTGACCCGGCCCGGCCGGGCCCAGCGCAGTGCGTGAGGGAGGGAAGCACGATCTCGCCGAAAGCCCCGCCGCCGCGCTCCGGACGAGGGAGGTTAATCAGCACCCGCAGCTCGAGCGCCGCCAGCCTCGCTCGGCTCCTCGCACGCCGGCCTCCCGCGCGAGCCGGGGCGGGGTCTAGCGCGGGGCATTGTGGGAGAGGCGTGCTGGGCTCGGTCAGGGAGAGCCGGCCGCAGGCCTGGTGTGCGCGGCGGCTGGGTGGGGAGGGCGGTGTAGGTTTAGGTTGACGTGGCGGTCGGCGCGGATTCCGGCTCCGGTTTCCACCCGGAGCTAAGGGACACGCAGTAACCGCAAAGTCCGCGCCCCAACACTTGCAGGACTAGCGCGTGCCCGGAGCCGGACGCCAAGCTAACCCGCCTCTTCCGGCTTCCGTTGCTACGGTGACGGGAAACCCCGGGAGGGCGGGTTTCGGCTGAGATCTTTTGTGATCCTGTTCTTAAAGGGGAGGCCGGACTACAGGGGGCTTTTCTGGTGGGTCCGGGAGAAAGGGGGAAAACAAAAAAGGAAAGCTGGACTGAAATGACATTGCTTTCAGTGTCATAATAGGAGGTTCTTTTGTAGGATGTTATTTAGCTAGTAAGATCTAGGTGTCAGGCATGCTCCAAGCTTTTGGCATGCTATTCCGTGCCTTCTCAGTAGATAGAGGTAGGGAATATATGTGCGCACTCATACACATACACAGGTTCATATTTACATACATACACACGTATACATATACTGTACATATGCGGAAGTATTAAGTTTACTGTACTTATTCCAGTATAATGCCACAGGAGTCATTCCATCCATTCTAGTTTTCCCCTTTCCACACGTGTAGCTCCTTTCCCTGACAATGAGAAACCTAATTCCATTATCCTTGCTTTGTATGTACTTTGAATTCCCCCATATGGACCCAATCTCCCATTGCTGATGCTAGCCCCTCTCCTGGGCAGTGGCTCTCTTCATCCTGCTCAGGTTCCTACAGTGCACACTGCGCTGCTGTGCTGAGCAGATGCTCGACTACTTCACGAAAGGCCCAGCCAGTGCCTGGCTGCCCTCCCACACCGACACCCTGAACGGGCTCTATGTGCAGTCAAACCCCCCCCCCCCCCAATCCCTCTCCTTTGCCCAGAGTGGACGCACTGCTCACCACACCTCACCGGGCGCTATGCCAGCCCCAGCTCGTGGCAAAAGCTCGTGGTCTGAACTTTTCAGGATGGGGAAGGGCTATGACTTTTTAAATAATCACTTAAACTATAGTTGGAAGAATGTATTATAGGAGGACAGTAGTGATAAAGGAAAACTGGCTATGAGACTGTTGTAATGGACCAGGCGATAGACAATGGTGGCTTGACCTAGGGTGGAGTTAATTCAGATGTAGATAAATAAACAAATGCAAGAAAAAAGGAGGTAGTATGTATAGGATGGATCAGTCGTGTGAGGAAGAGAAAGATATTTGAAGGCACGTTTCTACTTTAGTTAATTAACGTCAGAGCTGTTCACTTGCTTCAGAAAAACAAAGCTTTACCCGCCTCAATGTAATAAATTGAAACTTTGCTACAACTGCTCCATCATGTACGTTAGAAATGTTATAACAAAGGGACCATTTTGTTTCATTTTTGGTTCCATCTGTGGAATTCCTATTCATCTTTCAAAACTTAGTTCATGTTTCTTCTGAAAATTAATTTTCTGTGAGCCATTCAAACATATTTGATCACTGCATCTTTTATCATTGCAGGTATCACACCACAGTGTAATTATGTTTCATTGGCTGCGTACTACAATGAATTCTTTGAGATAAGGAGTTAATTTTTTTTCTGTTTGCGTTGTAATACACTAGATATTGGATGCATCAAAGATCTGCTTCAAAGTACGGTGGCATAATACGGCCAGGGCCGCAGGAAGTTCCTCTTAAAGAGCCAGCATGGACTTACTTGAACTCATGCCCTCTGAGCTCCAGCATTGGAGCAGCAGCTTGAAAGGCATCAGAAGCAAAGAAGGAGGAACTGAATTGTCTGGCATCAGGGAGAGAGCCTGGTTTGGGGGTCAGCTTTCTCCCAGACAGAAGTGCTGGCAGAGGCCACAGTGCCTTTGTGTAATCCTCCTCTGCAGAAGCAAATTTTATTTACTTTTTTCCTCAAAGTCTAGCTAGAATAGTACTTGGCATCTATTCAATACATGTATTATGATGAAATGAAGAATCAATATTTATTCTGTGCAGAGAGGAAAGAATAGCCCTTTGCTCCTAAAGCCCTTGTTGTCTGGCCTCAGGGAGAACGTGAACGCACATGCACTCACATGTAGTAACATCATGCTGAATGAGGGGTTTAAATGTTGCATGGGGACTTGATTTTGGGCTTAGGTGCTCAAAGAATGAGAGGACAATATGAGTGTTTCAAAAAAAAGAAAGAAAGAAAATAGAATTTCTTAACAGACTCAGAATTATTATAGAAGAACCAGGTAGAAACTCTGAAGTCCCTTCAATTCATAGGCAAGAAAACTGAGGCCCAGGAAGGTTGATAAATGTAACTTGCCTAAGGACATTCAAATGTAAATGGTTAAAATGGAATATAGGGCCCTGGCTGGTGGCTCAGTGGATAAGGTGCCGACCTGCAAACCCAAAGATCGCTGGTTCGATTCCCAGCCAGGGCAACATAACCAGGTCTCCAGCCAGGTCTGTAGCTGGAGGTGGGTGAAAGGCAACCATACATTGATGCTTCTCTCCCACTCTGTCTCTCTCCCTTCCCCCTCTCTATGGAAATAGTAAAATTTTTTTTTTTTTTTAAAGGAATATAATCTGTTTTCTTAGCCATTGGGAAATGATAATATAATCATAATAACTAAAATTTACAGATGCTTTATATTCCCAGGCGCTATATCAAGCATGTTACTTACATTAACACATTTAATTCTCATAACAACTCTGAAGTATGTTTATTATGTCAGTTTTACACTTGAGGAACTTGAGGCTAAGAGAAGTTAAGCCTCTACCCCAATGTTGCACAGTTAGTAATGGTAAAATTTGGATTCCAACCTGGGCAGTCTAGATATGGAGTCCGTAAGAAACACCACAATCAGTCATTAAAACATTAAAAAAAAAAAGATTTTATTGATTATTTTCAGAGAGAAGGGCAGGGAGGGAGGAAGAGGAAGAGGAAGTGGGGCAGGAATAGTGGAAGTGCCTATTCACTGAGCCACCAGCCAGGACTTGACAGCATTTATTTAAGCCAAGGTAGAGGTTATTTTCATAGAGTTTTTTAGTTTTAATAATAACATAATAACCTATCATGAGACTTAGATTTTGTGGGGTAAATTGTAATCCTTTATTAGATCAAACCTAATCTGTAAAGACAAATAGGTTGATGTCTTAAAAACACCTACCACTGACTAGTGGAATTGATTTTCAACATATGTGTTAAATGCAGTTGAATTTGAAGTTGTTCGGAAGTAGTTTTATATTTTTATCTCCAGTAATCAAGCAGGTCAACCTCTAGCTGTAACTGACCTTTCTTTTGTGCTTATTTCCTTACATTCAATTAATTTTACATGAATTTTGTTTAAAATGTTATGTGGTAATTAAATACAAACTAATAAAAGTCAAAATCAAGCAGATATAGTAATGTATGCACACAGATACATGTATGTATACATGTAAATGTGTATATATATATATATATATATATATATATATAAATATATATAGTATATATTGTACTCTTGGCACTAATTCCTAAATAAATACTTGCGAGGATGAAATGATTGCAAACAAAAAGCAAATATAGATTGGCAGTCCTAGTGAAATATTTTTTTTCTTTTCATTTTACCTAATAAACAACAGAAGACCAGGAGATCAGATTATAACTTGATAAAATGTGCCTGCGAGTGTACCCACATCCCAAAACTTTATAGCTGACAGAGAAGTTTATTCTTCAAAAAATAAATTCATATCATTGTCAGAATAACAAGTGTCCCCAGGGGACCAGAAATGCTGAGGAAACCCTGAAATGAGAAAGATAACATGTTGAATTGATGAAAGAAATTACTGAGCAAAGCACAAAGAAGAATGCTGCAAATATGAGCATGGATCTGGATGTCTTTAAGAAAAAAGCACTGGCCTGTGTGGCTTAGTCGATTGGAGCATTGTCCCATACACTGAAAGAAAAGAACAGGGTGACACAGGAATGAGGGAATTGGAGATGTTGGTTGGTTGAGGCACTGCATTTAGGGTAATTCTACAGGTTGACCCCTGTGTCTAGTGTTCCCAAAATCACCCCCAGATTTGATGATTCTCTAGAATGACCCAGCAGACTAAGAATATAATTGTACAGCATGGACAGAGTCTGGAGGAAATGAAGAGGAAGCTTCTAAGCATCCTATCCCAGTGTAATCACACAGGAAATACAACTAATTATTGGAATTTCAACAGCATATGCAAAGGGAAGCTCATTAGGGGCCAGTGACTAGGTTTTTACTGGGAACTGGACATGTAGGTATCCTCTGCTTGACAGGCATCAAAATTCTAGACTCCTATATGAAAAGTAGATGTTTAGCACAAATAACCTTGTTTTTAGAGTTCAGGCACCATGAGCCATTCTGACTATTCAAGAACTTACTATATTTTTTTGACAGAGTCAATAGAGCCAATAAATGGAAGATCTATGCATTATGAAAAGGATTTTAAATATGTATGTTGAAAATGTGCAAAGGAATAAATCAGGGCAAAAGTTTAGAATAAAGTTGTCTGAGACATTCCTTGCAGGCTGCCCTCTCTCAGAAGGGAGTGGACCTTTTGCTGAGCTCCTTGGGCATCAGCTACAGCTGCCTGTGTAAAGCTCCCAATGCCGGTGGAATTCTGAGGTGATAGATCAAGCTATGGATCCAACACCTGCAACCACAAGGCTTAGATCCAGAGCCCTGGTTACACCTGATGATGTTTTCTATCAAAACCTGCCAGCATCTGGCAGAAAGCTGAGAGCTACTTATTTCAGACCTTTACTTAGTTCATCCAGGTTCATCTAAAAATGGCCAGTCTCATAAATTAATGTATAAACGAGTTGTAGTAGCACATGTAAGTATTGTAAACATCGCCTTGAAAATGCAAGAAGTCACCAAATGTTGAACATTTTCCATCATTGGTGCAGCAACTCACACCATTATACTTTTTATACCATTTATACCACTATTATAACAAATATTAACATACCATTATACCACTTTACCACTTTAAAAGAGATATTTCAACATGCAATCAAGAAACTTTATCAATGTAGCAGGATGCTGAAATTTATCTCCTATTCTCTCACGTATATATGCCTTAGCAAGGTGTGGTGCATTCCCCATATCTAGTTCATATCAATTTAGTGGACCAGCATGGTTGCCTTCCTGTATATGGTTTATTTCACTTAGCATAATGGTTTCCCAGTCATCCATATTATTACAAATGACAGAATTTCCTTTTTAAAGGCTGAGTGATATCCCATTGTATATAAACACACACCATATTTTTTTTTTATCCATTTATCTGTTGATAGTCACCTAAGTTGTTTCTGTACCTTGGCTATTGTGAATAATGCTGCAATAAACATGGGAGTACAACTGTCTACTTGGGATAATGACTCATTTTCTTTGGATACATATAAAAAATGGGATTGCTAGATCATGTGGTAGTTTTAGTTTTAATTTTTGAGGAAACACTCTACCGTTTTCACAGTGGCTGCACCAATTTAAGTTGCCACCAACAGTGCTCAAGGGTCCTCTTTTTCCCACATCCTTGCCCACTCTTGTTATTTCTTGTCTTTTAAATAACAGACATCCTGACAAGAATCAGGTGATATCTCATAGTGGTTTTGATTTGCATTTCCCTGATGATTATTGATGTTGAACTCCTTTAAAGTATGATATAGTCCCATTTGCTTATTTTTGCTTTTCTTACCTTTGCTTTTAATGTCAAATCCAAAAAATCATCTCTAAGAACAATGCCAAGGAAACTTACGACCTAAGTTTTCTTCTAGGAGTCTTATGGTTTCAGGTCTTTATGTTCAAATCTTTAATCCATTTTGAGTCAATTTCTGTGTATGGTGTAAGGCAGTGGTTCAGTTTTATTCTTTTGCATGTGGCTGTCCAGTTTCCCCAAAGGAGAGACTGTTCTGTCTCCATTGTATATTCTTGCCTTCTTTGTTATAAATTAATTGACCAAAGATGCATAGGTTTATTTCTGGGATCTCTGATCCATTGATCTATGTGTCTGTTTTTAAGCTAATACATTAGGGTTTTCAATATACACTATGATGCCATCTGAAAATAAAGACAGTTTTACTTTTTTCAAATTTGAGTGCTTTTTAATTCTTTCTTTTGCCTAATTGCTTTCATTAGGACTTCTACTACTATGCTGAATAGAAGTGAAGAGACTGGGCAGGCTTGTCTTGTTCCTGATTTTAAAGGAAAAGCTTCCAGTTTTTCACCATTGAGTATGATGTTAGCTGTGAGTTTGTTATATACAGCCTATATTATATTGAAGTTCCTTCTATATCCAATTTGTTGCATTTTTATCACAAAAGGATGCTGAATTCCGTCAAATGCTTTTTCGGTATCTACCGAAGAGATCATATGATTTTTATCTTTTATTTTGTTAAATTCAGTATATCAATTTGTTGATTTGCATATGTTGAAACATCCATGTATCCCAGGGGAAAATCCCACATGATCATGGTGTATGATTATTTTAATATACTGTTGAATTCAGTTTGCTGATTTTGTTGAGGATTTGTGTGCCTCTGTTTATCAGAACATTTGCTCATAATTTTTTTCTCTTAGAGCGTCCATATTTGACTTTTGTGTGAGGTTAATATTGGCCTCATAAAATGAGTTTGGATGTGTTTCTTTTTTTAAAAAAATATTTTGGAAAAGTTTGAGAAGGATTTGTGTTAATTCATCTTAAAATGTTTGGTAGAATTCACCTGTAAAGGAATTTGGTCCTGCACTTTTCTTTGTTGGGTGATTTTTTATTACTGAGCCAATCTTTGTACTATTAGTAATGGCTGTGTTTGGAGTTTCTATTTTTACATGATTTTGGTAGGTTTTATGTTTCTGGGAATTTGACAATTTCTAGGTTATATAATTTGTCAGCATGTGATTATTTATATTAGTCTCTTATGACCCTTTGTATTCTTGTGTTACTGTATTGTCTCTATTTTTGTTTATCATTTTATTTGAGTCCTCTTTCTTTTTTCCTAGGCAGGCATAGCTAATGGCTTTTATATTTTATCTTTTAAACTATTAGCGCTTAGTTTCATTAAGCTTCACAGTCTCCATTTTATTTATTTTCACTCTGATCTTTGTTATTACTTACTTTCCTTTTACTAATTTTGGGCTTAGTTTGTTCTTTTTTTTTTTTTCTAGTTCTTTGAGGTATAAAGTTAGATTGTTTGAGATGTTTTTTGTAATGTAGGCCTTTATTACTATAACTTTCCTCTTAGAAGTGCTTTTGAGGCGTTCCATATGTTTTGGTATTTTGTGTTTCCATTTTCATTTGTCTAAGGTCTTTCATGAATTTCTTCTTTGACTCACGGGTTGTTTAGGAACATGTTTTTAATTTTCACATATTTGTGAGTTTTCCTGTTTTCTTCTTGTAATTGATTTCTAGTTTTATATTATGGTGGTTAGAAGACGTGCTTGATGTGATTTCAATCTTCTTAAATTTATTAATCTTGGTTTATGTCATAACATATGATCTAACCTGGAGAATGACCTGTGTTTTAGTGTATGTACTGCCAAAGTGAGCACAGAGGATGACCTGTGTTTTATAAGAATGTATATACTGCTTCTGCTGGCACAATTGCTTCTGTACCATTTAAAAACTATTGTTTGTTTTTTTGTTTCTATAGTATTCTGGGGCTTGTGAATGTAAGCCAGTGACTACCAGAACTAGGCATTTGGGTGGCCTCCATGAAAGTTGAGGTACTAGTTGTATGAATCAGTTTCTTTCAGGAAAACTGGAGATTTGATTCTAATGTCAGAATAAGCCAAGTGGGGAAAGCAAGGATGTGCCCACTAGTTTCCTGGGTCTGTTTAGAGGATTGCAGCCAGACTCTAGGTTCATGTTAAATTAGAAGTTGGATGCCCAGCCAGTAGCTTGGGAAGTATGCAGTCAGACGTCTTTCAGGGTAAGACTGGGAGATGATTGCTTTTGCTTATTCCTTCTGTGTGGGATAACCACCAGTACAAGCCATGCTGGTTCCCACAGCCAGGCATTTAGGGGTCACATTTTCCAGAGAGCAACTGGAAATGATGAGGCTCCAGACATTTGTACAACACTTTCCAGAGAGATACTGGCAACCTTGTCTTATTGGAGTGAGCAGTGAGAAATGGGCACCTTGGTCCACTACTCCTGTGCTGAACCTGGGGGCATAGCTGTGGCAAGTGTTCATGCACCCTTCAGGAACTGATTCTTTGTTTGCCAGAGTCCCATGGGTGCCATGGGCAATAGACCCATCGGCCCTCAAGTGCCAGGTGCCTTGGGGACCTGTGTCTTGGGTAGGAGTCTGAAAATTTGACCCAACCCAGAGTTGAGTGCTGCTTAGCTGTTTGATGATTGTTTTTCTTTCTCTCAGATTGTTCCAGCTCCTTGTTCAGAACCCGAATTTCTGTTTTTGTTTTTGTTTTTTGTTCATAAAAGCACTATAATCACATATCTTTTAGCTTGGAGAGTCACCGAACTTTCACGGGCTATATAAATTAATGATTGAAGATAGGCTTTGTTTTTTCCAGAATATAAGTTGAAATTAATATAAGAGGAACTTAAAATTAAATTGCCACTGGGAACTGAAGAATTCTTAGAAATAAAGATCAAATCCCAAGTAGGATTTTTAACCTAACATGAAATGTACATCTTGAAATACCCACGCCCTAAAAAGATATTCTGTCTTGTTTTCATTAGTCTCTCTAGAACAAAGTAGTTGGTTCAAATATGCTTTAACGGTCAACTTAAAGTACATGAACAGTTTCATATCATTAATTTTCATCTCTATTTGCCATTATAACTTGAAATTAAAAAAAAAATGGTTATCCTTTTCTAATGTACTCTGTATGATTTTCCTATCTGAAAGGTCACAGGAAAGAAAGGGAATAATTCACACAAATCTGAACTGTTATATTTAAACTGTCACCTGTTTACTCATTTGATTTCTAAGAGGAAAGACTTGAATTTCTTCCCACCACATTAACAGTGGTGATGGAGAAACACCAAATACTTTGTTAATAAAGAGTTAGATTGACTCCAGGCAAAAGTAACTATGGCATCTAAGTTAAGAGATCTGTAAAGTAATTTAAAAAATAGCTTTAAGGCCCTGGCTGGTGGCTCAGAGGATAGGCACTGGCCTGTGAATCCAAAGGTCACTGGTTCGATCCCTAGTCAGGGCACATAACCAGGTTGCAAGCCAGGTCTCCAGCCAGGTCTGTAGCTGGAGGCAGATGAAAGGCAACCATACATTGATGTCTCTCTCCCTCTGCCTCTCTCTCTTCCCTTCACTCTAAAAATAATAAGTAAAATCTTAAAAAAATAAAATAAAAAATAGCTTCAAAAAGTATTGTTCTAATTTAATATTACATACTCTCTTATTCAAAAATATCTGATTAAAACAGCTTTATAATTATGAAAAATAAGACAGTGTATCTCTATTTTCTCTGATCACATCTGTAATTCATTGCACATATTTTATGATGTATATCACCTACAACCTTTGTACATTTCTTCTTCACTAGAAGGAAAACTTGTAAGGACAGAGGGTCTACCTTTCATCTCTGTGTCCTTCACTAAAATAGCAGCGCACAGTGCTTTGCAGATTGTGTGTATCCAATACATATTTATATGTATAAATTATTATCACAAATGCTAAGGTTTCTCTCACAACTTTAATTCTATATTGGTTTTCTAAGAGGAACCTAGAATCTAGAGCCTGAAAACTATCTGAGTAATCCTTTAATTAATCACATAATTAATTAATTATATTATTTAAAAGGGTGGTAGCATACAATGCAGGAATCATCAAACAATAAATAAAACTGGTCTCATGAACATTGTCACAGTTAGTTATTTTTAAAATCCTCACCTGAGGATATGTTTTTATTGACTTCAGAGGGAGAGGAGGGGAGAGAGAGAGAGAAACATAGATGTGAGAGAGTAACATTGATTAGTTTCCTCCTGTATGCACCCTGACAGGACACAGGGGATTAAACCTGAAACCTAGGTATGTGCCCTGACCAGGAATCAAACCCGAAACCATTTGGTGCATGGGATGATGCTCCAATCAATGGAGCCACCCAGCCAGGGCTCAGTCAATGACTTTTGTGGGAATAAATGTTCTGTTCTTTGATCACACTTGAGAGATCATATCTCCTCTCTTTGAAGACTGACCTAGAATCACAAGAGAGTAAAAGCCAATAAGTAATTTCAAACAAATATAGCACTCTGTCATTTGGACATAGGTTTAGAACACTAAAATCTAGGATTAACTAAAATATAACTAAACTGAGCAGGTAGTAAACAAAGCATTCATTTCAGGAAAGAAATATTTTCTATAATGGAAACAAATAAGAATATGCATCCTAAGGATTACATTTTTTAATGGCAAAATCCCCAGAACTAATTTGCCATATGTTGTATTTTGGAGACAGTTAGCCATAACAGCAAGGCATACTTGAATGCAGCCAATCCTAGAGTAAGCCACTAATTTTTGCTTTTGAGAAATGTGACCTGCTATGAAAGTACTTATATTGTCAAGAAGAGTGATATAGTGAAAAGGCAAAGAGGAAGTGGTTTTCCTCAAGAGAAGGAAAAGGTGGAGAATAGAGGTCTTGTCTCTTCCCTTCCCTTCCCTCCCATTCCCTCTCTTCCCCCTCCTCTTTTTTCTCTTCCTTCCTTCCTTCCTTCCTTCTTCCTTCCTTCCTTCCTTCCTTCTTTCTTTCTTTCTTTCTTTCTTTCTTTCTTTCTTTCTTTCTTTCTTTCTTTCTTTCCTTTCTTTCCTTTCTTCCCTCTCCTTCCTTCCCCTTCCCTCCCTTCCCTTTTCTTCAGGGATAGATGACCAAGTAGCAGTTTGAAAACCATGATCAACAGCAGGGATTGCAGGAGAATGAGACAAACCTGGATTTGAATCCCACTATGTCATGTTAGCCCCAGACACATCAAGTAACTTTTCTCATTATCTGGAAAATAGTCATAATGATGATCTCATACTGCTGTTTTGAAAATAAAAATGGCCATGTTTTTAAAAATTTTGGCACAAACTAAGCATTTGCAAATGATAACATAAAACAAATAAACAAACTTTTTTTTTTTTCCTACAGAAATGTTCTTACAGCAGAGAATGGTATTTCATCATGCTATTTTAGTTTAGTGGACCTATTTCTTAAGGACCTGCAACTGCCATCTAAAATCCTACATACTCTAAGTATCCTCCTCTTTTTTACTTTCATTTTCTGAAGAGGAGTTAACAAGTCAGATGACAAATATCCTTCAGGGTAAAATCATACATCTGTATTCTTGATCTTAAATTAGTTTCTTATAATGTATGTGGATCAAAAATCACCAATGCTTTATTATTCCTGCACAGAACTGATAAAATCAATTTTTAGAAACTAAAAAGCAAGACAACTTTGTTTCTGAAATTTTGTATATTTACCAAAATACAGCACCTTGCCAACCTAAAACAATTAGCAGATTCTAGCTATTTCATTACCAGGAAAATAAATGGAGTGAATTGCCTTCTGGTAGCAGATAGTCATGTATTTAGTACAGTTTTATCCAGAAGCATTAGTTGTACTGGTGATTTTTAGCCTGGTTCGCTTTGTGAAGTTTCAGGGTAAGGGTGGAGGTTTGAGTTAAACAAGGATCAAGAGCCAACATTATTACGAATAATGTTGTGTCAGAATAGACATGCAGCCTGCCTTTAATACTTAAGAATACTTAAGAATATTGAAATAGATGACTGTCTGATCCTCCTGTTAGTTGACAAGTGTTGCCAAGTGTCTGTAGACAGTCCTTGGAAACTAGAGACCTCGATGAAATACCACTATGTTCTCATATTCTCCCACATGAGTATATTTAGAGATGAAATCAGCCTGAAATGAACATTAAGAACAGTCTTCAAGGGGGGATGAAGTCATAACCAGGCAGTTTTATCTTTTTGCCTTCTGATAAGGTATATTATGTGTTTACTGTATTCTAATGTCTCTGGACTTTAAAAAGAAATACTTTTTTCTTTTTTTTTTTTTTTCCATGGCTGAAAGGTATAAAAAGGAGGAGATAAAGAAAAAGAAAAAAAGGGGAGCAAAAAGGGGATGGATGTAATACAACAACAATAAAATTAAAAAAAAAAAAAAAAAAAAAAAAGAGTTCATATAGCTGCCACCCCAATATAATTACCATTAGCAGTTTTCTGTGTATCATTCAATTTTTATAAATCTTTAAAAATACTGAAAAATACTTTTTATTCTGCTCTTTCTTTTTAAAATTATCATATAAATATTTTCAATGTTTTAACATAACCTTTATAAATAATCAAAGTATAGTGTATAATGTTTCATTAAATGGATTTAGCATCATTTAAGTAGTCACCCAATAGCTATTTTCAATTTTTTAAAAATCATTTCCAGATTTCCCTTTGCTAATATAAATAATGCTGATGTAAGCATTCTGCATAAAACCTTTGCTGTTTTAGATTTCTTACTTTAAGGCAAATTTTCAAGAGTTGAATTTTAGGGTCCAAGGTATACAGGGGTGGGCAAAACTAAGTTTATATTTGTGAGTATGTAGAACACAGATTTAATAAAGCTATTGTAATAATCATAACCTGCATGTCTTTTTCCAGATGAACAACTGTAAGCCTACTTTTGCTTACCCCATATTTAGGGAGTAGAATATATTTCCTCAAGGCATTTTTAGTGAGCAAAGAACTACTTTCTCCTAATAAAAACCTAATCTGTATTTTAAAATCTGTGCTTTAAGGTTTTCTTGAAGAGCTGTGTTTTAGAAATTGCAAAGGGGCAAGTGAGACCTGTATTTGGGAGTTGAGTTCTGCTACCAGTAAAAAACCATTTACTAGCTGCTATCAGGATAAAATGTCAGCCATTGTTGCTATTCTTCTGGCGTGTAAAAGGGGTTTAATTTATCTGAAAACTGAAGATATTTTCAACTTGATATGCTCAAGGAAGGGGAGAGGAACTAGCATTTGCTGAGGGTCTACTTGGCCCTAGGCATAGTGATGGAGTCAATTGTGCTGGTAGAGGAATTCAAGAGTTGAAAATTGGCTTAAATGATTAATGCATATGGAAAGCTGTTATTCAGGGAACTGAAATGCATGATGCATGTGACTTCAGGCAGTTGACAAGTATTTTAGCATTTGTGCCCAGGGGGTTTGCAAATGATCAGCAGGTATCTGAGCCATTGTGTTCCAGGGAAGGAATTTAACACAGATTAAGCATTGTTGATTGGCAGGTAAATAAATACCAGGAAAATCGCAGCTGGACTGTAGGTCTTAACTAATTAATCTTTTTCCACACTCCTTACGTACCCTTTCCTTCTCCCTAAGAAAAGGTCAGCTTGCAATGAGATGTTGAGATGGCTTTTGGGTTACATAACCTACCCCTTCTCAGATTGCCAGTCTCTGAATTAAGGACTCTCTACTTATTGGTTTTGGTAGAGATGAGCAGCATGAATGAATGCTGACTTTTTCCATCTTACTGCCACTCGTGTCTTCTCCCCTCCAGGGTCCTGGTCAATAAAACACAGCAGCAGATGTTACCGTAGGAAGTTAGCTAGTTATTAGTAAAGGAAGGGAGCAAAGGGAATCAGCCATTAATAAACATAATTAACAAGGGAGAGTAAGCTTGTTTTACCAACAAGTTACAGCTTCATACACTACCCAGGGCATAACAGCATTGCCCTACCAAGGATTAACGCCCCTCCCCCTACCTCACCTGGTACCAGATTGTTGGGGGAAACAGGGCGGGCGGGGGGGGGGGTAGGGGGTAGGGGGAAGGTAAACCTATCTGCAATAGAAGTCAAAATGGTGTAGGGGGAGGTGCTTGGACATAGAGGTTGTCAATCTAACCTTGAAAGTGATCATTTGGCTACAGGATGGACCCGTCAGAAGCCCACAAAAGCTTAGGAATATGATTGATAACTTTTTAAAAACTCCTGGTCCTTCCCAAGCAGAAGATCCCCAAATTGGAATTTATTTATAAAACATTGTGTATTTATTCTTACATGTTTAAACTTTAGTCACCATCAAAGTAATCTCCATTTGATGCAATACACCTATTGAGACCTTTTTCCACTGCTCAAAACAGTTTTTGAACTCATTGGTCTTGATGCTTTTTAGTGTGTCTGCTGTTTTATTGTTTTACTTCTTTCACATTGGCAAAATGTTTCCTTTTGAGGACTTTTTTCATCTGGGGAAACAAAAGACAGTCTCTTGGGGCAAGATTATGTGCATACAGAGGTGGGGCATAGGGGTCATGCCGTTTTTGGTCAAGCAGTGCTGAACACTTAGCATGTGCAAGCATGTGCGCTTGTAAACCACTCATGATGAAATGGGCAAATGCTGAAAGGGTCTTCAAATACAATTTATTGAAGCTGAATGCAGCTTCTCACAACGATGCCAGCTGGTACCTTGATATAGATGGGTTCTTAGAACACTCACCTAGCTGGGGAGGCCTGAACTACAAGGGACTCTGGAAGATAATTCTGTCTTTTGGGGGTACCACTCATACAATCCAGAAGAAAAAGATAAACTCTCTCAGTGATAACACTCATGCATTCTCTTTCCATATTGATGTGGACTTAGCAGCTGCACAGACTCCAAATGTAAGCTCTAGGTGGGAGCCTGGATGCCACAGTACAGCGATGGCTTGTGGCCAGAACACAAGCCAAGCTACCCGGGTGATGAGCAAGGCTGCGCTGGACTTAGCTTTATTATAGCACAGAGGCCTTTGTTTTGGCCTTGGTGAAGACACAGTTGGACTTTTTCCATAGTGGGACAAATAGACACAGGGAAAGCTTCCCACCCAAATAAATCTTGCCACATTATAATCTCCTGTATGTGGGTCCATGAAATGCTTTTCTCTGGATCCTGTGAAAATATACACTTCCATCAGCAATGCAGAGAGAGGAGTCTAATGACTCAAGACTTTAGCCATATTACTGGCAAAGCTGGATTGAGGATGTGAAACTGTTATCGAGCAAAGTGGGGTTTGTTCTCGTGACAATGTTCATGAGACCAGTTTTATTTATTGTTTGATGATTCCTGCATTGTATGCTGCCACCCTTTTAAATAATATAATTAATTAATTATGTGATTAATTAAAGGATGACTCAGCTAGTTTTCAGGCTCTAGATTCTAGGTTCCTCTTAAGAAACCAATATAGAATTAGAGAGAAACCTTAGCATTTGTGATAAGTAATAATTTATGCACATAAATATGTATTGGATACACACAATCTGCAAAGCACTGTGTGCTGCTATTTTAGTGAAGGACACAGAGATGAAAGGTAGACCCTCTGTCCTTACAAGTTTTCCTTCTAGTGAAGGAGAAATGTATACAAGGTTGTAGGTGATATATATTATAAAAGATGTGCAATGAATTACAGATGTGATCAAAGAAAATAGAAATACATTGTCATATTTTTCATAATTATAAAGCTGTTTTAATCAGATATTTTTGAATAAGAGAGTATGTAATATTAATTAGAACAATACTTTTTAAAGCTATTTTTATTTATTTTTAAAAATTTTATTTATTATTTTTAGAGTGAAGGGAAGAGAGAGAGACAGAGGGAGAGAGACATCAATGGATGGTTGCCTTTCACCTGTGTCCAGCCATGGACCTGGCTGGAGACCTGACTTGCAACCTGGTTATGTGCCCTGGCTGGGAATCGAACCAGTCACCTTTGGGTTCTCAGGCTGTTTTTTGATAAATGATAGTTTCTTCAATAAGTGATGTTCAGAAAACAAAAGAGATGCATACAAAAAAGAAAAAAGAAGAAGAAAAAACCGAAATGGGACCACTCTCCTACATCATATAAAAAAAAAGCTAAAAGTTGATTACTTAAATATAAGATCTGAAACCCAAAATCTTCTAGAAGAAAACAGGCAGTAAATTGTTTGACATCAGTCTGAACAATATCATTTTGAGTATGTCCCCTTGAGTAAGGGGGAAAAAGCAAAAACAAACAAATGGGACTTCATCAAACCAAAATGCTTCTGTGCAGCAGCTAATATGGAGGTGCAGGTAGACATGCTTTGCCTCCCTCCCCAACCATAATAAGGAATACAACTACCTCAAAATAAAAAACAACCAGAACTACCAGAAAATCGAAGTGCATGGAAATCCAACAAAGATATAAAGAAGTAATACTTATCCAGACAGGTAGGAGGGGCAGAGCTGGGACAGAGAGGACATGGTGTGGTAGTGGTGGTGGTGGAGCACCACTGGCAGAAAGCCCAGTCACACACTATGAAAGCCTGGGGAGAGATCCCAGCCCCACACCAGACCTTGAAGTTCATGGTTCCTATGCCAGGAAAAATAAAGCCTCATTATGTCTGACTGTGAAAACCAGTGGAGGTTGGAAGAAAATGCCATTCTCTCAGCAGAGTCCATTTAGAGGGCAACCATGTTCCTTGTACATATGCAAATCCACCCACTCTGAGAATCACTCACAATCAGGGCAACAGCTAGAAGGGCACCAGTCCCATATGGGGAGTGGGAGAGGTTCCTGGAATAGGGGTGAGCGCTGAGCAAGTGGCATTGTTCCCTCTCAGACCCCTCCCCCACGTACAGTGCCACAATGTGCTGAAACGAGTTGCCCCACACTGATGAATGTCTGAGGCACAGAGGCAAACATGGGAGCCCATAAAGTTGAGGAGACAGAGAACTATGGCCCAAATGAGAAAGCAGATCAAGGTTCAATTGGGAGAACTAAGTGTCGAGGAAACAGCCAACCTGAAAGACACAGAGTTCAAAATACTGGTGATAAATATGATCACAGGTTTGGCAGATATGCTTGAGTATGGCAAATGTGTAAGTGAAGAAGTGAAAGCTATGCTAAGTGAGACAAAGAAAAATCCACACAAAACCAATGGTGAAGGGAAGGAAGCTGGGGTTCAGGTCAATGACTTAGAACATATGGAAGAAATAAACAGTTTAGCTGTACAGAATGAAGAAACAAGAGTTGAAAAAAAAAAAAAAGAGAAGCAGTCTAGGAACCTCTGGGACAACTTTAAACATGCCAACATCTAAATCATAGGGATGCCAGAAGGAGAAGAGGAAGCGCAAGAAATTGGAAACTTATGTAAAAAATAATGAAGGCAATCTTCCCTAATTTGGCGAAGGAAATAGACATAGAAGTCCAGGCATCCTGGAGTCCCAATCAAACTAGACCCGAAGAGGACCACACCAAGACACATCATAATTAAAATCTCAAAGGTAAAGATAAAGAGAGAATCTTAAAAGTACCAAGAGAAGAGAGTTACATACAAAGGAGTTCCTATAAGACTATCATCTGGTTTCTCAAAAGCAACTTTGCAGGCAAGAAGGGCCTGGCAAGAAGTATTCAAAATGCTGAAAAGTAAGGACCTACAACCAAGATTAGTCTATTCAGCAACGCTATCACTTAGAATGGAAGACAGATAAAGTTCTTCCCAGAGAAGGTGAAGCTAAAGGAGTTCATCAGCACCAAGCCATTATTATATGAATTGTTAAAGGGATTTATTTAATCCAGGGATTTATTTAAGAAAAAGATTAAAACTATGAGCATTAACATAATAACAAACTCACAACTATCAGCAAGAGAATCTAAAAAGTAAAAACACTCTCTGGCTGGTGTGGCTTTGTGAGCACCCACCTGTGAACCCAAGGGTTGCTGGTTTGATTCTCTAGTCAAAGCCTATAACCAGGTTGCAAGCCAGGTCTCCAGCAAGTTCCTTGGCTGAAGGCAGGTGAAAGGCAACCATACATTGATGTTTCTCTCCCTTTCTTCCTTCCTATCAGCCCTTCTCTCTGAAAATAGTGAATAAAATCTTTTTAAAAAAGTAAAAAATAAATAAATAAAAAGTAAAAACAAAAAACAAACTAAGCAAACAACCTGAATGGGAATAGAATCATAGGTATGGGGATCATTTGGAGGGTTATCAGCTGGGAGGAGAAATGGGGAAATGGTGAAGGGATTAAGAAACATAATGGGTAGGCACAGAAAGATGTTAAGAATAGTATAGGAAAGGGTGAAGCCAAAGAACTTACATGCATGACCCGTGGATATGAACTACAAGGGATGGGATTGCTGGAGGGAAGGGGGTTACTGGGTGGAGGGGAGCAAAGGGAAAATAAATTGGGACAACAGTAACAGCATTATCAAGAAAATATACTTAAAACAAAACAAAATAAAAAAACAAAAAGACAACTTATTGAATGAGAGAATATATTCTTAAATAATTTACCCAATATGAAGTTGATATCCAACATATATAAAGAATGCAAAAGCAATTAGTTACCTACAAGGGAGCTCCCATAAGACTATCAGCTGGTTTCTCAAAAGAAACTTTGCAGGCTGGAAGAAAGTGGCAAGAAGTATTCAAAGTGATAAAAAGCAAGGACTTACAACCAAGATGACTCTACACAGTAAAGCTATCATTTAGAATGGAAGGACAGATACAAAGCTTCACAGACAAGAAAAAACTCAAGGAGTACATCACCACCAAACCAGCATTATATGAAATATTAAAGGGTCTTCTTTAAGAAGAAGAAAATAAAAATTATGACGAATAAAATGGCAATAAATATATGCTTGTCAACAATTGAATCTAAGACAAAATAAACAAACAAGCTGAACAGAAACAGAATCATAGATATAGATAACAGTTTGATGGTTGCCAAATAGAAGAAGTTTGGGCAAAAATGGCGAGGGGATTAAATAGAAATGGCTAGCTACAGACTAGCCATGGCGATGTAAAGCACAGTATAGGAAATAGAGTAGCCAAAGAACATCCATGCATGACCCATGGACATGGATGACAGGGTGTGGGTTGCCTGAGACATTGAGGCAGGCTGGGTGGAGGAGGGCAAAGGGTGAAAAATGGGGACAACTCTAATAGCATAATGCAATTTCAAAAATGAATGTATACTATCCAATAACAAAAAAGAAATAATCTGATTTTTAAAAAATGGGCAAAGGACGTGAATAGACACTTCTCCAAAGAGGACATACAGGTGGCCGATAGGCATGAAAAGATGCTCAGAATCACTAATCACGAGGAAAATGCAAATCAAAATGAGATAACCACTACACACTAGTCAGAATGGCTTTATATTTGTATCTGACTTTAAGACATGCTTCTAACAATTCACCTTTAATCATGAAGTCCCTGAATACGTATATTTTTAAATAATGGTCTTTGATCCTAGCAGCTAACCTTATATCTGGCACACAATAGATATTTATTAAATGATTACTGATTTAAATTTCATTATTCTTTTCAGCACATAGACATATATTAAGTAAGAGCATTTCTGTCAGGCATAAAAATCTTAGAAAATTACATGCTGAAGTATAAAGTGATTATAGTTTGCAATCTGGTAGCATCTTAAATTATCCAGAGTAGGTGTCAACTTGAATATTTGAGTGTCATTTTAATCTCTGTGATAAATAGGAGGGAATTACTCTGAGATAGAGGAGAACTGAGTTATGACAACATTGCCATTTTTAAACACATGAGATTACCAACCCACTAGGAATAAACATTCAAATGCTTAAACATGTCATTTTGAAGTTATATTTTTGTATTTTCTTTCTTCATAAACCACTACAAGGCATTAGGAGAGGAAGGAAAATTTCTGCGGTCCTGCTACTGGATTAGTTTTCTATTGCTCTGTAATAAATTATCACAAATTTACCAGCTTAAAACAGCACTAATTTATTCTTATGCCAGAGATTCTGTGAAGCAGGAGTCTGGACACAGGTGAACTGGATTCCCTGCTCAGATCTCACAGGGTTGTTAGCAAGATACTGGCTGAGCGCTAATTCTCGTCCAGGGTTTTTCATCCTCTAAACTCATTCAGATCATTGGCAAATCAGTGCCTTGCAGCTTTAGGAGTGAGGTTCATGTGTTCTTGTTAGCTGTTGGCTGGGGACCACACCAATCAATGAAAGCCTTACCCTCTCCGTAGGCAGTGTATAACATGGCAGTGTGCTTTCTCTCTTCTAAACCCACCAGAGAAAAAAAAAGTCTTGCTTTTAAGGGATTGCCTGATTGGCTCAGGACCACCCAAAGTAATCTCCCTTTCAATTTACTGAAGTCAAGTTTTAGCCTTGTTTTTTGGGTAAGCCTGGGGCCATTTTCCTCATATTCATCTTAGTAGCTGGGAAATTGGTGGATTTTAATCCAAGAGTTTCTGGGTTTCATTGGTTTTAGGCTGTTTTTCCAGGTGTATTCAAAGCCATATGGAGGCAGATACACACATGCACACACACCACAGACCCAGCCATATTCAGAATTCCTGGTAGTTTATGTCAGAGTTTTAATGTTCTTTTGCTGGTAGTTAGTAATAGGTCCTAGTATAATTTATTCTCTCCCAGTTAGGATACATAGAATGTTTCGAAAGTTACGAGAGCTTTACAGAATCCTAAAATGACAGAAAAACCCCCTACTTTCATGATATTTTACCTTTGGGAAGTGTGCTCTTTACTATTAGTAATTACATTTTAGTGGCATTTTATCTTTTGCAAGTTGCCATGCCACATATTTATGTCATTATTGCTTAGCAGCAGTGTAATGGAGAGGCCTGCATTGGTGATTTCCAAAATTACACATGTAGAATTGGGTAGAACAGAGAATTCCACCCAGAACTTTGGACTTCAGTTGTAGAACTTTTTCATATAGCTGCTTCACTACTACATTACATCAATTTAAAGACTTTGTTATTTCTTTCATATTTGCATGAAATAATAGAGCTTTCTAGAATGGAAGAGATGCTCTTTTGTGTAGTTCTATTTTATGCAATTCTGAACTAGTTTCATAATATAAATCTGTTCTTTTCCTATGACTTATTGAAATATTTTTGAATTTATTTTATTTTATATTATGCTCTTATATTTATAATTTGACACATTTCTCGTCTGCTTCATGTTCCCCTTATATTTTTATGAGCCTCTATATTTTTTAAAAAGTGGAAACAAATGGAAAACATGTCAGTTAATAGACTTATTCAAGGATTTCATAGTTCTTCATCTTATACTATTCCCTGTTACCCACATTTTATTGTCTGGTGGCAAGTTTTCTTATAAAAGCATGACAGTAATATTTAAAATGGAAATTCGCAGGAGGTTTGGAGATTTATGTGCACAGTCTAAAATATAAGTGGCTTTTGTTGAGTAGAGAGAGCTTGCAAATATGATGACATATGGTATAAACAGGTAGTATCAGGTAACTTAAATTATTTAATTGGTATATTCAAAATAGATCACAGGAATGTGTAGTGAAGAGTGAGTTTTATTCCTGACCCTGTGTCCCAGTTGCTGTCAGTTGTTTGGTGGCTTGCTGTGAGTACTTGGCAAGGTTTAGTCCTTCTTCAGCATAGGAAAAAGGATTTGCTAATGTTGGAAAGTATAGCAGAATTTAATAATGAGTGGGAAAAGGCAATAAAATGCATCCGTATGCATATGGGAGAAAATTTCTGGGTATCCAATTTCCAAAAGAATATCGCCCTTAAATGGACACAAAGTTGAATGCCTGCGAGAACATGACATTAGTTTTTGCATGCTTGCTGGACCCAGCAAACAAGATGAACATTTATTACTTATTAAGTTCCTTACACCATGTTCTGGTTGAGCCCGTTAGTCCCTGTCCTTCAGTTATCTTCACTTGGATTGATCTCTCAATTGTATTATGGAAGAAACTTATGTCATTATAGAATCAGGAAGTATTGTGGGTTGAATTGTGCACCTCAAAAAAATATGTTGAAATTAAAAAAAAAAAGATACGTTGAAGTACTAAATCAGGTTTTTGTAGAGATAATCAAGTTAAAGTGAAATTATACTGGATTAGGGTAGGTACTAAAGTCAATGACCAGTATCTATTAGAAGGCCACGTGAAGACACAGACACACACAGGGAGAAAGCTCTGTGTCGGTGGAGGCAGAGATAGGAGCGACACAGCTGCAAACTAAGGAATAGCAAAAATTGCAGCTGACCTCCAGAATCCAGGAGAGAAGCCTGGGGCAGATTCACCTTCAGAACCATGAAGGAAACCAACCTTGTTGATGCTAATTTTGGATTTCTAGCCTCCAGATATATGAGAGAATAAATTTCTATTTTCTAAAATTTTATTATTATTTTTATTATTTTTCAATTACAGTTGATATTCAATATTTCATTTTAGTTTGAGGTATACAGCATAGTTGTTAGACAAAAATTTCTGTTGTTTTAAGCTGCTCAATTTATGGTACTTTGTTATGTGTCAGCTCTAGGAAACTAACACAGGAGGAGAGGCAGGAAGAGAAGCTATCCAAGCTAGGTCCTGTGCAGTACTCCCATTAGCTTTATCTCATTACTGTTCTTTTCATAAGAACCTTCTAAAGTAGATGTCATCCCCATTTTACAGATGCAAAAATTCAGGCTTGGAAGTCTTACATAACTTTGCAAAAATCACATGGTAAATGGTCTCAGTCTGAAATCCATCATCTCCATGCTATTTTGATGATCTCTCATTTTCAAAGGGACAGCTAAATGTAGAAATGGTTCTATCCATCTGGGACAGCCCTACGTGGAGCATTAGGAGCATCTCCTACTAATGCCTGAAATTTTACCATTTTTCATTATTAATATTTCTTTTTAAAATGTAAATAACCCAGAAGGATTAAGCCATTATGCTCATGAAAATATAAATATATTAGATATATTTTTCTTTTCTGACATCATATAGGATCTATCAACTCTAGAACATTGTTTATTTTGTGATCAAGTTGAGAATAGTAGAACAGTGAAGTGAATGCAGGAAGAAGAAATGGTAGCAGCATAAAATAAATCTTGGACACTTCAGGGTTTTGCTGAGTTCTGGCAAATATTTATTAGATATTGTTTTGTCCTTAATCAGTTTTGCTATTAGGACTGACACTGCCTTTAATGGAGATTTATGTTTGTAATGGTCTGAAATATGAGGACTAAATGAACATATTTGGTAGGTATAGGATAGGTTATATATCCTACATCTATATATACATAATATTAATAATGTACATTAAACAAATTTTTGACATTCTAAATGTGGTTGCAAAATTTTCATGTAATACAACTTGTTTTTGCTGCATAGACTATTTTTGCTTTGTAAAATGTTAAAAACATAATATAGAATGTAAATTATAATTGAGAATGAAAAATAAAATAAAAAACATTGATAAGAAGAAAGAAGAAAATGATGATTAGCTGTAATCATATCATCCTAAGTCTGCCAATGTTATATCTTGGTATGTCTTTCTAGGATTTAGTGTATAAATGCTTAAAAATTAAACAGGGTGATACAGATAAGTGTTGTAAAGCTGTTTGCGAGTTTTAAAATAAAATTAAAATATTTAACTTAGAAAGAGATGCAGAAAACTATATTTGGCAAGTCTAATATTGTTAAGATTATTTGAATTCCTGCTAATAGGCTTTTTATATTTTAGATGCAGCTACTCATTGAAGACTAAATAAAGTGACATTTTAAAGATTCATTTACATTTTCTGCAGAAGTTAAAGTCTCATCTTAGGGCCCAGAGAAGAGAAGAGCCTGATTTACCTCATTTGTTGTCAGTTTATAACCCTGTTATAGGCTGAATCCAGAATTGATAAATGATAATTTACTTGTTTTTTTTCCCCCTGTTTAATCCCATTAAAATAGCTTCAAAGTGAAATTATCAGAGAATGTGCATTATAGATAAACCACACCTGGCTCTCTGACAAAAGTAAGATCGAGTTAAATCACTTAGATTTTCAGAGGTTTTGATTGTAATGACTGTCGTTTGCTAAATAAATATCATTTCTATCTCTGAATGTCATGTGTCTCAGGTTTTATTTATTTATGTATTTATTTTAGAAAGAGGGAAAGGGAGAGAGGCAGAGAGGGAGAGAGACATCAATGTATGGCTGCATTTCACCTGCCTCCAGCCACAGACCTGACTGGAGACCTGGTTTGCAACCTGGTTATGTGCCCTGGCTGGGGAATGGAACCTGCAACCTTTGGGTTCGCAGGCCGGCGCCTTATCCACTGTGCTACCAGACAGGGCTCAGGTTTTATTTTTAAAGTGATGATGTCAAATGGAATGATGACAACTCCCAGGTGATGTGATGTCATGGCAAGAACCTTACCCATGGTGGATTTGATGCAACAGGTAGAAGGCGAAATATTGGTAACTAGTAACTGAAAAATGTTGAGAGCAAAAATAAAACTATGGTTTTGGAAGCTTTGAAGAAGGAGAACCAATAGGCTCAGATCAACCAATTATCCACCCAGGCCATTGGAAGGCAGTAGGCCTTCACAACAGTGTTTAAATGGCTCATGTCTTATAGCTGGAGACCAGACTGGGACAGGAATTAACTTGTGAGAGTGGTCAAGATGCAACAGAGATGAAGAGAGGACCCTGCTACGCCTATGTTAGAGTCAGGGTCCTCACAGTGAAAACTAGGATGAGAAAATTGGGTCGATATGCTAGGGAATTTTGAACCCCCAATCTCCCAGGGCTGGCAAAAGTGATCCCCACCCATGTGCTCAAGAAGGCCATCTTCTTGCCTGGGGATAAAAGACCCTACATAAAAACCACAATGGGGCCAAAGGCCTTGCAAAATGATGCTTGCCCGCCTTAAGACAAATCCTTCTTTATTTTATTATCCAGAGATGAGACACAAGAATCAAACCTGAACACACCTTGAGGAGGCAAGCCTGGGGGCATAGTTAACTGCAAAGTAATGCAGGATCTGGCTGTGATGTACCAGCTGGAACAAGTGTGGGGGGTAGATCTTGAGGTCATTGGCCTGGGGCTAGTGCAGAACATAGGCTGAAAGTGGGGGGTTTATTGACTTGGGTTCACATTCCCATGACTCAAAATTTAATGTGCTAGCAAGGACACCTGGAGCCCAACCTAACGCACTATTGCGATGGCTCTTAGGAGCTAGGAAACCAGAACTTTCTTAACAGAATATTGAGAAATGGAGCTAGAAGCTCAGGGAGATGGGCGTGTTAGAATGGGTTTATTATGTGAGACCAGAGAGCCCATCCCTGCTTCTGTTTTCTGGGAGAGCCCAGGCAACACTTTCTTCATTAAAGCAACACGGAGTGCATCGTGGAAGGGAATATTGGCATCTTTGAAAAGTTCTGCAGTGGCCGTTTTCTCTATTTTACCACTGCCCGCTGGCGAGTGCCACCTATGCTTGCCTAGAGAGAATGGGAATGGCAGGGTCCTGGAATATCTGATGCCAAATAGTGGCACCTTGGGCATAATTAATGTGATGGGCAACAACATCAGAGTGGCAACCAGGGACCTTGACATAGTGGGACCTGTGGCAAGGGTTCATATATCATGATGTTCCTGGGAGAAGAGAGAGGGCAAGACCATTGGGCTGTAGCTTGTTAACTTCAAGTGATGGAAAAATATGAATTGTGAAGAAAAAGGCTGACGTTAGAGTTGAAAATGGAAAATAGATGCCAGATCTGAGCTAGTTTTCAGAGAGATCTGAGCTGCTTCACAGATGCAAAGCCTGTTGATTGAAGGAAAGGCTGGGTTCTCTTGAGAAAGAACCTTGAGAGATGGCTTCAAGTATATGTAATGAATATGCTCTGGTCCTTACCCCAGAAGAACTTATAGCCTTCTGGGCTTATCAGATGATATATTGGATAAAGACATTTGAAGACGTTTTTGGATCAATAATCTGAGCTAGTAGTTAGGACAGGGGACCTGTCATATTATCCTGAGTCCTGGTTAGGGTGAATCTTTGGAAGTGTGGGTTCGAAACGGAGTCCCGGCCTAAAACTGTCTTGTAGTGCCTCCAACTCCCTGCAGCAAGAAACAAACAAACCAAAACAAACAAACAAACAAAAAACAGAAGTAAAACTGAAAGTGGGAGAAATTGCAGAGGTCAGTGTCACCTTCAAAGACTTAAAGGACAAAGGGTTATTTCCCACAGATTTCCTTTCAATTCACCTGTCTGACCCATGTATCAACTGTGTGGATTTGGGAATTGGGAGACCACCATAGACTTACTAAGTAGTTTGTCCTGTTGCAGCTGAGCCCAATATTTTATTTCTGCTTGAACCACCCCTATAGCCTCTTGTATTTAGTATTGATCTAGCAAATACATTGAAGAGTTTCAAAGTCAGTGTACTTTTTGTTAGGTGGACAGTGGCACGTACATTTACTGTCTTGCCCCAAGGCAATGTCAATGCTCCTGTCTCAATAAAAATAAGGTGTTCAGGAACTTTGATTATCTTGACATTTCATAGATGGTTACATGGGTCCACCGCACAGATGCCACTGTGGGAACTGGAGCTAATGTGCTGGAAGAGGAAGGTGATCTGCTTGCCCGATTGACAACATTCATGTCAGATGTTGGGAAAGAAACTGTCAAGTTTCAGAGAGCTTCTTTAGGGCTAACACTTGTAGAGATTCAATGACCTCAGATGTTCCAGGACATTCTTTCCATGGAAAAGGACAAATGATTATATCTTGCACCCAGTGCGACTAAGAAAACAGGCAGAGTGCTTAGTAGGCCTCTTTGGATTTTAAGACTTTAAGACACATAGGTAGCCTTTAAAAATACTTCTGTTACCCAGTTATGGGGTGACTTTGATGGTTTCCAGTTTCAAGGGGCGCCCATCACAAACGGGGGCTCCGTAGCAAGTCCACACTGCAGGGCAAGATGCCCTGTCCCAGGTAAGCCCGACTGTGCAAGAGGCAGGTAAGGACTCCGCACGGAGTATCTGGATGCCCCAACAGGAAGGTTGCAGCACAGACCCCTAGGGTTTTACAGCAAGACCATTTATTCAGTGGATAGAATCACCAGCAGCTGTTGCTGGCACACAACTGAAACCCTGTCCATCAGCTGCCCATAACCACCAGGGTGGACCACCGAATTGTCAGGTTTAAATGAACATAGTGACAGTTCATTGTAAAATGGGGGTATGGTCTGAATGTTTGTATCCTCTGCAAATGTCTGTCTTAAAATCCTAACCCTCAAGGTGATAGCATTAGGAGGTGGGATTGTTTAGAGGTGCTTATTTCATGACAGTGGAACATTTATGAATGGAGCTGGTGCCCTTTCAAAAGGTGCCCTGAGAAAGCTCCTTTATCCATTCCACCATGTGTGGTTATAGCAAAAAGACAGTTGTCTTTGAGGAATTGGGTTCTCAGCAGACACCAGATATACTGGAGCCATGATCTTGGACTTCCCAGGTCCCAGAACTGTGAGAAATAAATGCCCGTCATTTATCAGCCCTTCCCAAGTTATGGCATTTTTTTTTTTTTTTTTTTTAAATCCCAACAGACTAAGACAAATGGAAATGGTTCTCTCAGAAATGGATTTATTTAATGTTGGGCATGATTGGATTTGAGGGGTCCTAGGGGTGGACCGTATGCAGATGCCCCTGGTGCCCTCCCATCCTCTTGGCCGTTTCTTTGAATCCAGCTGTAACTGGAGAGGACAGTTCAATGCCTGTTTTGTCTCCTTTTATAATTGCAGCATCTTGCCTCAAACATTGTTGGTCTTCAATTCCAGCCCCTGGGTTCCTCTGAGGCTGAGGATAAAGAAGGTAGAAAGTAAGCAGCTGGAATATGGATCTAGATGTTAGGAAATAGGTCTATGGAGACAAATTTAAGTGTTTCCAGACTGTAGAAGGTATTTGAAGACAATTGAGGTAAAGGGGTTCTCTAAGAAGAATTTTAAGAGATTCCCTTTTCTCCACATCATCCCCAGCACTTGTTGTTGGTTGATTTATTAATGGTGGCCATTCTGACAGGTGTGGGTGGAATCTCATTGTGGTTTTAATTTGCATCGCTCTGATGGCTAGTGATGTTGAGCATTCTTTCACAGAGAAAAGAGAAAGGTCACGGGAAGAAGTCCCAAAGAATATGTAAAACATTTATGTTTGAGAATGGTTAATGTATGTGCAAACAGGGAATGTTGACAAAAACCTTGATAGATAAAGCCCTTCTATACATTTTCACATTTGATACATAAAAAATTATGTAAATATGCTCAGTTGTCGAAATTATCCCATTTAAGAGATTAGGAAACTGGATCTCTGGCTTGACAGATAAAAAGGTGGATTGTTGGATGTTAAAGCAAAGTCCCTCTCTTGTTAAACTGCAGGGAGTAACTATTCTTTCTACTTTGAATTTTAGTTTCTGATACAAAATTTACAGCTTCAGGCTTCACATGTTATTTATAAACCTGTTCCTATTACACCTGTAGTTACAGCTTCATCCCAATCTATAGGCTTTAACAGGCAAAGGCATTTCTAGTAATGCCTCCATTTTAATCATTGTATGTTTATAGTCTATACATTTGTTAGTTACTCTCATGCATTGTCTCAGTTTAAGGTGGAATCCTCAACTGTTAGATTAACAAACGATGTTTCTTCTTTTGGCATACTGAAATGAAGGCATACTATAAACAAATAACATATGCACATAAAAGATGAAAAGAGTCCTACTGGTATCAGACTTACTTTAAATATATTTGTGTATGTAAGCCATAGAAAGTAAAATAAGCACATTAGATACAAACCTTTAGTTTTTGGTTTTGTGTAGATTAGTAACATTCAAAGATATTTTTTGCTGGGGAAAAATAATAATACTAAACTTTGTAGATGGATACATTTTTGTAGTAGTAATAAAGTAATTTTGCTATATTCTAAATTTTAATGGGCATAGCCAAAAGTGATCAAAATGAGATTTTCCCCTTGATTTGGCATGAGGTGTATCATAGAGTTGTACGCTTAAAGTCTGTTTAATTTTACTGGCCTATGTCACCCCAATAAATTTTATTTAAAAAAAACAACAACAACAACAAAAAAAAAACAACATAAAAAAACCCTAGAGGGCACTCTATGCCTGTTGTTTTTCAAGAGATGGTGAAATTCCTTTTAAAGGCAGAGGTGATTGCAGGTATTTAAAATTTGAAGTGACTGCTTCCCTGAGGGTTAGAATACTTATGCAAGATCTTGAAATCAATATAAATTAAAAGGATTTTGCATTTTATGTTACATGTTTTCAGTTGTGATAGGTATTGTTTTTTAATGTCCAGGGTATAATTAAGTGCTCAAGAGAATATACCTACATTTAAAAGATTAAATGTTCTAATATATGTAGGTCTAATTGTTTTCTCTACATTGCTTATTTACATTTTAATTTCTTTGATTGCTATTGCTACTAGTAATGTTACTATTCTGTAAGTATTAAAATCCTTTAGTCAGAGTTTTGGTACATTTTTCTGGAGTGGGGGCATCATGTTACTTTGGTTCTTATGTAATTACATGGGATTATATGTATATGGGACAGCTGCATCTGGTTCTTTGGTTAATGTAGGTGTTAAATGAATATTAAAAAATCTGAATCAGAAGACGAAACCCCCTTTACTATTAATGAAAAGATCACATTATCTCTATCTGTGCTCTCATCCTTGGGCCATGTCTGGGTTAGGTGATGGTAAGACCTGGTCACTAGGGGGTTAATTTAGCCCAGAGACCATTTTTGTTTGTAGATATTTTAAAAAATATTATATTTTATTATTTTTAGAGAGAGGGAATGGGATAGAGGCAGAGAGGGAGAGAGACATCAATGTATGGTTGCCTTTCACCTGCCTCCAGCTATGGACCTGGCTGGAGACCTGGTTTGCATCCTTGTTATGTGACCTGGCTGGGGAATTGAACCAACAACCTTTGGGTTTGCAGGTCGGCACCTTATCTATCCACTTTGCCACCAGCCAGGGCTTGTAGGTACTTAAAAACAAAACCTGAATTTAGCCCTGGCTGGTGGCAAAGTGGATGGGGCTCCAGCCTGCGAACCCAAAGGTCGCTGGTTTGATTCCCAGCCAGGGCATGTAACCAGGTTGCAAGCCAGGTTCTCCACCCAGGTCCATAACTGGAGTCAGGTGAAAGGCAACCATACATCGATGTCTCTCTCTCCCTCTCTGCCTATCTCTAAAAATAATAAATAAAATCTTTAATAAAGTTAAAAAATATCTGAATTTGATTGCATTTAAACTGAGTTCTATTTCCCTGTTCTATACCTGGAGATGGCGGTGTCTGGTGATCTACTAACCAGCCACTAGAGGGGGCTGTTATATGCTGTCAGCCACAGTGTACAGCTCTCCCAGTCCACCTGCCAGTGCTATCCCAACAAGCTCTAAGCACGTGCTTTTCTGGGCTGGCTCTCCTGACACCTACACTTGCCCTCAAATTCCTTACCTGGTAGTCATAATCTCTTACATTTAAGTAGCACTTTTCAACACATTATTTAACTTATTAGGTCTGGTAATAGGCATCTAAAAATTGTATATCATCGCTTCTTTTGCGCAGGTGATAAAAATGTTGCTGAAAACGTCAGGATTTGCACCCACATCTTCATGTTGCAAGCTTCAGGGTGCTTTTTCTTTTTTTTCTTTTTCTTTTAAAAGTAATTGCAACTGGTAATAGGATTTAACTGTCTTACCTGAACTTGTTTTACTGAGTCTGCTTAAGTGCTTGACCCACATTGTGAGGCCTCAATATTTTTGTTCAACTCCTGTGGATCAGAGCTCAGATGCCAGGTCCAAGAACCAGATTGTCATCTTGTCAGGAATGAGGTTCACTATTCCCAAGGCTCAGCATATCACCATAAGCACACAGAAGCATCTTCTCAGCGAATAACTTGACATTCTCTTTCCAAACAGCACATCCCAAATGTGGAAGAAGAATCACTCAAGGCCTTGTTGTGGGTACATATTGCCAAGTTACCACGTTGTGGCTTAGTGGGCTGGGGTGAGGTCTGAGAGTTTTTAAATAGATATTATAGAAGTTCTTATTTTCAAGCAAATTTGAAAATCAACTCTCTAGAGCTGAGTCCCTTAGAAGGATGTGAAATTAACTTGCTGATGCTCTTTTTCTTTTCTAGTGCCCTTTTCCCTCAGCAGATAAATTTGAGCATCTTTTCCCGTTGTCCTCTGCCCTCTCCTGCCGTTAGTGACAGGATATCATTTTGGTGGCCCATCAGTCCACTGCATAATTTGGGTTTGGAGAGGTATTTAATCTGTGGACACTCCTTGTCCTAAACTGAACTGGAATAAATGATTCTGGACTTGTCCCCACCCAGGATGATTTATGCCATAGTGTCTTTAAAGGCCACTTATTAATAAAGGAGTCTTAGCACCAGGAAGTGTTGGACTTAAATCCTTTTCTTATCTTCTCAGAAGAAGGTAACATGACTTTCTCTAAATGACTCCATTCATTCCTGTAGGAACTGCTAGACCCTCACTTAATGAGTCTATCAGTTATCTAGATAGAGTCTAACTTAAGGGTTACCTCAATGACTCTTAACTTAAATTCCAGGACACCGTTGGCCCATTGTAAAAACAAGTCATCTATCATCCACCATAAGCTAAAGAATGAATTTTGGTTGTGTATGTCAACGGAAATTGGCTGAATCCCCAGTCTGATTTAACAATCAATCAACATAAGCAGCTTAAGTATATTGCAAATAAATTGTAATATTGTATTGTATTTTCCTCTACTTTCTCAGATGTGCCAAAGCAAGTACCCTTCATGTCCAGTCTCTTATTTAAAAATCTGATACAGAGCCCCCCAGTCCCTTTTCATTGTAGTGTCCCTTTGAGCTGTACCCATTTTTCCTGAGCTGCTATTTTCAAACCTTTTTTTTTCTCCCTCTGTGAGGAAAATGGTTCTGATGAGAGATCTATCTATCCCTTTCATTAGTTCTTTTTTCCAATTCGACATTACTTTAATTATGTTTTAAAAAGGACAGCAAAAATTCTTATAGCCAAAACGGTGTGGTTGTTTTAGAATAAAAACATTGGGAAGAAAGTTATGCAATGTGTGAGGGTGGGGAGGAAGGTGAGGTGGAAAGGCGAGATCAGAAGAATAAGCGTGGCCCGGGTTGGGCATCGGATGAGTCAGGGACAGAGAGAAGCTGGAAGCTGGGTATAGGAAGGAAAAAATCCCTGTAAGACCCAGGCAGAAACCTGCCTCAATACTTTCCTGTGTCAATCTAGGCAATTTATGAATTGACATCTCTGAGCATCATATTTTGATCTCTCTAAAATGAGAATGAGACCCACCTTGAAGGGGGTTTACAAGGATGTAAATGTGCTCTAACTATAATTATATTTGAAGGCTTATGATAGAGGTGGAAGAGCACAGCAAATAGGCAGGAATTGAGGAGGATTTGGGCTCTTGGAGAACCAGGACCGGGAAGTGGTTGGCCTGGGGTCTAAGCAGCTACAGCAAAGAGCAGGCCTGTCTGGCCTGGAGGGCAGCAGGGAAAGGGTGCATTCCCCCAGAGGGGCTCTGGATGGAGAGCAGTGAGAGGCAGCCACTGTATCAAACCTTTTAATCCTCTGTGCTTGGGTATGTGCTTGTCTTTTAGATGGTTTAAGTTTTGCTATCTTATATTGCTTGCTATAGCCTGGAGAAGTGGAAGGCATTTCCTAAGCCTAACAGAGAGAGAATGGATGCCACCAGAAAGCCTAAAGTGCCTTTGGAAGACCTGATTCCCAGCATTTAAATCAAGTTATACTCCCTAAAATAACTCTGGGTTCTAACTTGTGACTATGAAAGACTTCAAAGGAATACTTTCTGTAACTTCTAAAGCTCATGCCAGTGTCTGATAATTTAGGACCATATGTGAAAAGAAAAATATATTAACTGCTTTAGTACCCCTCTTTTACAGAGCCACCCCTTGTCCCATTTCTTAACAATTAGCTGGGCCTGGGCAGGTTATGTTCTCTAAACTGTCTTATTTTATGGTCCAGGCCTGCCCAGTAAAGCCCTGCACCTCCCTGACCTCAGTGTTTGCTAGAGATAGGCATGTAACTCAAACTGGCTATCCAGAGTCCTCTAGGTTTCTTTCTTTTCTTTTTTAATAAAAGCATATTTTATTGATTATGCTACAGTTGTCCCATTTTTCCCCCTTCATCCTCCTCTGCCCAGTACTCTTTCCCCTCCAGCAATCCCTCCTCCTTAGTTCATGTCCATAGATATGCTTGTAAATTCTTTGGCTTCACCCTTTCCTAAACTATTCTTAACATCCCCCTGTCTGTTTTGTTCCTACCAACTATGCTTCTTAATCTCTGCACCATTTTCCCCCTTTTCCCCCTTCCACCTCCCATCTGATAACCCTCCAAATAATCCCCATACTTATGATTCTGTTCTTATTCTGGTTGTTTGCTTAGTTTGTTTTTTTTTAGATTCAGCTGTTGATAGTTTGTTATCATTTTAATGTTCATAGTTTTGATCTTCTTTTTCTTAAATAAGTCCCTTTAGCATTTCATATAATACTGGCTTGGTGATGATGAACTCCTTTAGCTTTATCTTGTCTGGGAAGCACTTTATCTGCCCTTCTATTCTAAATGATAGTTTTGCTGGATAGAGTAACCTTGGTTGTAGGTCCTTGCTTTCCTTCACTTTGAATACTTCTTGCCAGGCCCTTCTTGTCTGCAAAGTTTCTTTTGAGAAATCAGATGACAGTTTTATGGGAAATCCTTTTTGGGTAACTCTCTGCTTTCTTTTTGCTGCTTTTAAGATTCTCTCTTTATCTTTAACCTTTGGTATTTAAATTATGATGTGTTTTGGTATAGTGCTCTTTGGGTATAGTTTGCTTGGGACTCTCTGCCTTTCCTGGACTTGCATGCCTATTTCCTTCACCAAGTTAGGGATGTTTTCCTTCATTATTTTTTCACATAAATTTTCAGTGTCTTGCTTTTCCTCTTCTCCTTCTGGCACCCCTGTGATTTGGATGTCAGTATGTTTGAAGCTGTCCCAGAGGTTAATAATCCCCTCCCCATTTTTTCAATTCTGGTTTCTTCTTTCTGTTCTGGGTGAATGTTTATTTCTTCCTTTTGTTCCAAATTGTTGATTTGAATCCTAGCTTCTTTCCCATCACTGTATATGTTGGTTCCCTGTATATTTTCCTTTATTGCACTTTGTATAACCTTCACTGCTTCCTTTATTTTGTGGCCACACTCAATAATTTCTCTAAGCATCCTGATCATCAGCATCTGGTAGGTTGGCTATTTCCTTTCCATTTAGTTCTTTGTCTGGGATTTTGTTTTGTTCTTTCATCTGAGGTATATTTCTTTGCCTTCTCAATTTGGCAGCCATCCTGTGTTTGTTTCTGTGTATTAGAAAGAGCTTCTTTGACTTTGTGTCTTGGTACTATGACCTAATGTAGAAGGTGTTCTGTAGGGTCCAGTGCCACAGCCTCCCTTGTCACCCAAGCTGGGTACTTGAGGTGCACTTTTCATGTAAGCTGAGTACCCCCTCTTCTTGTAGTAGAGCTTTGGTTGCAGTTGGCAGATCAATGGGAGGGAGCTGCAAGGGCTGGCTGTGACCACTGACCACTAATCTCTACCCTCTGTGGAGGATCAGCTGTGCAGGGGCAGGGTGGTGGTGCTCCAACATGATCTGTAGCTGTTCACTGATTGGCTGGCTCTGGGGTGTCCTGGGTGATGATGGACAAGGTCAGCTCCTATCTGTGTTTTGCCCAGGGCATGCTGCCTGAGCTATCAAGCAACCTGAGGTGGCTGCTACATGTGCTAGGGTTGGTGATTCCCAGGTAAAGCCAAGCTGTGAATCTAGGCTGGTTGCTGCTAGTGTGGGGCCTGGGGCTAATTGAGGCAGCAGTTCCTTGTTTGATGGGGTTTAGGAAGTTGTGAAGCATGAGTCCAGATCAGCCATTCAAATGGAAAGCAGCTTGGGTGAGCCCATAAGTTGGGTTGGGCATAGTCTCTAGGGGTCTCTAAGACAGGTTAAATGGTGTTAGCCAGGTTGGTGGAGTCTCAGGTATGGCATCAACTTGCTGGCTCTGTGTGGGGAGGGTTTAGAAAAGAGACAATGGTCTCTGCTGGCCTGGGTGCCAGACACTTCAGTTTCTCCCTGTGCATCACTGGTGCTTTTCAAGCTGCCACCCTGGTGCTGGAGCTCAGAGGGAGTGAGTCTGAGTAGGTGAGTTCATGGTGAATGGATGGGTTCTTTGAGAAGAACTGCTAGGGGTTCCAGCAGTTTCTTCCACCAATTTAATCCCCACTGGTTTTTGCAGCCAGAAGTTGTGGGGACTTATCTCCCTGGTGCTGGAACCCTGGGCTAGGGGACCTGGTATGGGGCTGAGACTCCTTGCTCCTGAGATATCCCTCCTGAATTTTTATTTATCACACATGGATGTTGGACCAGCCTGTTGTGTATCTGCACCCCATCTCGCTGGATGTGGTTCCTTTAATGCTGTGATTTTCAGGCTTCCATTCAACTCTATTTCTGGTGGTTCTGGCTGATGGTTGTTCTATAGCCTAATTGTAATTTTGATGTGGTTGTGCAAAGAGGTGAGCCATGTCTACCTACGCTGCCATCTTCATATCCAGCCAGAGTCCTCTAGGTTTCTGACTTCTATAATCACATGGTTTTAGAGACACCTGCAACCATTTTGTTGCTACCAAGACAAATCTTGTCTGATATCAAGCAAAGCAGAACCAGAGTCCCAATGACATCATTAAACTCCTGGATTCAGCAGACATATTTTTTGGTCTTCCCACTTACATTTTTCAGTCATTTGATCTGGAAAGTATTCTGTTACAGTTCTATAATATTAAGCTCCCAGTATCTCTCATTACATTAAGTAGTTATAATTTAGCTGAACAATGATAAAAGAAATATTGTTTTGGCTAAGATATTTAATGTGCATTATCATATGTAGACCCTATTGAACTATTTGATATCGCTTAGAAATAATAGGTGAGTTTGTCCCATGAAGCATATTAACATGAAAACTTTTCTTAGGTAGGTCTTTGTCTTTATTTTATGAATTAGGTTAAGTGCAATTGCTTAGGAAAGAAATAAGTTATATAGTGATTTCAAGCAATATTTCTCAGATAATCCTAAGGGGTATGCCATAGTAAATTAGGAAAATGTGTATCTTTCTTGGATATATCCTTTGAGAATTGAAGTTTGTTTAAAATGTCATCTGCAAAAACAAATGTTGTCTCATGTCATCTGAATAGCAGCTATACTTAAGTGTTAAAATTGCAAAATGATTATCATGTCTGTCTAAGAAGAATAACAATAAAAATATTACTTGAAAACAAATTGTTTTATTTCAGAAAGACTTTACAAAGGTCTTTGGTCATCATTCAGAGTTGTACAATTAACTCATTATATGAGGATGTAAAAGGAGATTAATGGTGTTCTCAGAATATAGAACTGTAATAAATTGTTAATTATACATCCATTATTTTATCCTTGTTCATCACGGTGGTTAATTTTTAAAATCTGAGGTGGATAAGTTTAATTAACTCATACTGATTAGGGGCTTGCTCTTGGTTAATATTTCAATTTATATCCGCTTCCTGAGAAAAATGTTGAAATAATCAAGGTTTTAGGAAAATATATAATAAATAATCACTTTAACTTTACATTAGTTATAAAATATTGAGACTAGTGTAATTATATGACACCAGATAGAAAATGGGTCTAATTTCAGTATCTCATTATTTATTTATTTATTTATTTTAAACGATTTTATTAATCATTTTCAGAGAGGAAGGCAGGGAGGGAGGAAGAAAGGGAGAGAAGCATCAATGTATGATTGCCTTTCACCTGACTCCAGGTGACCTGGCTTGCAACCTGGTTATGCGCCCTGAATGGGAAATCAAATCAGTGACCTTTGGATTCGCAGGCTGGGGCCAATCCACTGAGCCACAAAATGGGGCCAGGGCAAAATGGGTTTAGTTTTAAATAATTAAATAAAAATGTTTACATTATATTTTGTTTTTAGATTAGGTAATGCTAAAATTAAATTAAAAAATTAAGTGAAAAGTCCTTTTGCTTTATATACCCAGTATTTATATTCTTCCTCCCATCTCCCCTTCACATAAGTAAACATTAAAAAATTTTTTTAATATCCTGCCAGAGTTTATTTATGCATATATAATGCAACATGTGCATTGAACCTTAAAGTACTGAAAGAGTAAAAGTAGATTACTTAACAAATGGTTCTAGAATGATGTGTAGCTCCCCGAAAAAAATAAAATTGGATCCACCTTGTTCATTATGTACTATATTAAATTCCAGATGCATCAACAATTTATATGAAAAAAAGAAGCCTTTGAAATACTTGGCAAAAAATCATTTTTTGGTGGGAAAGCTTTTGTTTTAACTATGAATGAAAATTTAGAATGTGTAATAAAAAAAGATTAGTGAATTGGATATATAAAAAGAAAAATATTCTTCATGACAGAAATACCACATGGTAAGCCAAAAGACAAGTTGCCAATTTGGAAAAATTTTGCAGCCCAAGCAAATAGTTAATCTAACTATTATACAAAAAGCTCCTAAAGGTCGACAAAAGACCAATCACCCAAAAGATAAGAGGGAAAAATATGAGCATATAGCTCACAAATAATAAAGTAAAAATAATTAAAAAATGTATACAAATATAGTCAATATCACTGAAAATTAGAGACATCCATATTAAAACTATACTGTTATCATTTCTCATGTCATATTGGCATGAGAATTGGCAGTTTTGATTTTTATTTATCTTCGCTTGAGGATTTTTTTCATTGCTTTTAGAGAGGAAGGGAGAGAGAGAAACATTGATGCAACAGAGAAGTGTGAATTGGTTGCCTTGTGAATGCACCTGAACCAAGAATGGCAGGAGTCCTGACCAGGATCAAACCTGCAACCTAGGTATGTGCCCTGAACAGGAATCAAAATGCAATGCTTTGGTTAAGGGGTGATGCTCCAACCAGGTGAACCACACTGACAGGGCAGTTTTGATGAAATTCATTGGTAACATGAAACAAGCCTGTTCATTCATTGCTTGTGGGAGTGTAACTGAAAGGTAACTGCATGGTAAGGGCAATTTGACAATATTTGTCAAAGTTACAAATGTACATTTCAATCTTTGAACCAGCAATTTTATTTGTCCTAAGTAAATTCTTACAACTGAAATGATGACTTTACAGGTCAATAGGATATATTGGTTAAACAAATTATGGTCCATCAAAACAAAAGAACATTATGATTTATTAAAACCAAACAAACAAATAAACAAGTGGTCTAGATACTGAACGATTTCTCAGATATGATGTTAAATAAAAATGTAAGGTCAAGCCCTGACCAACGTAGTTCAGTTGGTTGGGTGTCATCCTGCAAACCAAAAGGTTGCTGGTTCTATTGCCTGTCAGGGCACAGGCCTGGGCTGCGGGTTTGGTCCTCAGTTGGGGATGAGCAAGAGGCAACAGATTGATGTTTCCTTCTCTTTCTCCCTCCCTGACCCTCACTCTAGAATCAGTAAAAGAAGGTAAGGTCCAGGAAAGAATAATATGCTACAATTTGCATAAATTGGGAAAAAGAATCTGTACATATACATAATACTATATTCATTATGTAAAACAGTCATTAGTTTAAAGGGACAGTCGGGAACTGGGCAGATGGAGACAGTCTTGATAGGAGGCTTGACTTTATGTCCTTTTGAACTTTGTAATTCTTGATTATATGAATTATTATTACATGTTTAAAAATATAAAGTAAAAGTAACATTAATAAAAACATCCTAGAGAAGAAATAGAGAAGCTACTATTGATTGAATTTGAAAATTGCCTTTTATATTTAAAATGTGTTTGTGTACCTATTCCATTCTCTCTTCTTTACAATCAGAATATGAGAACAAGTTTTATAATGAAAGGTATTCAATTGATTTATTGTTCTAGGTTTTAAAATTCATTCAATTGATTTATTGTTCTAGGTTTTAAAATTCATATTATGCCATTGAGATCCAATAATTTGAATGATACTACTTATAATTGCAACTGCAGTTTATTTTCACATGGAGTGACATTTATACTATCTTTTATTTTGTACCCATTTTTTAATGTCTCTGAAACAGATTCCAATAAATAGGGTGAATATGGTAATTAAGGGTCTACTAAAGATGAATTATCATCTGCAAATGCTGTGTGAATTCTGATGACTCTATTATCAGCCACTGCTGTTGAAACAATACATTCTCATTTCATCATGTTCTTGTAGACTTGAAGTTCTCACATTAGAAAGTTGTTTTTCTCTTTGAGCTACAAAATGCTGTGAAAGGAGGATTTTGCATTTCAAGCTGAAAGTAACATTATTCAGCATATAATAGTGACACCTGCAATCCTTAGTATCACAGAGTATGGCAATCTAATTAGCTTTGGGCTGCAAAAATGACAGTTGAAAACCAAATCAGGACTCTTCTGCTACTACTTAACTTGTTTCAAGCGATCATGCTTTTTGGTCTACCCTGTTCCTACAGTTATTTTCATTCCCTGCAATACTTACTATCGTAGGGTTATAAACATATTGGAGGTGGTCATAGTACATTGTCCTTGTTTGATCTCTTTTGTAGAGAAAATCCCCTGAGAGAACTCTCTGGGATATCTGGACTTTCCTGTCTGGCACAAGCTTTATTGGAGTTACGTTGGTCTATGGAGTCCTGCTGTACTAAATTAGGGACTTTCTTAGCACATCTTGGTTTATCTAACCTGCCAATTAAACTGGTGCTCTACGTTCCCACTGCAACACACAGCCATGCCCAGAGCTGAATGTAGATAACTGAGGATTGCTTTCTCATGCACTTCGCCACTCCTTGGACAGTTGTATCTGGATCATCAGTTGTATATGGACAAGTCAGGGAGCTTGTCCCCCAAACGCTTAATGCTTTTTAATGATTGACCTTTTTACATCACCTGGTTTTCATGAATAGGCAAGTTACAAATGCTGATGGGTTTGATGAGAGGATTTCAACTGAACTTGAATTTGAACGTCCCACCTAAGGTTTTTGAGATAGGCATAAATTTGGTTTTGGAAGAATATCATGTTTTCTTAGGATGCAAACAAAGAGATGAAAAGGATTTAAGAAAATATCTGAAATAAGGGCAGGATGAAATGGGCGTGGGAGCAAAATGGAAAACTGTGCATCCAGAAGACAAGTTCTTCCTACTGGAAAAAGACCATGATCCAAGTTGAAATCCCTCTCCTTTCCCCCATGACTTCCTTTAATAAGAGACAAAGATTTTCATGTTTACTTTAAACATATTTCAGATACAAATACCTAGACATAACTCTAGCTTCTTCTAATTTAATGTGAATGAGATTTTAGGCTCTAAGTCAATGACTGAGACTGGTGGGGATTCTGAAAGATAATGTATATAAGAAATAAAAAAGATAAGCACAAACATCAGGCCAGAGCAGAATGGGACAGAATATACCTTCTTAATCTAGTTAAGATGAGGAGATTGTATTTGACTATTGGATAAACCTATTATTTTTAAATGATCTATGTAATCATTGTCACATTGTTGACCTGAAAACTGAGTTCTTATTCATGCTGTACTGTCTATCCATTTCATGCTGACCTACTATCACCCTGACATTTCAGTATTCACTGTTTTTGACTAAATGGAATCTATTCATGATGCCGTTTTATTTTACTTTGTCTTGGTTTTAGAAAATAGAGCAAATGAAATTTATCTTTCTTTTTAATCTAACATGATTGAAAAAAATGTAAGTCATTAGACCTAAATGGATACAGCACTACCAAATTACATGATTCGTATTTACCATGATATCATAAAACCATTTTCCTTTTTTCTTAGGTTTCTTGAAAAAACATCTTTTTTTTAATTAATGAATTAAGAAATTCAGAGAGAAACAAAGTAATATTGGCACCTTATAGTAGGCATAGTTTGAGATCATCATATAGCATAAATTTGAGTATTTTACTTAAAATTGAGAGGGACTATGTAAACTGTGTGTTTATAAAAGTAATAATCTTAAAATAAAATTTGATATATAAATAAGTTTTCACTGTATTCATTTACTTTCAGTTATAAAGATAGTTGAAAAAAATGTTTTCTTAACTCTGTGAAACTAGGAAATACTTACAGTAAGTGTAGAATCCAGTTGAGCACAGGCACTAAAGAGGAAAGATAATTTTCAAGGTAGCAAATGGTTGCTTTTTTGTGGTATCTAACCTAGCTGTCCTATTCCCAGAGATAGGAAAAACAACAACAACAACAAAAACCAAAACAGTAGGGGGCATATAAAAGGGATATAAAAGGGAAATAAAATTATGTTGTTCTTTCAGCTTATTGTCAAAGGTTTTAAAAGGAAGCATTATGTTGCTACAAAAATAAAAGGAATCATTACACTTACAGTTATTCTTACACTTATGTGAATGATAATCTTGTGAAATTGGTAGGAAAAGCCTCAGTTTGTATTTTGACTTCTAACATAAAAGTGGTCTGGTTAAAATATACTGATAATTTCAATGGTGATACAGTTAAAGAAAGCACATTGTGCTTTTGTTTGATTTTAAATCTGATGAATAATTTGCCTAGAAGAAAAATATACTTGATTATGTGTTATCTTAGAAGCTTTCTTCCTTTTCCATCTATCTCCTTACAATTCAAACCAACTATCTCTTACATCATGTGTCTGGAAAACAGTAAAACCCTCTGAAAGCTATTTACAATTAGCATAAAAAAAGAAATGACTATAATTTAATATTAATGTATCTGATTCCACAGATTTAATTTATAATGCTTCCCAATTATGGGGGTTACAAAGCAAATGTCACCATTGCCATTTCTGCAGGATTCTGCATCCCACTTACATTTTTGAGAACAGTAAATATCATAAAATTTGTAGGGACTCAAATTCTCATTAAATTGATAAATATTAAAAAGAAATAAAAGAAAGAACAAGGAGAATAGGAGAGAATTTGCTGAGCTTATTATGTTTGTATTTCAGAGAGTCCCCAGATCCTATGAGAGTTCCAAGGAGAGCATATGTGTTAAAATGAAATTTGAATTGTTGTGAACAATTCTTTGCTGTATTCCGTGCTGGACGTAACCCTACATTGAAAACTACATATTAATGTTGAAGAACATAATGTGAGATATGAATAAAGGGCTGGAATATAGATTTGGATGAAAAGAACTACTAATATTTAAATGTGAATATTCTAAATCTTAACATAAAAATTTATTTTTAATTAGAACTCCCCACAAGCTAGCTTTTTTTTTTCAACCCGATGAAATGTTTTAAATTTTCTTATGAAGGAATAAATGCCTGAGTTAAGGTTTTTTGTAAAAGAGGGCTAGTTGAGAACATGCTGTAATTTACTTACTATATTTGAATCAGTATGTATTAGCATCAGAACATGCCAGTGGAAAAGAATACCAAACTTGAAGATGGATCTTGATAAGAATGAGAATTTACAAACAATACTACAAGGCTACTGTCATTAAAACAGCATGGTACTGGCATAAGAATAGACATATAGATCAATGGAACAGAATAGAGAGCCCAGAAATTAACCCAGGACTCTATGGTCAACTCATATTTGACAAAGGGGGAAGGAACATCCAATGGAGTAAAAACAGTCTCTTCAACAAATGGTGTTGGGAGAACTGGACA
>PVIW01002640.1:0-185878 GCA_004026585.1 Noctilio leporinus
TAGGCCTATTCCTTGTATTCATACACTTGGTTCTGTTTTGCTTGTTGTTAGTTTTGCTCATTATTGTCCCGTAATGGGTGAGAACATATGATACCTGTCCTTCACTGACTGGCTTATTTCACTAAGCATAATATTCTCCAGTTCCATCCATGTTGTTGCAATGGTGGGTTTTTTTTTCAAACCAGGGATTCAAGTCTCTCTCCAGAGACCACTGAGATCCTGTCTGAGAATGAAATTGACCCAGAGGAAAACACAATCAAGAGATAGACAGATTCCTGACCATATCACTTGAACATCTGGACTTTTCAGTTACACAAGCCAATACGTTTCTTACCATAAGGTAGTTGGAGTCCGGTTTTTGTCACTTGAACTAAGTCCTGACTAATCTGCTCACACAGCTGGGGCTAGAAGTGGAACTCAGACATACTTGATGCCAAAGCCCTTTGGGCCTGAGCACCTCACCCGTACAGGGGGATTCAGTCTGTACTTGTGTGTCATTTTTCAGTGCAATGAGGCTGCTGGGCTTGGACAGCCACTTATTTCATGACGGTTAAAGGATCACAGAGGTGTTAGGAACTGACCATACTTGCTGCACTCCATTCTTTCACCTCTGTGTGGATTTTATTCAGTGGCCTTAATACCTGAACTTTTGACACCACAAAGGTTTAGAAAGACATTTCCACTAATGGAATCCAGTTCGGAGCAGGGGTCAGCAAGCTTTCTGTGAAGGGCCAGCTGGTATATATTTTAGGCTTCCTGAGTGGTCGTGTTGGTTGCACTACTCCACTCTTACTGCAAGGGAAAAATCACCATAGATAACAAGTAAACGAATAGACATGGCTATGCTCCAAAACAATTTATTTGTGGACAATGAAATTCCTCTAATTCTCACGTGTCACAAAATAGTATGCTTGACTCATCCCGCAATTGTTTTAAAATGTAAAAATCATCCTTAGCTGGGCGGGTTATGCAAAGAAGGCCCAGGGATTTGCTGACACAAACCCAGACCAGGTGTTCACAGACCTGGATTCTACCTAATGCTCCCGCAGTAACCATGTGATCCTGGCCACGTCCCTTTGCCTCTCTTTTTTATTTTCTCCATGTAGACAATGAGGGGGTTATACAGGATAGCCTCTCAAGGCCTTTCAGCTCTCAAGTACCATGTGTCTGATTTGACACCAACAAGTATGTGAGCAGCTATTACCTACCAGGTATTGTTTTAAATGCCAGGGATACAGCAACGAATAGAAGTTCCCGCTAACACAAAACTTACATTCTAATGAAAAATAATTGAGGGTGAAAGGCTGGGTGAAAAAGGAGATGGGAGTAAGAAGTACAATTGGCGGTTACAAAATAGCCACAAGGATGTCAGGTAGAGCATAGGGAATATAGTCAATAATATTCTTAATATGTATGGTGCCAGGTGGGTACTCAACTGATTAGGGACAGGGTTGCTTCTTAAATTATATAAATGCCTAACCATAACCACTGTGCTGCATACCTGAAGCTAATAACAAAGAATATCGAATGTCAACTGTACTTGCAAAAAATAACATTGAGTAATGAGTGCTAATTAGAAAAAGACAAAGGGCTGTGATTTAAGATGGGGAGGTGAGGTGGCCTCTTGATCACTGACATTTGCAGGGACGTGAACAAATGCGTGGGCTGAGGAACAGCCCATGGAAAGGCCTGTGACAGGTGCTCCCTGTATGGGAGGAATGGCGAGGCCAGGGTGACAGGGGCACAGTGCACAAAGGGGAACGGCAGGAGGCTCCATGGTCAGACAGGCAGTCAGGGATGGGTCACTGAGGACCTTGAGGTCTCCGGGTTTTCTTCTAGGTGTGATGAAAAGCCACTGAGAAAGGAATGACAGGCTCAGATTTTTAAAGGTTTGCTTCAGCTGATGGGTAGAAAACGGGTTCTGAGGAGACGCTAGGGGAGGCAGGGTATAGCTAGGAAGGTATGGCGGTTGTCCAGGCCAGAGGTGACAATGGTTTGGACAAGAAGGGTAGGGCGTGCTGGAGATGGTGAGAAATGGTTACATTCAAGAGATATTCGGAAGGTAGAGTTGACAGGGTTTCTTGAAGGACTAGAAAACAGCAGGAGAGAAAAAGAAAAAATAAGGATAAAAATGATGGGAACAGCTCCTACATTAGGAACACATTGATTACGCACTGGAAATAGTTAACATTTAATTTTATGAGGCAAGAGTTAATCTTGCTTTTTTATATTATAATATTAAAAATCAGATACATTTGCTGACTGAAAAATGAACTGTCCTTAGCTTAAAAACAACAGGGCTCTAGAAAACTTGGTTTTTAAAAAACCTTTGCTATTGATTTTGACAGGCTTTGAAAAATCTTTTTTTTAAAAATTTTATCATTGTTGTATTACATCCATCCTCTTTTTGCTCCCTTCTGTCCCCCACCCCATGAAAAATCTTTTCTAATGGGATCCTCTTCCCCCAAACTGAGATGCCAATTACAGAAAATCAACTGGTTAAGGTTACATTTTACATCTGACAAAACAGGAGCTGAGATTAAGATGGTTCATACCTCTGTTCTGAATATTTTTCTCCTCTTGTATAAATCAAAATAAGTGACATAATTTTAGCGAAACAGTAAATAAAAAATTTCAAAGCACAGATAACTTTCTAACAAGTTAACACTCCTATTTCACAAAATTTTCACCTGGCTGCTTTCAGTCCATTTATGACATACACATTTATTCTTCTGAAACCTCTACTTTGAAAGAGGGACTGAGCACAGTCCATGCTTTCAGGGATTTCCATTAACAATTTAATTTCTTTTTAGACAGAGGGAAGGGAGGGAGAAAGAGAGGGCGAGACATTGATGTGCAAGAGAAACGTCAGTCGGCCGCCTCCCACACACCGCCCAACCCAGGCCCAGGCCCAGAGCCCAGGCACGTGCCCCGACTAGGGGGTCAAATGGGTGGGATGATGCCCAATCCACTGAGCCACACCAGTCAGGGCAACACTTTCTTTTTAAACACACGTGCAGTGAGAACAGCTAGTCTCTTTTCTCGTGTTTAACAACAGAGTGGGCAGGCATAAAGGTCACCTCTAGTCAAGTCTTCTGCAGAGCAGCCTCTCAGGCGCAGCACCCCACCCAGTCACCCCCCGCCCCCCTGCTGCACTGGCCCAAGTCCTGCTGGGAAACAAGCCTATCAGAGAACTGCAGTCTATTCCAGAAAACAGATGAGAGAAGACACAACCGTACAGACAGTCTTACATTTATTCACACAGAGGAGTAAGAATTGGTACAAGTAATAAACATTGCTTTAAATACAAATAAATATTTCTGGTTGCTAAAGGAAACAACTCCAGGTAATTCAAAGTCAAGTATCTTCTAAGTTCCTATTAAAAATAGAAGACTATTTTGCATTAAGTCCTACTCTACCACTACCCTTTGAGGACTTGAGGATAAAACAGTGAATTCTAAACGCTAAGAAATCACCAGAAAGATAGGAGATGATGCTCCCACCTCCCTGAACTATCCCCCAAATGGAAGGAGAGTTATTTGCATCACAGACAGAGCTAATAAATGCACAAAGTATTTAATACCTAGAGATATCTAAAAAGATTTACCTTGGGAAATACGGTAAGAATTTCTCTGAACTAGTTCTGTGAATTCTGAAACCACACTATGCTGAAGTTTTGGATCAAGCATCTTAAATTCCTGTATGCTCTTAGAACACGTAAGTTCCTAGTGTGAAAGCTTCCTCTTGCTAAGAAGGATAATGATTAAAAGTCTGTAATCACTAAGAATGGCACCTAAGGTTAAAAAAAAAAAAAAAAAAAAAAAAGATTTACCTGGTGAAGAAGCAATGGCGCTGCCCAGTGAAACAGCCTGTCAACTTGGCACCAAAATGACTCAGACTGCTGAGAGAAACACACTCCTAAATCACACAGCCAAATAAACATGATTTAATTTTCTCTTTGTTGTTTTAAGTCATGCAGTCTTTTGAGCCTTTAAAAACTACATAAAACATGAGGTCATTACCATTTTGGTGCCAGAGTAGTGCCTGCTCCGTCGATGGTGAATAATGCATGTCCCCACCTCACCCCAAGCAAGACAATCCCATTTCTTCTATCAGACACCTAAGCAATTATTAATAAATAATGTTTGATAGATATCAATAAGAAACATTTAGGTTTTCAAAGAAATTTTTCTTTTCTATTTAGATTAACCATGATACAATCCCAAACAGAACATCTCATGCTATAAAAACAATCTCATGCAGTAGCTAAGTGCATTTTAAAAGTCCCACATTAATAACAATATTTGGTATTATAGAAGGCAGGATTACTTAGGTTTTAAAAAAATGATCACTATAGAATAAAAGTTGGATTTCCAAATAGAACTTCTGCTGTGGTATAAAAAGCTAAATTCTGATTATACAGTTTTGTTGGCACAAACAACTTTAAGATACACACCACATTTTCCTAATTGGGATTTTAAAACAATAAGCATAATTCTTAAACAGATTACCACAACACTTGCTCAAAGAACCCTTTTGCCAAGAACTTTTTCCTTTTTAGTCCAGAAGGAGGGATTTCCACAGTGAATTCTGGAACAACAGTTTTGAACATGACTCCAAATCTCTCACTTCCCTCCCAGTCTCTTTCATGTTGTAAAGACACTTGAGCCCAGAAAAATGCTCTGCTTTTTTTAAAGACAGACGATAATACATTTTGTTTCGTGATTTAAATAGTAACATTTTTTATGTTTGTCCTTCTCTCTGGCACACTACACAGTGTTTCTGGAGCTACAAATCCAAACAAACCAAACGACTAGAGCATCCCCATGTTCAAATCACAATTTAGGATATAATCCTATTTATTCTAGATGATGCTCAACTCCACGCATAATTCAGGGTAGAAACATCCATAGGAACATCCAGAAGTGTTAGTGTACCAAACTCTAACATGTGATTGTGCTCTGTTCTAGTACCAGTCACATCTACAAAGTACAAAGGCAAAGAGGATTTCAGGTGTGGAGATCAAGAGGCTTTTGCTGCTACAGTGATTCATCACCATCATCTTCGAGCTTTCCAGGCTGTTCTGGAATAAGGGGTAGTCCTTTTTTTATCTGGTGGCTTAAAGTAGGAATAAACAGGCGCTGCTGGATACTCGGCATCAGGGTTTTCTGCCATCATTTTCAGCTTTGCTTCAATGGCTTTTATCTTCGCAGTGACACTGGAGAAAGGACAGCAGAGGATCAGAGGTAGCCTGGGTACACTCAGAAAACAGTTGCTTGTTTCATTTCCCTTGTACCTCTCACTCACGCCAGAAGGGCAACAAGATGCTCAAATGGGAGCATTCAAACATTTCACATACAAAATACACACAGAGTGACTAAACACTCTCACTTTCAGAAAGGGGTCTGCACCACCTGTTGTTTGTACTGTTAGGAGTACTGTGCATATTGCCACATTCAATCCAAAGACACAAGCACTGTGTCCTGGCAGAGAGCAGGCACTCTGCAGTAATTCATGTTGGAATTGAAAGCAGGGTCTGGAACAGATACTTTATATCCATGTTTATAAACAGCATTATTCAAAAAAGTTCATATATAGAAGCAACCCAATGCCCTGGCTGGAGGCACAGTGGATGGGGGTGCTGGTCTGCGAACCCGGGGGTCACTGGTTCGGTTCCCCAGCCGGGGCGCATGGCCAGGTTGCAGGCCGGGTCTCCAGTCGGGTCCGTGGCTGGGGGCGGGTGAAGGACAACCATACATTGATGTTTCCCAGTTTCTCTCTCTCTCTGCCTCTCTCCCTTCCTCTCTTTCTGGAAATAATAAACTCTTAAAAGGAAAAAAAAAAAAAAAAAAGGCAGCAACCCAAGTGTCCACTGATGGATGAATGGATAAGCAAAATATACATAACACATTTAAAAACATCATTCAGCCTTTAAAAAGGAAGAAAATTCTAATATGTTACAACACAGATGAATCTTGAGGATGTTATGCTAAATGAAAAAAGCAAAAAAATGTCTAATGCTGTATGATTCCAGTTAATAGGGAAGAGGAGTTATTTATTTATTTATTTTTAATCTTTTTTTTTTTTTTTTTAAAGATTTTATTTCATTATTTTTAGAAAGAGGGGAAGGGAGAGAGGCAGAGAGGGAGAGAGACATCAATGTATGGTTGCGTTTCACATGCCTCCAGCCATAGACCTGACTGGAGACCTGGTTTGCAACCTGGTTATGTGCCCTGGCTGGGGAATCAAACCTGTGACCTTTGGGTTCGCAGGCCAGTGCCTTAACCACTGTGCTACAAGCCAGGGCTGGAGTTATTTTTTAATGGGTACTGAGTTTCAACTTCACAAGAGAAAAAGAATTATTGAGGTGGATGGTAGTGGTGGTTGTACAACACTCTAATTTAATACCATTGAAACGTAAACTTAAAAATGGGAAGAATAATCTGTGTAGCATTGAAAGCAACATAGTAGGTAGGTTATATTCTCACTTTGCAGCTGGCAGAACAGGCACAGGAAGTAAGTAACTCAGTGTCAGATGCAGCCAGGAAGTGGTTCTGGTTGAGATTTGACACTAAAGCCCATTCTAGTAACTATTATGTTGTATCGTTGTATCACCTTTAGAATTGCTGAATAATATTGGCAAAAACATCTTGGATAGCCTATCAAGTCTCTTTTTGTTGACAAAGGTGTTTGTAAAGGGTATCATTTAGCCAGCCTGTGAACCCAAAGGTCGCCAGTTCGATTCCCAGCCAGAGCACATAACCAGGTTGCAAACCAGGTCTCCAGGCAGGTCCATAGTTGGAGGCAGGTGAAGGGCAACCGTACATTGATGGCTCTCTCCCAATCTCTCTTCCGCTCTCTCTGAAAATAATTAAAAAAATCTTTAAAGAAAAAAGGGTATCATTTAGAGTGCTTATAATGAGCCAGGCACTGAAAGTGGAGTTTTCAGTACGCACTGTGCGCACATTTTATAAAGAACCAAATGCAGAAAGGCAACAATTTGTCCAGGCTCACACAGCTAACAAATGGCAAAGCCCGACTTCAAGCCCCACTTGTTTATCCTCAAGCCTGCTTGTCCCTCTCCATTAGGCCAGGAGCTGAGCAGCCCTAGGTTAGAGAAGGGATGAAGGGCATTGCAGAAGTTGTCAGGAATTCCATCCTGATCAAGGTCACTACTGGACCAGAATGCACTCAGGCAGCGGTCTTTTCGGGCTCTGGCCCCCTTTATTTGCCATTCTTGATGCTGTCCATGGTCTATATTCAGGGAGAGAAGCTTGGAAGAGAATGTACACACGGCCTTTTAGATATCCTCAAAGGGTATGCACCCGCTATACGCACTCATATTTTTACGAGCAACATACATTAAAAAGCTACATTATAATAAAAAAGAACAGAGTCCTGGCTGGTGTGGCTCAGTGGACTGAGTGTTGGCCAGAGAACGAAAGGTCTCCAGTTTGAATCCCAGTCAGGGCATGTGCCTGGGTTTTGGGCCAGGTTCCCCAGTTGGGGGCCTGAGAGGCAACCACACACTGATGTTTCTCTCCCTCTCTTTCTATCTCGTAAGTAAATAAAGCTCCCCCCCCAAACAAACAAACAAACAAACAAAAAACACCAAGGTGCTACCAAGACACACTCTGGCACTACTTTCATAGGTGGGATGGCCAGGCATTCATCCTGTATGAGTCACAGGGAAACAACCTTCTCTAATTAGGCATGTAGTGTAGATGTTAATAGAAAGATGCAAGCTGAGGTTCTCTGGATTCAAAAATGAATGGAAAAACTAGGTTATCTAGTAAAGGTGTAAACACTGAAAATAAGAAACTAAAGACATGTTCACTGGAACATGAAGATCACCCAGCAAAAATGCAGCCATCCTTTCTCAGTAGGAGTCAGATTTAAGAAAACCTCAAGGGGAACATAGCTTAGCGGATGCACGTTCCTGGTAAATCTACAAAAGGCATTACTGTTTTTTAATTTCTGGAAGTGCAAAACAATAAAGCAGCACAAAATTAAGAAATATCAATATTAAACTTTAGTAATAAAAGTAATTAATTTTAATTTACCAACTTTATTCCTCTTGAAAACAATTCAGGATCACCTTCCCCTGTTCATTAGGGAGATACCTGTAAATCTGTTGTTTGGTGTAGACAATATTCCAGAAAGGTTTTTTGGTTTGTTTTCTTCCTGGCCCTTCACCCAAAGAGGCACTACTTTCCTGACTTGATGACTACTGATTCCTAATCCTTATAAAAATGGACACCCCTTCATGATCTTCTTTCCCTCCCCCAGAACAGATTTTATAGAGCTTTTATAAAGCCCGTACTTATAGCCTAGAGCTTCTCTGAAGTAGGAACTAAGATTGAATTTTGAAGTCCAGTAAAACGGGCTTTAAATGCGGACTCTGATGTTTGCCTACTGCACAATCTCGGCCAAGATATCTTACTCTTTTACCGTTCTAAGATTCAGTTTTCTTTTATGTACAACGGGTGTGAACAGCGCTTTTATTAGAATTTTATAATGATATACGGCATGTAAAGTGTTTAACATGGTGCTTGCTTCATTTTACAATGATGGCTATTGTTAGTGTTAAAATACCTTCCTAGGCTACAAATGCAAAAAAACACCCCCCTCTCCAACCTAAAACTCCACTTCTGCTCAACCATGCATTTAACTTCCCCTTTCTCTACCCAACCCTTAGTTCCTTCTGTTTTGAATTAACTCCAAAGTAATTGATAATTTGTACACAGTAGTACCAAAACTGGTATAGTTGTTGAAATGATACATAGAACTAAAGTGCTGCAAACTAAAATTTTGGATGAAGGAACTCACAGCTGGGGAGGAATTAGTTTGTAATGACTAATGCCAAAAAGACACCAGACCTCATTAAAATGCTGATTCTTAAGGTGGAGACCTTGTCAGATAAACCTTTGTATTCCCAGTGCCAAGCACAATGGCTGGTATGTGGCAGATGGTACATCCAGTCTTTCTTTCTTTTTTTTTTAAGATTTTATTAATTTTAGAGAGAAGTGGAGGGAGAGAGACATCAATGTATGGTTGCCTTTCACCTGCCTCCAGCTGGGGACCTGGCTGGAGACCTGGCTTACAACCTGGTTATGTGCCCTGGCTGGGAATCGAACCGGCGACCTTCGGGTTCGAAGGCTGGCGGCTTATCCACTGTCCACCAGCCAGGGCGGTAGGTACATCCAGTCTTTTTTGAATGAATCCTATAAATGAGGAGGATGGGAGGAGAGGAAATCAGGAATTCCAGGAATTTTGGAGATCAACCGAACATATCTCTGAACATATCAAAAGTTGGTAGATTCTCTTCTAAAGTTAGAGTCCAAAGAGTTATTAGTGTATGAATGAAGGTTTGGAATGAAGAAAGGGCTCAAGCTCTTGAATAAATGTTTGTGTTTTCCCACAGTACACCATCTTACCTTAGGTTAGATTGAGTGGGTTCAGTGCTGGAGGATGGCTCAAGACTGATTGGAAGGATTTTATCATTCTTGTTATGATCATATCTCTGCAAGTAAGAAAAAGGGAAATCAGTTCACCTGGGGAAAAAATTAGCCCCTTATACAGAGCATGGGTTCATATATTTTAGCCCCATCAACGTATCATCGGCACACTTGTAGACAACTATAGGATTGCCTTTACATTTAGAATTAATGTAAAACTCCACACAGTTTTGCCTTAAAGCTGTATTTAGAAAAATCAATCTAGGAGAAGTCTCCCGTGTAGCCATTAGTCCTTTGTATTTAGTAGGGAAAGACTTTCAAGTTTCAAGTTCACAGATGGTACAGATACACAGCAGGACTGCCCTCTGACTTTCTTACTTTAACAGTCATGTATCACCTCTTGCCACATTTATTTTGCTTCATCAAAAAGACTTAAAATTTTTGCTAGATTTTTGCAAAGTACCAAGCATAACATTCAACTCTTAACAGGCCTGAGTGGAGAAGGAAAATAGTAACAGCTTTCAGCTACTGATACAGAAAACATTCTCCAGTAAAACAGCAGTTTAATTGGATGTAATTATATACTTCTTGTAAAAAGTAAAAATATGAGAGAGCAATCAGGAGCCTCTAGTCAAAGACTTGTAGGAGCAGCGAACCGAGGGGCAGCCCCAGTGAAAGGAGGGATGAAGCAAGGTTTCCCTTGTGCGCCGTTTCAAGGAGATGCAGGACGAGAAATAACAGCCAGTTTGGCAAAAGAGACCTGATTGTCTTTTGAGTGAAAAAGCTTTTGGTAATTCTCCTTGTTGTTTCTATTTTCCAGGTAAAGTGCCCTGGAAATCGAAGGACTCTGGGAATAACTACCGAAATAAGAATCTAAAGTGTCTGAGCTTTTCAGCTTGGACACGGAACTCAAATGCTTCATTTCTGACTCTCCTGGGAAGCCTGTTGGGTAGAGTCTCCAACCAAACACCCTCGCTATATAGAGCTAAAGACCGAAGTTCCAGTTTTAACTGTCACAGCAGGTCTGCCAAGACGTCGCTGCAGAAGGAAGGGAATTAACACTTGGGATTACTCCAGTCCCCATACTTCACCACCTCTGTGCCGGCCAGGACAGAAAGCTATTCATGTTTTTTAATGGTCGCAGCCTTTCCAGTGCATTCTCCCAAGAGACTTCCAACAGGACGAATAAGGCAGTGTGCCACTTCTCAGGCCTTGAAGACAATACAGACACTGCAAAGTCCCAAAAATAACTCTGAAAATAATTGGCGTAATGAGATGCCAGTGTTTTGAGCACTCGTGCAAACTGCCCATTGCTCAAGCATTTAGAATAAACATATTCAGGCTCTTCGTAGAAGTGAGAGGCTGGGGGAGAATCTAATAATGCCTAAAGCAACTAGTTTAAAAATAAATACATTTTTTTCAATCCAAAGAATCACCCCACTGAAAAATGACTGAGGTCTGAATACACACATCAGACACATGGAAAAATCAATCAAAACCAGAATCCGTGGGTATATGCAGAGAAACAATGAAGGAACTTAATCCCTCCTGAGATGTTTCTCAAAAGAAAAATCTGCCAACACACATGGTAAATACAAGGAGGAGACTGATGTATAACTATTCCAGATGTGAACAGACTGGGAAGCAAATGGGTGAATGGACCACTGTCTTTCGGACGACTCGGTGAGGATGAGTGGGGCTGCCTTCCCGGCCCATCAGACTTACCTTGACTTGAGCGTGGGCCCATCGCACCACCAGCTTCTTAGACAGAGCCAGCTTGCCATTGAGACACTGGATGGCTTGTTCTGCTTCCTGGCCAGGGAAGGGACTCTGGTTAGTCAAAAATTCAAATGCCTTACTAGCTCCGATAGCTAAATTTCCAACCAAGCTGCATTTGGTAAACAATTGGCAAGATGTTTATGAAGGAAAAGAAAGCAGAATAATAGAGGGTATGAGTTTATTGTTTTGTTTTATTTATTTATTTATTTTTAGCAGTCAAACCAAAATTCAAATCCTGGCTGTCACTTGCTGGCAGTGTAGTATTTGGCAGGCCACTCAATCTCCTGAATATTAGCTTTCCCACCTGTAAAACACGGGTAACATTTTCTCATTCCTCGATGGTGGCTGTGAGGAGTAAGAGTACATGTAAAGCATGGAGCTTACGGGAAGCACTCTACCCATGTTCGTTGATGGTGGTGTCCTTACTGGGACACCTTTCTATATACTTCTGTTAAGGTGGCGCCTGCCTGGTCAAGACAAAGTAGTCCCTTTCTACTTTATTTATAATAAAAAACCCAAATACAATTATTATTAAATTTAAGACTATTTATTGATTTATTCATTTTTAGAGAGACGACCTGTATCCTGGGGCTCACAGACCTGGATCCAGAGTGGCAAACAGTAATGGCCTCAAAGGATGTGGGAGTAAAGAGAACCAGGCCGGAAAAAGCAGGAGTGAGTCAGAGGCTGGGAGCCAGGTATCTGTGTGAGCCAATATATGCACCTGGCTTTCAGGACCAGAAGTCCCCTGGCCCTTTCCCTATCAGATACAGGGGCAACCAGGTTGAAAGGAATTCCTGAAGCTGCGTAACAGGCACTCTAGGACCTTCCCAGGAAGCCTGGCTGTACTTTTCCATCCTGCCAAGCCTTCTCTGCTCCATTGGTATCCATGAGGCATTCGGCCAGGAGTGACCCATGTTTACTGGGGGTGAAGCAGCCCTTAAGGAGCAAGAAGAGAAACAGGGACGGTCTGAGACTTTAGTGTAAGACCGGCAGGCATTCCAGTCTGGTTTTACCGGTGACTGTCCTACTCCTCAGGAGCTTCCCAGTATGACATTCAACAAATATTAACGGAGTGCCACCATGTGTCAGATATGAAATAGTCATTAGCATCTCTGCCCCATTATGGCACATAGTGTTAAAGGGATGGATAAGAGAGACATTTTATTCTTCTTTTAAGTTTCATTTAGTGAATTAGAATTTACACGGCACTATTATTTCTGCAACATCAGCAGTAATTAGATGCCAGCAGGGGACAAATGGTTTAAGAAATAATTTCTTATCTCTATACCTTGTTTCAAAGTTCTTGTAGTCAATATTATCTTTAAACGCCAACTGTGTACCCTCATACTTCCTATAAGGTAAGAAGAGCACAGGTTTTTAATCCCCATTTTTAGATGAAAACTGAGGCCAAAGAGGTTAAGAGACTTGCCTATACCTAGAGTTAATAAAAAACACACAAAGAGCCAGAAATAGCGGCTAGGCATTGTGACTTCTACTCCAGTGTTTTTAAGCCAACATCGATCCCTACCATGACCACTGACTTTGTTGTTTATAACAATCCTCACCACACTCTATCAATGAGGAAGAATAAAGTATTTAAAAATGTGCACTATAGCAGGCATGCTTTCAGTCCTTCTTCCCAAAGCATGAACAACTGGAACAGCAATGTATCACTTATTGTCTATCACAGCTGCAAAAACGAAATCCCTAGCACTGATCAGGACGAAGGACATCTCAGAATATATTTCTTGACAACAGTCTTGCAGTTGTATTGAGAAAAAAAATGACAACCTTTGCTGACACCATTCCACATTCCTGAATGTATAAATATGCACACAGTTACAAATAGTTATAAATATATTCACTGCTGTGCTGTTTATACTTGTGACTCACTGAAGAGTCTCTAACTAGCTAACGATTAGTCAAATAACTTACCACATAACGATTAGTTCAATAGCTTACCACATGTTCACACAATGAAATATTATGCAGTCATCAAAAATCCTGATTATTTTTTAAACTGAGGTCTAAGTTACATCTAATAAAATGTATAAACATTAAAGATATAGATCAGTAAGTTTTTATGTATTTATCGCTATACCAGTGAAAACACAATACCATGGTACAAAATGTTGATATGTTATTCGGTGACAGAAGAAAATTTAGTATACTTTGAATGATAAACAGGATCGTAAGATCCCATTCATCTGTTATAAAGCCATACATGTGTTTATGTATGTGTACGCAGGAAGTCTTCCAAGACTATTGTTTTGTTTGTGAGAATGTGAAGAAAGAAGACTAGGAAGACACATAACTGTTAATAATGATTATTTCTGGATATTGGGCTGATAAGTCACTTACCCGTATTTTCATCTATAATAAACATGCTTTACTTTTATAATAAAAAATCCAAATACAATTATTATTTTTTTTTAATTTAAGTTATTTATTTATTTTCAGAGAGAGGGGAAGGGAAGGAGAAAGAGAGGGAGACAAACATCGATGGGTTGCCTCTAGCATGCCCTCAATTGGGGACCTGGCTCATAACCCAGGCATGTACCCTGACGAGGGAATGACTGGGCGAACCTTCCGTCTGTGGGACTACGTCAAATCCACCGAGCTACACCAGTCAGGGCCAAACCCAGTTCTTATTACTAAAATAATAACTAGGCAATGCTCTCACATTAAAAAATTAAGTTACAGAGAGTACTAAGATACATATATATATTAGGATTGAAGCTGGACATTTTTCTCCCTCTGTACATATTCAAATTTGTATACATTTATTCTGAGACATTGAGAAAAAGGGTAAATTTTTAAGAAATTAAAATAAAAGAGTTTGTGGGTGGCTCACCACGGGGCAAAACTACTAAAAGAAAAGGAAGCTTTGTTGGTCAGCCAGTAAAGGGAGCAAGCGAAATAGAACGGGGAGGAGATATCCGTGTGTTTAATGTGGGCATCCCAAAGCATTTGGTCAGAAAGTAGGTCACCCGCCTGCGTCCGCAAGCCAAGGGAGGGTAGATTTGGCAATCTATTCACTAATCCATTCGTTCACCAAGGCTCTTTTATTAGGACTCAGAGCAAGGCACATAGACATGGCTCCTGCCTGCAAGGAACTGCTATTCTAGTAGTTAAGAGACCTGAACGAACACTTACAAGACAGTCTAAGGAATGTGAAAGGGGGAGAGGTTCAGTTACCTGTTTAGTTTCGAAGTTAACGAAACAGTACCCTCTAGGCTGCCCCTCCAGAGCCCCTGACTTGTGGAAGAGGAAGTCAAACTGCTTTACCGTGCCAAACTTCTGGAGGAGCTTCAGGAGGTGGTATCTGCAGAGAAAGGAGAAAGAACAGCTCATGAGTAGCTCTGGAAGCTGGTCAGCTAATGGGCCTGAAGCGTGAGATAAAAGCTGGAGACATTTACCCCAGGGATAAAATCTCACGCCCCCACTCCATGCCTTCCTCCAAACTGCTGTGTTAGTTTATTTGGCAAACAGACTTGTTTGCCTCTATTTGGAAGGGGATCTAGAATCGTCATGGCTATGCCTCTGTCCAGCACAAAAATACCAAACAAAAAACCACACCTAACAAACAGCTGTCTGGACCACAAGCACCATTTGTTTTTCTTTTGGAGAAAAGCGCAAAAATAGTGTTGATTTATTTCTTTTTAATTTCTTGGCAATGAAATAGTATCTGTGAATAACTACAGGTCCAGCAGAAACATGCACCCACACTCCAAAAGCCAAAGTCTGCCCCATCTCAAAACCAAAAGTAACAAACACATACACACTCACATACACAAAGCGATCCTGAAAGACTTCCCTATTAGATTTCATAGCCATCAGACCCAAATTGCCCTTGTGAGAAACTCTGCCCAAAACCAAGTCACGACTAGTGGTAGTTTCATTAAGTGCCTGAGAATTTCGATCCCTGGTGTGGCTGGACATCAGGGCAACGTGGAACCATGATGTGACGGAGGCTGGTCTCACACAGGGGAGGCGAGGTTGGCCAGTCCCCTAAACCATCCAGCTGTGGGTAGCTAACCAGCCTCAGATGCTTAGTACAGTTTACACCCTGGAGTACGGTCAAATAAATAATATAAATGGTCAAGGAAGAAACTGATTCCAAGCTCTTGCTTGCTGCTCTGCCCCTCACCCCTTCTTGGATTCCCTTCTCTGCAACTTACTTGGTTTCCATAGAGCTTTTAAGTTATTCACACAGATGTGGCCTTAACAGGTTGCTGTGGCCAATCTCAATTCCGACTTCCTGTCATCTGATGTAAGGGTGAGACAAACCAACAGCTCTCCCGTTTCCTTTTCCTTTGGCCTTCCTCCTGGCTTCCTCCGCACTATTCAAACGGAGTCAAGGCTTTCTCTAAACAATGCTGTCCCTGTGATACTAAAAAGGTATCAGGCCACATGCTAAATCTGTTATTACTGGGAATTCTAACCCACAGGGACTCAGTAAAGCTGTCCTTACAGCCACATTTATATTCACATTGTTTTCTAGGAGAAATGCATCAAGATTTTATTCTTGACTAAGAATCTCCTTTGGGAGGCAGAAAGGTATGAAGTGGATCATGAGCTGTACTAAATTTGACACTAACTACATTGACAAGCAAGCCCATTATCCCAGATCAGGTGCTGATACAGTGCAGCAAGGAAGACACAATACAGATGATCTGCCGGGGCAGGATGCAAGGATCCCAAGGCATGTTGTGGCTATTCATCTGGTCTTTAGACCCATTTTGAAAGCAAAAACAATCCTCTTGTTTCCAAATTCCCATCAGGAGACCAAAACTGCAAGTCAGAATTTGGAGGTGATTCATCAGGGGAAAAGGAGACACCTCAAGTTAAAATTTCTGGTTTTACTTGTTTTTTTATGAACAGCATGGGTAAGTCTCTGACATGCAGACAGATGGGCCATAAAAGTCCCCCCCAACATTTTTAATTCACAGCTGCATTTTCCACTTACTGTACCCATTCAAACCATAATACTGTGCCAGTTGCCATAAATGGTGGGTCAAAGCCATTGAAAAAAAAAAAAGCCATCTAAAGGGCTACAGTGGGCTGGCTGGTCATCTTTTCATTAGCTCTATTCTGCTTAATAGCAGGAAGGTAAGGTGATCGGCATTTCCTAGGAAATGAATTTTAATTTACTCAGGAAAAAAATGCCGACAGATTATTCTTTGGAAAGCTAACGTTCACGTTTTGCCCGAGAACGGCGACCTTAAGATTCCAGGAACATCTGCTTAGGTCTGTGTCTTTCAACTTCTCCAGGATTTCTTTGCTTGTTTTATAATTCCTTGAAATTATCGGAACACCGAAACAAAAGGAATGAAATGTTTACTATTTTGCTTCCTGGGGATGGGGACTGCAAGCGCTGATAGCGAAAAAAGCCTGAAGACTCTTGCTTTCACATCTGCAAGCACTTTCATCTGCTGCCGAAGCTTGGGAGAGAGCTCGCCACTCTCGGAGCCTTGCTGCCCTTCAGGAAACGTGGGCCCTGCAGCCGCCAGGAGCTAGAGAATCACCACACCAGCCACTTAAATCAGTGTTTTCCGTAATGGGTCCTTAAAATGGCCTTCCCCTTTTTGAAAAAAAGTAATTTATTTTTCATTTTTACTGTTGACACTATTACAGATGTCCCCATTTCCTGCCTCCAGCCAGCCCCTGCCTGTGTCTATGGATTATGCATATATGTTCTTTAGCTAATCCTTTCACCTTCTTTCATCCAGTTCCCCGCTCCTTCCTCCTCATATAAGTAATTAATCTATACAAATGTTTTAACACACAACTATGTGTCAAAAACTGCATTAGGCACTTAAGACTATCCAGACTACAGCTAGGTCCCTGTCTTCAAGGACCTCACTTTCCAGTTAGAAGAGATGTGTAATCAAGCAATCACAAACCAGTGTCACACTTGTACAGAGACGTATCCAGGTAAGCACAACAACGAAGAGGACCAACTGTGCACAGAAGGCAGCGGTTGGTGAACGCCAAGTGCACACACATAAAGGTGGGAAAGACCCTGATCTACCGAAGAGAGTGGCAGGGAGAGAGGAGGACGCGGGGCAGGCAGGCGCCAGGCTGTGGAGCAAGTGGGGCACTTAGTGCGAGAATGTTACTCTAACGCTATTGGCAATGAAGAGCCAATGAAATGACATTCAAGATCATTTTTAGTGCACAATTTGTTTTAAAGAAATCTTTCTAAACTTAAAGAAACTGTTACGTGGTAGAACTTAATGTTCTATGCTGTGTGTGTAATAATAGACTGGTCTTAACTGTGTTTCAAACTTAAAGAAGGAAATAGTAAAGGCTGTTTCATGAAAACCAGGTCATTAAAAGAAGCATGGGAAACAAAAGGAAAAATAAGGATGGGCTGACAGAGGAAGAGGGGTTCCTTTAGGGGTAAACACGCTGCTCTTATATGTTAATGCATTTACTCTTCCCTGCATTCTAGTTTATTCTGAAGGGTGAAGGACGTTTCCACCTGGAAATGCTTTCAAGTTTACTTCCTACACCCCAAATTGACTTCTTCCCCTCCATGAACTGATGCCCCTTTCCAGCTATCAGAGTGGTCATTGTGGACAAGGTTTTTATACTTCCTGGCAACAAACATCTTAGCTCTCCACTCCTCTTCAATCACTTTTCTTCATCTGACTCACCACTGGCCTCCACGTTCAGTCTCTAACTAGGTGATATAATGACAGACCTGCAGCTAGTCTTCATCTTCAGTCTGTGCCCCACTACCCACTCATGCTTCACACTGATGGTCTAAGCCTATTAACACACCACTTTCCTGATGCTAGTCTCCTCCTGAACACCTCCAATGAGTCTCTTTCACATGAAATTTACTGTTTGAATGAATCTTAAAGGCAGTCTTCATCTGAGAGCATCCAAGTATTTTCATTATCATTTAGTATCCAACCTCCCCTTCAGTCAAAAAGGTCTTACTCTGCTCACACAATAATCTTTTGCATTACCTCCTTTATTTAGCATCCACTTAGAATGCTCCTTTTAGCATTTCTTCTGGCTTTACTCCTGCTCATGCTTCTCCTTATGCATAATAGTTTGGCTATGAATTTGGCTTTCTACATAGTGCATGTAATATTTGGAAAAGAAAGTAGTATTCACTTTTTTAGAGGAAATTGCAGTGTAGAAGACAGTACCTAAGAACATGAACGTTTCAGTTTTTCTAATGAAGGCGCTAGTAATGATATTTAGAGATGTTGTTTTAACTTGACAGTTAGATTGGGTCTCATAATTTATTTTTAAAAATTTTAAATATTTTATTTATTATTTTTCAGCAAGAAGGGAAGGGAGGGAGGAAGACAGGGAGAAGTATCAGTGTATGGTTGCCTTTCACCTGCCTCCAGCTAAGGACCTGGCTTGCAACCTGGTTATGTGCCCTGTCTGGGGAATTGAACCAGCAACCTTTGGGTTCGCAAGCTGGTGCCAACCCACTGAACCACACCAGCCAGGGCTGGGTCTCATAATTTAAAAGATATCCTGATATTTAAAATTTTGGAACAGGACACTGACTTTAGGTCATAACTATTCAATTATGGGGACTATCATAATTATCTACTTGTGCAAACAGCACTATATTAGGCAGTGGAACACTGAGACAACTCACAATTGTTCCATTAAAAAAGGGAAAATATTATCTATTCTACTTGCTTCACAAGGTTGTTCAAGCTTAAATAAGAGGAAGTAGTGCAATATTTGAGCTAGAAAAAACGTCCAGATCATTTAGCTGAATATTCTCTTTATGGGTAAGAAATCTGAAGTATAATGTAGTTGAGAGGAATCAGCATTTGGTAGAAAGAACATGGGTTTGGAACCTGCTACTTCCATAAGTAAGAGTGTATCATCAATCCCCTAAACCCAAATCCCTAAAATCTACTTCGTCATTTAGACATTCCTGGCCTCTAGCATGGCCCTAAAACGGGCAGCGTTACAACCACAAAGTGAACACAAATAAATGAGACGCAGAATGTTAGAATGATGAACAGGCTGTTAGCAATGCATTTGAGGTCTGTCTCGAAAGTATGAGCCAATGTCAATATAATTAAAAGTTTGAGTGGCTGATACTTTCAGGACAGACCTAGTATGCTGTTGAGAGGAGACTGATGCATATCCTACCACCACTTGAGCATGACTCAGATTAATAACTAATAAGCACACACACATAGGATTACTACAAAAAATTGAGTGGAAAAGTTTTTAAATGTTGCTGTTTTACACACTCCTGTAACCACTGATGACAGTAAAGACATACTATAATTTGTCTTCTAATAAGAGATAAGAAAGCATTTCTCTAGGAGGGATATTCAAATAAGTTTATAAAAAAGACCAGAGAGAGGGATGGTAAAGGGTATGAACAGGTAGAGGAAAGAGTGGTAAGAAGGGTTTTGCTGAATGGGAAACAGCAGGAACTAGCATCAATTTGTTGGTGGGGTGTCAGTTTGAAGAAAACTGGAGGGTGCTCTGCAAACTGCTGTTAAGAGTCCTAAGAAGTTGAGAGATCTGGATTCAAATAATACTCTCTGAACTGGAGTATAAGCCAAGTCAAGATCATGTAAGTTTTATCATGTGATCCCAAGTTTGTGAATAACTGTATTTTAATAATTAATCTAGGTGATTACCTATCTTGAGAGGAATAGGATCCAGAGTTTATGCGCTTCAAAAACTTGGAAGAAACAACAATAAAATTAAAAAAAAAAAACAAAAAAAACTTGGAAGAAAATCACAAACTTCTATAAGACCTACCATACTAAAATGTTAGCTTTCAAACCCTGGCTGGTGTGGCTCAGTGGATTGAGCACCAGTCTGCAAACCAAAGGCTTGCCGGTTCGATTCTGTCAGGGCACACGTCTGGGTAATGAGCCAGGTCGCCAGCTGGGGTCACGCGAGAGGTAATACTAAGCATAAATTATGATCAGTAGTTAGGTCTTTAAAAGACATTTATTACTATTTAATAAATGTTTGTTTAGTCCTGGCTGGTGTGGCTCAGTGGATTGAGTGCCAGGGTAAGAATGGAAGGTAACTGATTTGACCTCCCCAGTCAGGGCACGTGCCTGGGCTGCAGGCCGGGTCCCCAGTTCAGGGCATGTGACAGGCAACTAATGGATGTGTACATATCTATGTTTTTCTTCCTCTCTTTCGCTCTCCCTTCCCCTCTCTCTCTCTAAAAAAAATAAAATAAATATTAAGCAAAATCTTGTTTAATAGAGAAAATATTTAAAAATAAGGAACCCATAGAGGAAAAGGGTAACAATGATCTCTGGTGACAGGAGGTGGGAAGCTGCAGGTAGACCTAGCATGCAGGCCCCAACCTGCAGGTTAGCCCTTGTCACCCACCTCCAGCCTGACGTAAAAGGAGCAGATACTAGTGGAAAAGTTTTGAGTCAGTGTTCCTATTAAAGCTATAACTGAAGGAAACATTCATATACTCCAATTTATGACAATAAGCTAAGGTGGCAGATGTCCATCTGACCCTTCCTGTCAAGCAGCAGGACACAATTAGAACTAGGGTCTCATCCCTTGGAATTGTAGCCAAAACAATGAGCACTGTTTCCAGGCGTCAGATTTCCATTCAGGCAAGCAGAGGTGGGCATGGGAACCACGCCTGGAAGCCTGGGTTTTAGGATGGAAACACATGTTACCTGAGAGGTTGGGCAAATTCACACATTCATCCTCAAAGCCATGAGGCATAGAGAACCAAAATCCATGCAAAGTCAATATTTGAGGGCCCTCATGACCAAGGTCACATAATATGGGGCAACACAGCTTAAATACCATTATAATTTCCAAAGGACCCAGCAGTATCTACACTTAGCTGATTTGAGCTTGAGCAGATTTAAGAAACTAAACTTTTCTGTCATCATGCATTTAGTTTACATTGCTTTTCCTATCTTTTAATTCCAACCCTTTATGTACCTCCTCTTATCCCAGACTGCGTAGGTCCCTTAGTCTTTTCTCCCCTTCCTTTGACCACTGTACCAGAATGGTCCCAGGACTGGTGATATCCTCCACGTTTACTTTAACACAGTCCCCGTCCAGCTCAGTCCATCCACCCTCACTATCTTGCCACTAACCACCTTGTCCTTCCCGACCGGGGGAAGGAAAAACCTTTTCATTCTCTTTCCACTACAACATCTGCAGTGGAAAGCGTGGGAAGTCAAAACAATTCAATCAGTTTTGAGATGGTGGTGAGTAAGGCACTTCCAGCTCTTGGGTCAAGGTCTCCTCTGCTGTAGGTTAAGAGAGCTGGACATACCGGAGGTTTTCAGGTGGGCTTCATGGAGTCCTATAATGACTGCTAAAGAAAGGGTAGCAGTTACCAAAAGGCTTCTGGGGGCGCCTCTTCTTCCTTTTAATCAAAGCAGCTCTGAGCTCTTATTTTTTTATATAGGCTCTGGCTATTTTGAGAGCTTCCTCAGATCTTACAAGCTTGAAAACTGCTTAGCCTGGGGCAAACGGCACACAGTAGGCACTCAGATCATTTGATGAACGAGTAAAATCCAAGGGGCCGAGGTGATCTTTAGGGTCCCTTTCAGCTCTGACCTCTTATGACTATTGGAACATGAATTTGGGCCAAGTGCTGCCTCTTTTGCTTATTTGTGAAGGTACTGAGACTTGTGTTTATGCCTTCATTCTGAAAAAATCACACCCAGGTCTCATTCTAGAAAATAATTTCCTGGTCACTGGGTATAAGGATTCAAATTGCTGAAAACAGAAGAACATCTCTGGCAAGTAATATGTTTGTTTGTTTATTTATTTTAAAGATTTTTATTTATTATTTCCAGAGAGAGTGGAAGGGAAAGAGGCAGAGAGGGAGGGAGACATCAGTGTATGGTTGCCTTTCACCTGCCTCCAGCCATGGACCTGGCTGGAGACCTGGCTTGCAACCTGGTTATGTGCTCTTACTGGGGAATAGAACCAGTGATGTCTGGGTTTGCAGACTGGCGCCTTATCCACTATGCTACCAGCCAGGGCTTCTGGCAAGTAATTTAAAGGTGACTCATACCTATATCTTTGTAGCAGAAGAGTCCAAATGTAACAAATGTCAAGATAATAGGATAACAGGCTAATAATATCACACCCTCTTTAAGAATGATTAAAACATAAGCAAAAGGGTCACAATGTATTTCATACCCCTTAAGAATTCTTCTGAACATCATCACTGCAAATATCCCAATTTATAGGTAAAATCAAAAGGACTACGACTTACTCTGTGATTTTGGGGTCCAGGTTGCCAATCCATAATCGGTGCCCTTCCTGTAGGGAACCCTCTGACAGAATGGATGCGTTCTCCAGGGGAAGAGTTTTGGTTTCTGCTTCCATCAATCTCTATAAAACACTATAGAAAATGTGAACATTCAGGCAGGAGAAAAGCAACACTGTGCATACAAGACTTCAGATTCAGTTCAACAAACATGAATTCAAGGAGTGCATGCCTCAGAGACCTCCGGGCTTCCACCACCAGGGCCTAGCACCAAGTCCCCTGGGACAGCTCCTCCTGCATTCAGAAGGCAAAGGCCTCCATTTAAGGTAAAAGGGGCGTGGTTCTGTGTGCAGAAACTCAAATTTTCCTCTTCTGAAGCCAGAGGCTGACTGGGCCAGAGGCCAAAGCATCTACAGTTTCTATTATTACATGATACTCCAGTTTAACAACTATCACCCAAAATAAGCTTTGGAAACCACCAGAAAGTCTTAATGATACTGAGAAGATGGGCAGGGGAGAGGAGCAGCACTTCTCTTCCTCATGGAAGAGGGAGTATAGGAAATTCAAGGTCGTAGATTTTGGAGTCAGAACCAAGTGTGAAAGCAGGTGTGGCTTCGTAAATTACCTAAGCATTCTAGGCCTGTTTCCTCATTTACATAAATGGAGATAACAGTTCTTACCTTACAGAGCCACTGTGAGGATAAAACAATAGTGCATGAAAAAAGAAATGGCTAAACACTGAATTTGACAACAGTAAACAATGAATATTGTAAACATTAGCTATTATCACGTTTAATATTTTGAGAGACTGGGAAGAAGAGACTATCTCCTTATTATTTCATTTTTACCACTTACTAGCTCTATAACTTTGGGCAAATTACTTAACTCTGTGCCTCAGTTTCCACATCTGTAAAATAGGAACAATAACCCATGAGTTGTGCATATGCACTGAATTAATATAACTACAGCACCTAAGAAGCATTCAATGAATATTAGCTTAAATTATTCCTAGTCTTAGTTCCTGAAATGTCTCATCTCACAGACAAAAAAGGAAGGTGAAGATTATGATGGAGACAGTACTGGAAAGGGCATAAACCTGGTGTCTGGGGACCAGGTTTCCAATTCTGGCATTTCTAATGGAAGTCACATCTCTCTCAGCTTCAGTTTCCTCATCTCTACATAATAAATCTTGTCTTGTTTATAACTTAAGGTTGCTGAAAGAACCAAAAAGGAGATGCCACCTATAAAATAAAGCACAATGAGTGTATTATGTGGTGGAGAAAGAAAAGATAAAGGGCTGGGAAGATGGCAGCCTGTGCCAGACTTCCGAACTCCCTGCTAGAGAAAACATGTGTCCTATGTAACCAGCAGTGGAGGTCAATGTGGCAGGAAATGTCTTAGTAACAACAGTACATACAACGAACATGACTAGTACCTCTTACCATGTCACCACAGCCTATAGAGTTAAACCCCATGGCCCCTAGGCAGTTGTTTGTTGGCGGTGCTGATCTAGCCTGCCCCCCGCCCCCCAACAGGTACTCTTCTTCCTTTCCCACCACATATTCATGCTGTCCAGCCATGGGTGACAAGCAACCACTAACTGCTAAACCCTGGGCTGTGGGCTGACACGAAATGAATACACCACAGCTCTTGCTCTTACCTCCTGAGAAAAGTGAAACACACAGAAACAAAATCCCAGGAGTGGAAACAGAGGAGAAATATTTTGTCTTTTCGCAGCTTTCCTTTTTTCTACTTTCTTACAGATCATTCATTCAAAAAAAATTGTTTTTTATTTATTTAATGTTTTTACCGAGGTTCCATTTTCTAGGTATTGTCCAGGTACTGAGGATACAGCGGTGGACAAGCACGGGGTCTGCCCATAGGGTGCTTATATTTGCAAGAGGGGAGGGACAAAACAGAAGCAAAATAAATAACTAAGAGGTAACTTGTGAGAACTGCTGCCATCGCAATTAAGCACGGTGGTTAAGCACAAGGGACTGGGGGACTGGACTACTTGAGAATGAGTGGAGGGGAAAGGCAGGTATCTAAAGGACACGCCGGTTTGAGACAAGGCTTGAATGAGAAGACCTGATTTTCTCATGTCTAAAACCAGCAGTGATACCAATAGCTACTTACTATCATGGGATTTTTTAGAGTAAGACGTAAGAGCACAGGCCATGGGCCTAAAAGAGCTGCATTCAAATGCTGGCTTCTGCACCCAGTTACTGTGTAACTTTAAAGCCGTGATTACCCTGAAGTGTCCTCTCCTTAGAAAAGCTTTCCCTAACAGAGTGAGCTCCTTGTTGGCCTCGAACACAGCCACCTTTTTCTTTCCATACAGTATTAATTCATTTACTGTTACTATTCAAGCGACGAGAGGCCAGGGCCTCGCTTATTTTGATCACGGTTCTAGGCCCAGCACAGCTCCTGGCTTGTACTCAACAGTTACTCAATGCACGATGAAGCAAGCCGCTTCTCTACTCGAAGCCTCAGCTTCTTCTTCCTAGAATGGGCACAATTATCCCTATGTCATGGATCGCTAGAGGCTTAAATTAGACAGTGTCCGTGAGAGCTCAGCACAGCGCTTTTCTGAGGGACAGTCAAGTGTATAATGAGAAGCCAAGATGTCCTGAGTTTGTACGGGCGACAGAAACGCTTTTTCATCTCTCCTCCTATCTGAGCTGCAACAGCCCCGGCGACCGAGATGCGGTCACCTGGGGAAAATGAAGTGCAGAGAAGCAGAGGCACTCGTCCCGAAAAGCTAAGCGTAACGGCGGGGTCCAGCCCGGAGCCCCAGGCGCCCGACCCGGGCCGCCAATTCCCGGCCGCGGCGGGTCACCACCCCGACTGTTATTTCCGGGCCAGCGGCGGGACAATCCGGGGCGGGGCCTGCGGAGCGTCTTCCAGGGCAGCCTCCCAGGAGGCCTCCCGCGCTGCGCTGCGGCGCAGGGGCACCGACTCACCTCTTGGCCTCGGCGTCTTCCCCCGGCTCATGCCCCGCACACGGGTTCCGACCCCACGGCCGACCACACTCCACTCGCGTCCGTCTGCCCCAACGTTCTCCTCTGCCAGGCCGCGGGTGACGCACTACGCCTGCGCCGCCGCCCCGCCCCGTGACGTCACGACGACAGCGCCGCCGCCGCCGCCGTCGCCAGAGTCTTTTCCTAACATCCGGGGTGATAGTTGGTGAGTGGCCTCGGCATGGCGTGGAGGCGCACGCGGGGTCCCGGTGCCAGAGGCCTCCACTCAAGGACCTCTGAAGGATCTTAGGGGGCCCGATCGTGGTCCTCCGACACGAGTCCCGTTTGACCTTTAAGGCTGGAGGCGGGACCTGTCGCACCGGAGGGGGTCTTGCACCGGTGGAGGGCGGAACACGTCTCATCTGCTAGGAACTTCGAGGATTTGGGGGGAGTGTGGGAGGGGGCGCGATGGGATCGCTTACAGAATTGTAGCTGCTACTTAGTAGCCCACCACCATGGATGTAGATGTCATTATTCCCGTGATAAACGGAAGCTGAGATAAAACTTGATCAGGATCACGTGGCTCGTAATGAACGAAGCTTAAATTCAAAGCCTCGACTTTTAACCTCATTCTGTGCGATCCAGTGGTAAAGCAGTTGTCATCTCTGCTTACGACCAACTGCTCCTGCAGCCGCTATCTCATTGGATCGACCTCATAACCAGGACAGGACAGATGGTATTGTCAACCACATTTTACAGATCAGATTGAGGTCCAAAGAGGTTGACGTATCTAAGGTCATACCTAGTAAGTGCTGGAACCAACGACCCTTTTCCAGATCTTCTCTAAGTTTAGTGCCCTTTCCTTTTACCACGTTATGATGCATTTCTCAGAATCTTGGCGAGTTTTATAATTGCAAAGAGTGAAAATCTGGCCTGACCCTTTAAATTACAGTTGAGGAAACAAAACCTAGGTAGGAGACATGCCTTGATAGAAGTCACAAGTCAGTAGCAGAGCTGCCACAAATGCTTTTTGGATACAAGGTGGCCATGAATCTAAAAGGGATGGCTGCCAGGGAATGATGAGATCGGAATATTGGAATCCAGACTTGCTACCTCTTAAGCCAAAGCTCTTTCTCCACCTTTAAAGGGTCTCATCCCTCCTTTGGCTGTGCCAGGGACAGGATATAGTCAGGTACTAGAAACAACTTTCCATGGCCCTGAATTTAGAGAAAAATATGCCCTACTATCTCTCAAGTGAAAGTTTGGCAAACCAAAAGATAATTGAAGCAGCATTGGGACGTAGAGCTCAGGGCCTACTGTCTGAGGCTTAGATTTCAATTTTGGTGCCAGCGTGGTGACCTTGATCAAGGAATTCATTTCTCTAGACTTTCATTCATGTATCCATCTCATCCATCAGTGTCTTCTCGTCTCAGGAACTGTGCTAGGCACTGGGGATACAGCAGTGAGCAAGACAATCATATGGCAGTCCTTGTAGTGCTTATAGTCTCATGGAGGGAATGAGACAATGATCAAATAGCTACAGAAATGTTGATAGTGTTGAAGTAAGTGCTATAAAAAAAGTATAGGATGCCATGAAAGTGGGCTGCAGGCCATTTGACCTGGTTGGGCTTGGTGGAGACAGCCAAGGAAGACAGTCCTCTGAGTGGGTGATGCTTAAGCTGAGATCTGAAAGGAAAATGGGAGGTAGTTCACTAAAGAGGTGGGGGAAGATTATTCCTAACAGATTCCACAGTGTGTTTGAAGACCCCGGAGCAGGAAGAGTATTCAAGGAAACGAAAGATCAGTTTGCTTATTTGTGAAATGTCCATGACAGTCACAACCCTGGATATTGTAGGAATTAGATAATCAATGCTGACGATGTCAGAAACATCCCGACCTGTAGAGAATTTAAGCATCTTTTGGGGCCAAAACTGACAATTGTCGGGAAACAAGATTTCAGATGCTCCGACGAATGTTTGCACTTTCTTTGTACATTTGGAATTGAGTGATCATAAAATTATATTAGGGTGGGAGAATGCAAGGTAGGGATTGACAGTTATATTTAAAAGATTATGGGTTCTCTTGAGAGGGGTTACTTTGAAAAGGAAGCATTGAAAGGTGTATTAACCTAGATGTGCAGAAGCAATGGACAGGGTTTGTTAAAGCAAAGGCAAACCTCTTGCTAAAGAAGTTGCAATATACAAGGTCTGTCCCTAAAATATCAGACCTAAAGTATTGAGCCAATGTGTCAATATAATTAAAACAGTTTGCGCTCAATACTTTCCGGACAGATCTCGTCTTCCTAGGGCGTGAGCGCATGCCATGGCCTGCTCAGTTAGGAATTTATGATTAGATTACCCTGTGAGGTAACTTTCCATAGAACCCCTTTTATGTACAGCAAGGGCCTGTGTGTGTGCACACCCATATTTATAAAAATATGTATGTGCATTATAAGCTAATATACAGCTGGATTGGGAGGAGTTGTCAGGACAGCGGTTAAGCCAAGACTTTGTGTTCCTCATCTAGTTCTTTCTGAAATTAAAATGCTCCTTCTATGAAAAATAGGAAAATTCAAGCTTTAAGAACCTCAACTTTGGAAAACATAAGTGCCTCAATTAGTGTTTAAAAATATCTCAACAGTTTGAATAATAATGTCAATAATGGTACTGACTGTTTTATGTACATAGTATAGTGTAGCGGTTAAGGGCACAGACTCCAGAGCTAGCGGTCGGAAATAAAATCTTGGGCAAATTATTTATCTCTGCCTCTGTTTCTTCATCCATAAAATGGATATAATTATAGTACTTACCTTGGAAGCTTTATCATAAGGCTCAAATGAGTATGCAGTACAGCACTTGGAATTGTTTTTGGCACACAGCTATCCTGATATAAGTATTAGCTATTGTTTCATTATTATTGTCACAATTATATTTTTAAAGGCTCATCAATATCACTGTGATAAAGATGCAGTGGAAACTAGCTCAATAAGGTTAAATGATCTACCCAAGGTCACATAGCTAGTAAGTGGGGGAACTAAGATTCTAGGTCAAGACTGCAGCCCAAAGCCCTGATGCTTCCTGCCCTGTTTTTGTTTGTTTGTTTCTGGGTATAGGTTAATTTTGTTGGATAATACTTGGGCTCCTGTAACAGTTCCTTTCCTTGACTTCATCTGTGCTGTTCTGAGTGTTAATAGGCATATCCTTAAGGTAAAAGGGGTCCAAGGAACTGCCTTTACTGAGCTTCCACTTTGAAATATCCTGACTTCTGTGCAATTAAAAGCTATGCCTTAAGCATTTCAGCAATGTGGTTTATTTATAGAGTTGGCCTTCCGGTTCACGTGTACTGGATCTGCTTTTGGGTGCTGCGTTTTCTGTCAAAGGTTGTTTATTTCTAATCCATTTTGATTTCCTGTTGCTTTCTGGATTGGTATTATGACCTGCAAAAGGAACTCCAGGAAACCTGTCTTAAATGGAGCAGCCAGATTGAGACCCTGTAGATTAAAAAAAAAAAAAAAAAAGCAGAAGCAAAACACACATTATTATACAGCCAAATTTGGATATAAGTGTGGGTTAGGCATTGGCTATATTAGGCAAAAACCTAGATATGGAAACCTCACACTTGGAGCCAAAATATTGTGAACAATTTTCCTGAAATAGAGCCAAGCTCATGCCCTTGGACAGTGGCAGTCTCTTTGAGCCTCAATTTCTATACCTATAAAATGGAGATTATTATACTTTATTTGTAGCATTATTAAGAAGATTAAATGAAATAATATGGATCAAGCAAGCAGCCCAGGCCCAACCTTAATAATGCTAGCTATTGATAAAAACAAAGAAGAGGAAAAACTATTCCTTTATTTTTTTAAAATCCAGATCTGTTTTTACTGTCTTCATACACTGATCACTGACGTCTAGCATTCCTTCTTATTAAAAATTCCATCAGGAGAAATTATTTTCCTTTGTGCTACTCATTTGCTTTTTTAAAAAATATATAATGATAATGATAGCTTTTATCAAGCAGGTGTTAATGTTCCTGGAACTGTACTAGGTGTTTTACATATACTCACAATCTCATTTTAAGATCAGGGTATTTTGCTCATTTTTACACATGAGGGGAGTGATGCCCAGAAAAAAGGGAGTGAATTGCCCAAAGTTGAAATTCACATGCAGATCTGACTGCCTCTGGGTGACCTGTACATCATTAATGAATGGTATGCAAGATGTCTTCATTGTATCTGACTGTCATGGAAGTCTTTGTGAGGAAAAGTGTCAAAGCTATCAACAGATATCCCTTTGGGGGACTCCAGCTATCTGCTAGCCACTGAGGCAAGTGTTTTATCTGCATAAACTTATTTATTTTTCCCAACCCTAAGAAGTAACTATAATTACTCATATCTGACAGTTGATCCGGGACATTAGTCAGCAATGGAGCTGGCACCGGATTCCAGGTTTTCCTGGCGGCAAAGTCCACTGTACTGCATCAAAATTTAGGATAGGACTTTCTTCTGTTGTGTTAATGAGGGCTGAGACTGATGATCAAAGATAGTAACTTCCAGGTGTTTGAGGCTAATTATTCTTAGTTTTTAGCTGAGTAATAGCCATATTCCTGGCAGAAGCACATTTATTCGTTTGCTAGGAGTTTGTTCTATCCCAGAAGTAGCTGTAGGCTCCAGCATCTTTCCGTAGTTGAAGCCTTAGGAATATAACTTGTAACTTGTGTTAACACAGAGAAGGGTGGCATTTTCCAGTGCTTTAGTCCTATAATACGGAAGACCTCAAACCTCAATCATGCTTCAGACTCACATTAAAGCAAAGTGCATTCTAATTGGTAATCAGTGCATAAGGAACCAAAGAAAATTTTAATTAAATGCTGTCGCGTGAATTTTCCAGTCATTTTATGCCTGTTGAAATGGTTTTCCTATTTCAAGTCCTCTTCCAGTGCTCTACCCTCCCTTTTTATAGTATAACTTTATCAAGATTTTGTGCCTTTTCTCCTACAAGGATTTAATTAGCTTCATTAAAGATTTAGGCTGCTGTGCATTTGCTTAACTTCGTGTTCCTTGTATACTAAGCGGCATTTGGTGCAGTGGAAAGAGCTTGGCAATTTGAAGACCTACAGACTTGGACCAGTTACTGAAATCTCTGAGCCTTAGTTTCTTTGTCCTGTAAGCTGAGGCTAACCGTATTGGGTTGGCCAAAACTTTTGTTTGGTATTTTCATAAGATGGCTGTCGTAGTGCATAGTGTCTTTAACTTTATTCGAAACAATTTCTAAATTAAAAAAAAAAAAGATTCTATTCATTATTTTTAGAGAGAAGGGCAGGGAGGGAGGAAGAAAGGGAGAAAAGCATCAATATATGGTAGCCTTTCACCTGCCTCCAGCTGGGGACCTGGCTGGAGACCTGGCTTCCAACCTGGTTATTTGCCCTGACTGGGAATCGAACCAGTAGCCCTTGAGTTCACAGGTTAGTGCCAGTCCACTGAGCCACTCCAGTCAGGGCGGAAACAATTTTTTTTTAGATTGTTTTGTGACACCTGTCATATCAGTATGCATTTAAAAATCTTACCAAAATTGATGAATTTTTGTGTAGCCATTTTAATATTGAAGATGGAAGAAAAATAAACATTTTTGGCATATTATTGTTTATTTCAAGAAAGATAAAAATGCAACTGAAATGCAAAAAAGATTTGTGCAGTGTATAGAGAAGGTGCTATGACTGATTGAATGTGTCAGAATTCGTTTGTGAAATTTCATGCTGTAGATTTCTTGATGGACAATGCTGTACATCGGGTAGACCAGTTTATAGCAATCAAATCAAACTGAGACATGAATTGGGAGCAATCGATGTTATACCATGCGGGAGATAGCTGACATATTCAAAATATCCAAATCAATAAAGTTATTGGTGAAAATGAAAAATAAATGTGTCTTTTATTTTACGGAGAAAACTAAATGAAGAGAAAAGTTGGGGGAGTGGAATGGAATGAATGTAATACAACAACAATAAAATTAAATTAGAAAAGCAAAACAAAACAGACTTTTTGGCCAACCCAATACTTCCTGGTGGAGGAGGATTGTGGGAGGAGGATTAGAGATAATGTATTTAAATTGGCCTAGCACATAGCTTAGTTTATAGGAGTTGTTTGCCAATTGGTATAACTTATTTTCTGAAATTGTAGTAGTGTATTTTACTTAGCTCTTTGTGTCTTACTCTTGTTAGTAGATGTTCACACGGAGCCTTAAGTCATGGCCTTGGGTTTAAGGTGCTTCCGCCTGGTCCACCCTGCCTTGTGCAACTCCCTTTCCGCCTTGACCAGACCTGTTTCAGAAGCTACGCTGAGGACAGTGAATGGAAGACAAAATGACCATGGGCAACACGTGGCCTATCCAGCGGTGCCATCCCGTCATTTTGCTACCAAGAAAGCCAAAGGTAGAGACATGTGTCACCCCTTCCTTATATTTAACCCTTGAATTATTATAACTGGAAGGCTATCAGAGTTGCTCTGAATTTCTCCCCTTGCCACATGAGGAAATGGTGTCTCAGATAATACAATTGATTACCTTAAAAGGTCACAGGGACAGAGAACCTGGGGGTCTGTTTTCTCATGACCATGTAGCCTCCTACGTTACCATGATTCAAAAATGCCTAATTTTTTCCTCTTAAATGTGGAATTAGAGGTATAAGTACCAAGCACACCAGAATGCTCGAGGCAGGTTTTTCTTATAGGAAGATCTATGTTGGAAATAAAATTAAAACCAGAAGGTTGTTGGGTACAGGGTATTAGAGCCATGGATTTAGATGGATGATCTTAATGGTTTGTGTCATCCAAGAATGAGACTTTGATATACCCCAGATCTCTGCTTAAATGTCGCTTCCTCAGGGAAGCCTTCCCTGACCTCTTAGACAGGGTCAAGTCCCTTGTTACATGCACTTGTGCGCACTGTTATTTTACCTTTGATGTACTTAGCACAGCACTCATTAATTAGTTAATTCATTGTAGGTTTGATTATTGTTTGTTATATGTCTCCTATGTTGGACCCAATAGGGTAGGGTCTGTCTTTCTTGGTTAGCATCCAACAGAGCCTTCCACATAGTGTGTATCAACAACTTTTGTTGCATAAATGAGTGACAGAAAATTGTCAAGCAGACCTGCCATTTGCAGTGGTGGGTCAGGGAGTCCATTTCACTCCTAAGGATGATGCTAGAAATATGCTGCTAAGTTGATTTTTCCATTGACTTTCCTTTTTATGGTTTCACACAGACTTCTCCTTTTCTGTTAACAGGAAGATTAATAAGTTGCTGAAAGATTACTAATGCATTGAAGACTTATATTCTGTTAACAGTGACAATAGTAATAACTTTTGATTTGTATGTTGTATTAATTTTTTTAAAAATTCACCTACCTTTCATAATTTAATCTTTATAATTAGCTATTGAAGGAATTATAATTATCCAGTGAAGAAATTCTTATAATTACGTAGTGAAGCACAGAGCTCACCATTTTGCAAATGAGGAAACGTGAACTACATACACGAGATGTTTATCAATGGTTATATCTACTGAGGGGCTGAGCTGGAAACTGATGCCCACAGCATTAGCTACGGCATGTGAGCAGCATCTTTTCATATTTAATTGGCTATTTAGTTTTTGTCTTTGCCTCTTTTTCTTTTTCTTTTTTTTTAAGATTTTATTCATCATTTTTAGAGAGAGGGGAAGGGAGAGAGGCAGAGAGGGAGAGAAACATCAATGTATGGTTGCCTTTCACCTGCCTCCAGCCATGGACCCGGCCCAAGACCTGGCTTGCAACCTGGCCATGTTGCCCTGGCTGGGAATCAAACCAGTGACCTTTGGGTTTGCAGGCCAGCGCCTCATCCACTGTGCCACCAGCCATGACTTGTAGTTGCATATTTAATAAATAAACTACTGTAGGATAATATTTAAATTTTTTTCTCCTTCTCCCACCCACCATAAAGATATGCAAGAACATTTGTAGTACTCATTGAAGTGCTGTGTGTACATACACATTACAGAATGCACATGAAAAATTGCCATGATGGTTTAGACATAAGATGAAATTTTATTGAGCTTCCAATGCTGTTAATTTTCCAAAATACAGTATAAGCCAATGTCACTACTACTGGTAGTGTTTAATGTTTCTGAACTACTTGTTGTTCAGTTTACCTGTACCAGCCACCAGATACTTTGCGTATCCTTGTCTTAGTATTCCTTTTGAAATTAATTAATATAGTTCCTGTATCTCCAATTAGATTTTATGGAGGCAGCCTAATGAAAAGGTCATGGGTTTAAAATTAGGGAGATCAGGGACCACACCTTGGTTTTACTCTTTCATGACCTTGGGACTTTAGGCAAGTCACTGTACCTTTCTCATCTTCTGTTTATTTTCCTGAAAAATAAGGAATTAATTCACTTACAGAGTGCCTGCCTCATGGGCAGTGCTTTGTTAGGTATTTGAATTACTTAATTTGTATCCATGTGGCAACCTAGCAGTATATATTATCCCTGTTTTACAGGTAAGAAACCTGACACTCAGAAAAGTAGTCTCCGTTATTCTGCTGGTTTGTATCTCTTTATAAAGTCTGTGTCTTCTCTAGTATCTGAACTTTGTGCAGCGCAATGCCGGGTCACCTAGTAGACACTCAGTAGATGCAGGCCCTTTTATAGGGCAGAGAAAATGTTCTATAATTTTCCAATACTTGGAATTTTGCTCTGCACATAGTAGGCACTTCTTCGCTGATTATTTATTGTCCCTGTTTATTGTCTGCTGTTCTTTTATTCACTGAATGTTGACTTTCTAGCCAAAGGGAAAGGACAGTCCCAAACCAGAGTGACTCTTAACACTGCCTTGGTTGAAGATATAATCAGCTTGGAAGAGGTGGAAGAAGAAATGAAGTCAGTGTTGGAAGCACTCAAAGATAATTTCAATAAGACTGTCAACATAAGGACTGCACCAGGTTAGTGATTGAAACAATATTTTGGAGAAGGGCCAGTGCAAAGACCGTGGGTTTGGCAGGACTGTATTTTAGTCCCAGCTTGGACACTGACTCACTGGCAACCACGTCAGTTACTATACTTTCGTGGTCTTCAGTTTCCTTGTCTAATTCCTACTTTATGGCTTTGGGGTAGGTATTAACATAAATGAGGTAACATATGTAATGGTTCTAGCACAGTGGCTGGCATGTAGTTAACATTCGTTTATCCATTCGGCAAATATTTGTCTACTCTGAAATAGGTGATGTGCTGGCACACAGCAGTGAACAAAAACAGGGATGCTCTTTGCTCAGGAGTTTTATTATGACTGTAATAAAGACTATATATGCTTCCAGGTATTTAGCCTCGTAGTAACTGACATCTTTGGTCCAATTTTTCCAATTTGTCCTATTTGGCCATTCTTATTCCTTACTGGGAACCAACTGGCTGCAAACCTGCCCACCTGAGGCATTTCAGTACCCCTGAGCTTGACCAGGAAGATTACGTTCGGGCTAATAACTTCCTGAAAGTGGCTTTTCTAAGTGGGAAATGTCAGAACTGTCTAGGAGAACTGTTTGCAGATGTGATGGAAGAAGTGAGTTGTCAGCTAACAGTGCAGGCAAGCAGGAAAAATCCAATTGCTGTTAAATTGGCCTTTTGGAAATTGTCATCATACTAGAGTCAAGCCTGGGACCCCCTCTGAAGGAATCTGTGGGAGTTTGGGTTGTTCCTATCTGCATCCTGGTTTGGATAGTTCATAAGGAAACTAGAGAATATTTCATGAACTTGTTCTTAAGGAAACCAAGAGGAAAACACAGCCCCATTTATAAACATCAGCAGAAATGTACTAAGTTCAGAGACAAGATCCAGTGTGAAACCAGGAGACCATTCCATCATTTGTCAGCCTTTCGACTGGGGCATTTCTGCTTTTGCTGACAGTAGAGTGTGCCATTCAATCTCGCCCAACTGTTTATTTTAAACTTGCTTATTATTTTAGGTATGAAACTGATAAAGTGCTTTGTCTCCCCTGTGCTTTCTGGCCTGTTAACATTCTGCAGCCGAAACCAGAGCGTAGTTGAGAGGAGCTCAGGGAGAAATGTGATACTTAAAATTAGCCAGCAAGCTCCACTCTTGTTGAACTTAAAAAGATGATGGGCCTGGAAAGGGGTTGGGAGTGTAATTTGTTAAAAGTTAACCTCTGAGAAAATGAAGGGCAGGAATCAGGCTGAGGGAGATGCTCACTGGGGACAGATTGAGAGAGAAGGATCTGATGCATTATGCTGATAGGGGTTTGGGGAATGGGAAAGCCACACCGGCCGCACACGGGGATCCCAGGCAAACCAGGAAGGCTGACTTGAGGTCCATTTTCAAAAGGCCTCTGTTGGCATTTCCTCTTTGCTTCTTTTTCTTTAGGGTTTTGTTTGGGTAACATTTTACGTAGGACTTGGGGCCAGCAAGGAACTGAGTGAAACTGAGTGAATGTAGCCAGTCACTTTTTTTTGGCTAAATTCTTCCATATCATCTTTCATTACTATCTGAACCAGCAGACCCTTTTCCTCTTACACCTCCATCTGTCTACCAACAGTTTCTATCTGCAAGGTAGTTGGTTGTTTTTAATTGTTGTCTAAGATAACAGGTTTATTCGTTTGTCTGTTCTTGCCCTCTCTCATTCACCCATCTGTACATTCATTTATTTGTTAAAGCATTACCTTGCACTTATTTTATGCTGATGAATAGATACTGTAGATAGAGAAAAGACATTCTCCCCACCTCCATAGAGCCCAGAGCCTAATGTGAAGGGATAGACATAAAGCAAGCTGTATAAAGTCATCGTAAATCAGGGTGGAGACCTTACCTTTGGAGCTGGTCAGACCTGGGTTTGAATTCCATCTCTGTTAGTAAGAGCTCTTGTAACCTTGAGCAAATTAACTCTCTGTGCCTCCGTTTCCTCATCTGTAAAATGATGGAACCATTTCCGGGTTATTGTGATAATGAAAGTAAATAAATGAGAGAAGCATTTGGCACAATGTCTCGCTCACAGAAGTGTTCAGCGTATGTTGGTTATCGTTATTAGAGAAGCCTGCACAGTATGTTTGGAAGCTCATAGGGGGTTTGTAATCCAGCCTAGGTCAGGTAAGATTTCTGAAACCAGAAGCTATTCTAATTGAGTGCTAAAAAAGGAGCAGGGAGCTATCTGAACAGACAAGAACATTCTCAGTAGAAGGAAAACTATATGCCGAAGGTCTTGAGACCAGAAAGAACAGACTATATTAGAGAAATTGTGAATAGGTTAGTTGGGTTAAAACACAGGAGAGAGTCAAGAAGTGATAATTATAGGTATCATGTATTGGGCACTTAGCTATGCCAGGCCACAGTTATAAATGCTTTCCATAAACTTTCATTTAATCCTCATAACAGCTCTATGAGATAAGTATAAGTTTTATGCCCCATTTAGAGATCAGGAAACAGACAGGCAAAAAGGTTGAAGGGATCTGCCTAGGGTCACACAATCAGAAGGTAGCAGGGTTGGTATTTGAACCCAGAACATTTGTCATCAGAATCAAGAAAAAATTTATGATTATACCTCTGGGGCTTTTCTGGGCTGAAGCCAGGGGTATCAACCACCTTCTTTTTGCGATGACATGGAACCTGGAGTACTTCCGATCAGATCTTTGGGCCACTGGCATTCTGCTAATAGCAGCTTGCTGGGACAGCTCCCATTTGTTTAAAAGACCTCTTTCCCCACCAACTCCTTCCTCTTTGTGTCTCTGAAAGAGGCATCTGTGAGCGGTTCTTCCTGTTAATAATAAGATTTTTTTTCTCTAGTTCTCATTTGAATGAGAAGTCAGAGCTTTTTAAAACAATGTCCCTTTTCTACCTATAACTGTGGCTTTATTTGCTTGCTTTATTGGGTTTCTGAAAATTCTGCCCAGGGTTTTCAAGCACTCACTTACAGATGAAGATTAGATCTAGGGTGACAATTAAGGGTAAATAGTTGGTGTTTGTTTGTTTTTCCTAAAGGGAATCTAAGTACCAAAATCAAGGTGGGTGATATAATTAAATGGCTTCAAACCTGGCTGCATGTCAGAACCCTGTGGTGATCTTTAAAAAAATAAAAATAAAAATGTAGGCTCCTCAAATCCCTACAGAATTGGGATCTCTGGAGTAGGGCCCAGAAACCTAAATTTAAAAGCTCCTTGGTGATTTTGGTGCACAGCCAAACTCGAGTTGCACTGGTACAAGGGGAAGAACCTTGATTGGAATTTGAGTTAAGCATACCTGAGCTTGAGGAGTTAACAAGAGGTTCCTTCTGTTATGCTTGTTTTTTGGTACTTACATGCTTGGTTGTTTATATTTAGCTGTAATCCTCATTTTAATCCTGTAAGGCAGATCTTTTTGGACTGAGTTGAAAACCAAGGTACAGAGAACCTTGCCTGAGTTTTAATAAATGGCAAAGTTCCTGGAAGGGTGACTAGCTCTTTCCAGTTTTAGCTGTCAAAGTCCTGCACCTCTGGGACCTCTCAGGCCCAGGCAAACCAGGATGCTTGGCCTCCCTGGTCGCTGGTAAGGAATTCCAGCCTAGTTCTGTCACCATGTCAAAGCTCTTTCTCTCACATGACACTGCCATGCTTATGAAAGCCTCTTGAATGGTCTTGCCATATTGATAAGAGGCCCCTAAATATTAGTTGAATCTGAATGAGATAAGGACTCGGGTGTCAGGCTACTAAGGTTCTTCTGAATTCTAAGACCCTATCACTTTTTTAAGGCTCCCTCGATCACATTACTGTCGTGACTGCGGATGGGAAGTTCGCTTTAAACCAGATTGGCCAGATCTCCATGAAGTCGCCACAGCTGATTTTGGTGAACATGGCCAGCTTCCCAGAGGTAAGGTCCTTTCTTATTGAACTCTGACACTACAGAAGCCAGGGAAGTGATCTGAACACTGAAACAGGCCCCACGTAAGAAAACAATAGTGGCGATGCAGTGATTGGTGCCTGTCCTGCCTGGAGAGGGGCCGTGGTGAACTGGGCCACCTGGGCCCTGTCCGAAGGGAGCGGCCTCTGCCCAGCTTCTGCTGGTCATCACCGGTGTCACCAGATATTAAGGTTTTTATTTCCAGAAGAAGCCCGTAATCCACATTTTTAATGTAAGATCCTTGTTAAACATTGATAACGATTTCACTTTCTTAGAAGATTGCGAGGAATGAGCCACCGTCAGTGGCCTCTGCATTAGGACCTGGGGCAGGTCCTCCAGGAAGTCACGCCCCCTTCAAACTGGGCTGACCACGGCACAATATTGCACCTTGCGCAGTGCTTCCAAGGCCGGCACGTGGTTTGCATTGGATTGTTGGCCCCTCGGGGCTGTGCTTTTAGATCTGAGTGAGGAAGCCAATGGGCTCTTCTTTTTTATTGACCTAGTAGGTGACCTGGATCGGGAGTCCTAGGGGACCTGGGATCTGGTCCCATCTCTACTGCTAGCTGGCTGTTTGGCCTCGCTTTATTCTCTCGGCCTCCATTTCCTCATTTGTTAATAGGCGATGAAGGAGCCTGAAGCCCTTTCCTTTTTCCATCGTCTGTTTCAGTGTCTACTCCAAAAACAGACTGAAGGTGAACCTGCCGGGTTTGACGAATCGGATTGGAGACAGGAGTAAGGAAAAGCCCTTGCTATGAACACTTTGCGGTCCGAGGGTCCTTGTAGTCAGTGTGCCCGGCAGAGCCCCTGTTCCATTCTCCGTACTGCGGCCAGAGTGAGCTTCTAAATGTCTACAGTGCATCGTGGTATTCTAATGTTTTACATTTATTGTGGCTTCAAGTCATCTTTTTTTTTTTTTTTAATTATTTTTTAATCCTTACCTGAGGACATACTTATTGATTTTAGAGACAGGGGAAGGGAGCAGGAGATAGAGGGCGAGAAACATCAATGTGAGAGAGAAGCCCCAATTGGTAGCTTCTAAAATGCACCCTAACCGGGGACTGAATCCCCAACCCAGGTAGCCCGAGCTGGGAATTAAGCCTGCGGGATAACACTGCAACCAAATGAGCCACACAGGTCAGGGCCGAGTAAGGAAAACATTACTGTGGCCTAGAAGGCTTTGTACGTTGTGGCCGCTGCCTCTATGTCCCAATGTCACTAGGCCTGTGCCACTGTCATCCTTGCTCACCGCTCTAGCCATGCTGATCTTTCATTTCCTCAAACACTCCATACCTTTTGCACCCTAAGGGCTTTGCGTGTGCCTTTCCCTTTGCTTGGGACTCTCTTGCCCGGCTAACTGCTATCTATATCTATCTCTCTACCTATCTTATCTACTTGCCAATTTGTTTCTTTTATTTTTGTATTTATTTGTTTATATCTTTATTGAATTTGTTGGGGTGACATCTGTTAGATTCTAGCTTGAAGGGTCTTTCCCAAGGAAGGCCTCCCTAGTCCACCCAATCTAGATCGTTCCTCTACACTAATCTCTCTTATGAGCACGGTCCTTGTCTTCCTCGTACTTACCATTGTTAACAGTTACCTATTTATGTACACCTTTATTTCCCATCTCACCGTTACTGGATTGGGAGCTTAGAATGTAGGAATCCTATCTCACCTGTTCATCGTGTGGAGCAACCTGAAACGGTGCCTGGGTCAGGAAGCCCTCGGGAAACTTTCCTCGAGTGAATACTTGTTGTTAGCCTGGTGGGAGCGGGGCTCCCATTCCTGGTGTTGCTGAGAAGCTGCGAAGGGGGTGAAAAGGGAACTCTCAACTCTTGCTGGCCCCTGTGGAACCGCTGAGGCCTCTCTGCCTGGTTCATCTAACCCCGTGGGCGCTGCAGGCCAGTTTGGGGAATAGCCTCCTAATTACACAGCTTGAAGGCCTCATCAGGGGGATTGCTTTTCCGAGCCAGCCACTTTGTTATTAAATAGCAAATGGCATTCACAGAAGAAGCCCCTGATTGGCCACCAGCGCATCTTAGGAGGCAGGAGGAGGTATTAACAGCTTAATTTTTCCTTAGGAAGTTGGAGTATATCTTCATTTTTCAACCGAGTTGGAATTGTGTGGAGTTTGAAGGGTGGGGGGGATTCTTTATAAGCATCTCAGTCAAGAGGCTGTCTACAAAGGCAGAATGAGGAAGTGCGAGTTACAATGTCTTTTGAATTCCTTTATCTCATCTGGTGTATATGTTAAACAAATACCTTAACTAAACAGTTCTTTCCTCCACTTTAGAAGCCATCCATAGAGCACCCAGGTTCATAGCTTCAAAATGCTGAGCTAATACTCTCCGTGTTTATGTAATTCCTTTCTGTTTCGCATGCGGTTGGCTGTATTTCCAGACCTGCGCATTTCTGTGTCATGCTGTAGTGACACGATGCAGATTTACATGCATAATCTTTTCACGTGCATCGAAGGCAGAGAAAACTGTTGCATTTGTTTAACATGTGTCCTGCTTGATAAATGATACACATAGTTGCTGCTTTCCATGAACTTGCCTGCAGCTAAAGTTAATGATGGGAAAGAGAAGAAGGGAGTAAAAAAAACCACAGCATGATTTGAACAGGGCAAATGAAAAAAAAAAAAAAAATTGCCGGCTCTATTATTGCCCTTGTGGAAGGAAGAAAGCTAATGTGCATTGAGTGTCTCCGATGTTATCAGGCACTACTTTTCTCATGTTTTGTTTCACATGATCAACACCGGTACTCTCTACAATTCAGCACTATTGGTCCCATCTTACAGATGAGAAAACTGAAGCTTAGAGAAGTAAAACATCTCCTGCAGGTTCCTCCCATTGTGACCGAAGCACTGTTTGAACTTAGACCTGTTTGAGACTCACGTCTGTGCTCCTTTTACCGTTCATTCATTAATTCACAAATAGTTTCTGAGTCCTTGCAAGTTATTAGGTTTTACTTGAGGTGCTGGAATTCACTGATGATTAAGGCAAACAAGGCTCCTGCTTTCATAGACTTTACATTCTAGGGGCCCTAAGAAGCATCAAAAAAGGAGGATCAGGAGACTTGAGGTCAGGCCACCTCTTCAAAGTGGAGATTCTCCCTTTATTGTTAACTTTAGAAAGCCTGCGTTTCATTTTATTACGGAAAATAGCTGTTCTCTTGCAGAGGAAGATTCATTTCTTTAGCTCTTTTATTCACCTTGGCCAAACCCTCCATAAACCAGACCTGATTCCAAATGATTTTTGGTTATTAAAAATAAAATCCCCTGTGCTGCAGTTACTAAGTACTTCAACCTGGGGTATCTGGAAGAAAGTGCAGAGTGAGTGACATCACTGGACTGAGCATTGAGGAGCCTAGTTTCTCCTCCTTACGCTGCCAGAAAACAGAAGTGTGAGGGGTGAGGTCTTCACACCAAGGCCTTGGCTCTCTGGAAAGACCACTTGTGCTTAGGGACGCGGCCGTAGCCAACAGGTCTCTGTGTACATAAGAAAGAGACTGTACTTGTTTCTGCTGCAGATTCCTTCCAGCTCCAAAGGTCTGGGGCCAAAGGTCCCATTTTATGAATTTACAGTTTTAAGCAGTAGCCACACTGTTAGATTCTGTGTACAGCCTCCCAAGGAAATGATTTGTCTGCCTGTGAAAGCTCTGGTTTATCTTTTGACCTTATGGTTTCCCCTCGTGTCCTTGTCGAGTGAAGGCCGTTTAGAAAATGAAATAGCAAACCATGGAGAAGTGAAACAGGTATGCCACAAACCCCATCCTTTTGAACCAGAAGTCTCAGGAGGAACTCAAAGTTGAGAATTGGCCCCATGAATCCAAGGGCCAAGTCATCTTTGATGGCTCAGGTCAAACCGAGAATGGTTTGGAAAATGTCAGAGGCCTCATTTTTATGAATTGCATCCACATTGTCACGCCGATGAAAGTCTCTCTCTTCCACACTGCTACCTCATCCTTTAGGATTGCATAGCACGTGTGGTTGTAGCGCTGCTCAGGGTGAGGTGAGGCACTGGGAAATCAGTGGACGAGTGCCCAGCCTGGCACAGCAGAGAGCAGACTGTGTCAGAGAAGACCCTGGAGGATGCCAGGCAGGACATTAGCTAAGTGATGACATCAGCTCAGCCTTGTTTGCGGGTTTTGTGCGTTCGTACCTTTGTATACTAAATGTACGAGTAAATAACTTCCTGGATGTTACTGTGTGGGCCAGATACCGAGCACAATGCATCACTCTTGTCCCCTTATTCAGTCCTGTCTGAGGTGTAGATACCACACTGTCGCAGACTATGAAATGGAGGCTCAGAGAGGTCAGGCTTGTTGCCCAGGGTCACATGGTGAGCAGAGCCGGGATTTGAACTGAGATCTTTCAGATGCCAAAGCCCATGCTTTTAGCCCATGTGCCATTCCGCCTCCTGGAGCATGCACTGCAGGGAGTCATTGCTCGTTCCAGAACATGAGGTTGGTGTGAGTGTAGATACGAATGAGTTAAATTTATTTACTCATTCCAAATCGGCACTGGTATATTTTGAGTGTAAAATGTCAACTGGAATTTTTAATGTATAAAATCTTTCATCTGTCCTTACACCAATCTTTGCACAGACCAGCCCCCCTCCCTTGAGGATTTATTGTGGTTTTGATCTGTCTTGCCTCAAACCATTGAAATCTTTTCAAAGAAGCAGAGCTGTTTTCTTTTTATTTTTTCCTTCTCTTTGCTTTTTTTCCTCCCTCAGTACACTGGTACCAGGAGTGGACATAGTTTGCTATTCTGCTTGATCAAAGCACTCTGCACCAATGTAACTTCCTGATCTTACTGGTAACAGAACTAAATGTTTCCATGTTCTGCCAAGATGGGTTGCCAGTTATCGACAGAGGGCTTGCATCTGGTAATAATTATTTACTAATTCTGTTTACCTTTTGATCTGGTTTTCAGTGTACAGCTGCAGCTATCAAGGCTATAAGAGAAAGTGGAATGAATCTGAACCCAGAAATGGAAGGGACGCTAATTCGGGTACCCATTCCCAAGTAAGTTGGGCTGAGATTGACGTATTGTGATGCGGTGGGGAAGTTGTTCTTGGAAGGAGGCTGTTAGGCCGTTGGGCCGATAGCATACTTAACCTGTACTTCTCATCCTGGCAAATTCCAGCACCTTTTGAGGTCTAGTCTGCCGATTCAGAGACATTTCTTGAGTACCTACTGTGTTCTATAGGGGCTGGAGATGCAGCAGCCAACCTGACCAAGTCCTTGTCCTCATTAGTATACGTTCTGATGGGGAAGATGGGGCACATAAACAAATAGAGCCATTCTAGAGAATGAAATGCTAAGTGGAAAGACAAGGCAGTGAGGCCCAGTAGAGAGGGACTTGCTGAGGGCTTGGTAGCAGGAACAAAAGCCCGGGAGGACCCTAAGGAAGCACTGCTGGCTGAGAGCTGGATGATGAGGAAGAGTCATTCTTGGCAAAGGGCATTTCAGGCAGAGGGAACTGCCAGGACTAAGGCCCCAAGACAGAAACGATCTCGACACTTGTAACCTTGAATCCGTGTTTCCTAAAAAGGTGTTTGTACATCAGTCTTTGCTTGTTGAAGAATTTTAGGCATAAGAACAGAATATTGTTAATTATATAAATATATAGAACTTAGACTTTTAAATGAATAAAAATGTACAGTAGTCCCTCCCCTTTATTCATGTTTTGCTTTCAGTATTTTTTTACCCACGGTCAGCTGTGACCTAAAAATATTAAATGGAAAATTTCAGAAACCCACAACTCATAAGTGGTAAGCAGTGCGCCATTCTGACTAGTGTAACGAAATCTGAAGCCATCCGCTCCAACCGACCTAGGATGTGAATCACCCCTTTGTCCAGTGCACACGTGCTGTGTTATCTACCCCTGAGTCACTTAGTAGCGGCTGGGGTTATTGGGTTGACTGTTGTGGTATTCAAGGACTATTTGTGTTTAAGTCACCTTTATTTTTCTTGATAACGGCCCCAAAGTGCCAGAATACGATGCTGAGAAGCTGTAAAGTACCATAGCTGAGAACTAAACCCAGGTTTTGTTCATTCCAGATACACCCATGTTAGCAACAAGCATCAATCCCCAAACTGGACATCCAGGAACATTCCCCACTGAACAGTTTTCCAGCTTTATGACCAAAAAAATGACCATTTTATTCCATTGTGTTCTTGGTACCATTTAAGTTGGAATTAATCCTCTGCCTTGAAATCACGTGAATTGGAAGTGATAGCCTAGGTTCAACCTGGGTTGAAGTCCTGTACCTGTTTGCTTGGTTAGTTTGTTGATTTACTCAGTGGGGTTCCTGCAAGTGTCATTTGCCTGGCTCAGTGCCTGTTGTTGGAAATGTGCAGACTTGATGTTTGTCTCCAAGAAGAGCATACAGGCTCTTGCTTTGTTTATGTTACCTGCAGCTTACTTATAGAACTTACTGTACCCACAGTTATAGATGAAAAATTTAAATTCAGAGAAATGAAGGGACTTGTCCAAGATTACATGATCAGCAAGTGGCAGGCAGGATTTGAACCCTGATTTTTCTGTTACCAGCATACAAGCTCTTTCCTGTACTTGCTGAATAGACTTGTGATCCTGGAAAGTGATAAGTGACACATGGACATTAGAAGCAAGATTTGCAAGTAGGGTGGATAGTAGTCAGCAGGTTTGTTTTTGGTCCTTGCTCCCCTGTCTGTGGAATCTTGGAAAAACCACTTAACCTCCCTGAGCTCATATACCAGATGAAGGGTCTGCCGGGTCCCTTGTGGAGCCCAGAATTCTGTAAGGCTGTGAATATAAGCTGCTGAACCCTCACTGCTGGCTTAAGTTCCTCTGAGTGGCCTGATTGTGCCTCTGATTTTTCTTTCAAAGCTGTAGCTCACATGAGGTGCCCCTCTGCAGCCCCAGAGCACTTAACGATCACTGTTGGTGTGGTGTAAGTTTGAAGGATCAGTGAGTTTAACTTGAATTTCCAAAGACCTGGGGATCTGTTACATTATATTTTACATTATTTTACGTTAGCTAATGGGCGTAATCCAAGAGAAAGTTGACGGACCAAAACCGTCTGTTCCTGCAAACCTCATTTTTTATATACTTTCTTCCCTTTGACAAGGTGGTAAGGTCATGAGGCCCCTTTCTGAGTTGTACGTTTGGTAGTTTTCCAGATAAAAAATGAATGATCTGTTCTTTATTATGGAGGCCGTGTCATGTGAGAGGATAAAGGTTGATTTAGACGAAAAAAGGGCCAAGGTTTATATTTGATTTTGGCAGTGACTTCCATTTGATTCTGGGCATGTCAGCCTGGCAGCTTGCTGCCTTCTAGTTCCTTATTTGTAAAATAAGTAAAGTAATAATGATAGGTAGAGATTTGGTAGGATTAGTAGAGAAAATAGATTAAGTAGTATGATCTCCTTAGGGAAAGAAGCTATATAAATATGATACCAATGTTATTTTAGAATACCTTGAATCATGTGTACTATATATACACATACACACACACACCCCACACAAACACAGGGTGATGCGAAAATAGGTTTATAGTTATGTGCGAAACAGAGTTTATTCTTGTATCATTATTAATTATTGTATTATTTTTTGTACAAATAACAGTAAACCTACTTTCACCTCACTATATACGCACACACTTTGGGAGAAAAGGAAGGAGTGAGAAAGGGAATTAATATGTTGAGCACCTACTACGTGCTTGACAAATGTAGGGAAGGTTTAAAAGTACCGTTAAACTTGTGCCTGTGTGTTACAGAAACACGAAGTCGAGTTCTGGGTCATCTGCTTATTAGCTGTGTGACAGTGGCAACTGTCCCCACCTCTCTGAATCTCATAGAGCTCATCTGTAAAATGTTTATAGGACTTGCCTTATGTAGTTATTGGGAGATTTCAGTGAGATAATGTTCAGCAGCACCTGGTTCGTGCTAGCAAATGTCCTTTTACTCCCTTTCATCTGTAAGTAGAACCATGATTCCATTTTAAGGATGAGGAAACTAAGATGCAGAGAGGAGAGGAGAGGCTCCAGGTCATGCAGCTGGAAGCTGGCAAAGCTGTGAGGGGGAAACTAGCCCACCAGGGCTTATGTTAGGAGCTGGGGATGGGGGTCGGAGGGAATCAGAAGTCCGGCTTCCTAGGATCAGTTTCTGATTATAGTATGTTGAGTTTAGTTCTAGGAAAATTTGCCTTTCCTGATTGATTGTGATTCTTCCTCTGCCTAATGATAGTGTGCAAGTTTGCCTTTTTGCCTTAATTCCGGATGCCCAGAGCTCAGTTTTATTTTCAGTTGCAGCAGACCTCAGAAAGTGCTTCACCCTCATTACGCGCCTTCGATTCTTATTTTCTCATTTAAAATTAGCCTACTGCGAATGCGATTCTCAATCACAATCTGCCTCTGATCCTTTGGGGAAGTGGGTGGAGGATAAACCCTAAATCAGCAAGAGGGCAGACGGGGCAGGGGGGGCAGCAGTGGCCTTTGTCACCAAGTCCTCTTTTCTCAGCCTTGGGAAGCCAGCTCTACGTGGCTGTGCACAAGTTTTTCTCCTGGATCTCCTCAGTGACAGGGCATCGAGCCTCAGGAGCTCTACATTATGTCCATGCCCACTGACGATGCATATAGCTTTGGTTTTCTTCCCTGGGCAGTGTTCTCTCACTGGGAGAAGTCAGTCAACTGGATGGATCCTTTGAACATTCCCTTCCATCAAAATTCACTGAAATCTGTGAAATCAAATTTTGGGTGATGTTTATTAACCACCTGCACTGCTAGGTGGTCAGGAGACTTTTTTTTTTTTTTTTTTTTTTACCCTTCTTCTTCTTCTTCTTTTTCCTGTTCCTCTTCCTCTTCCTCCTGCCTGTTCTGCCTCCTGCCTCCCCCTTTCTCCTCCTCCTTCTTCTTAGTCTTCTTCAGATTGTATTTATTTTTAGAGTGAGGGAAGGAGAAGGAAAGGGAGAGAAACATCAGTATGCCAGAGAAGCATCAGTTGGGTGCCTCTCACACGCTCCCAGCTGGAGGCCTGGCCCACAGCCCAGGCATGTGCTCTGACCAGGAATCAAACCAGTGGCCCTCTGGTTTGTGGGACCCACTGAGCCACACCAGCCAGGGTGGGAGACTTCTTATGCTCATTTGATGGTGAGAGACCTGATGTTCATGGAAGTTAATGCCCAATGTTACATAGCTACTCAGTGGCACAGCTGGACCAAAACTCAGGTCTCCTTTACTGCCTTTTTCCTGTTCTTGTCTTGGTCTCAGTCTTTCCCTTCTTAATCAGAGACCCTGAAAGGTTTCAAGCATTAGTTTATTTTGACCAGATAGATTTTTACCTCCACCCTATTTTACGTCTTCATTATACCCACAAACAAGCAAATACACACTCCCTTCCTCATTGTTTTACCAGATATCAGTGAGAAAACTACACAAAGTAGGATGGAGCTGCTTTGGTTTGAGAGCCCTGAGTTCATGTCTGATTTTAAATAAACCTGGAAGAAATCATAAATTCACCTGAAAAATGAAAGTGCATGTGATTGACTCATTCTGCACCGAGGTGGCATCTTTCCTCGATTGTTCCTCTCTCTCATTATTTGTTATCAATGTCTGCATTGGTTTTACTTTAAGTAGAATTAAATAAAAAATGAAAATACCCCCATTCTATTCTCCATAGGGAACCACTTTTAGCACCTTGATTTTCTAAATTTTTTTTTTCTATGCAAATTCAAACACATGTCTGTATCTCCTCCATTTTTCTTGTAATGATATGGGATTATATTATACATACTGCTCTGCACTTTTTTTTTAACTTAACAATATGCCATTGCCTTCTCTGATGAGCATTCTTTCCTCTCTTTTTAAAGGATGCATACTGTTTGCATTTCATATGCAGCATTAACTAGTTCCCAGTTGTTGAATATCTGGTTGTTTAAAATTTTTACTCTTTTACTCACAGTGTTACGATTTTCTAAGGCGGTTCCTGTTCCGCTGGGAGTGAGAAGTGGCAGAAGGGGGAATGTAATTGGGAAAGAAGTGAACGGGATGGGGGGCCTCAGTGTGGCGCTGGCTGCTTGGTTGTCTGGGTGCTTGTTTGTGACAGTGCCGCATGCTGCTGTGCCTCTTAGAGACGGGGACATTTCAGGGCCAGACTGCCATCTGCAACGCACTCCAGCGACCCCTCCAGTGGTCCTCAGGCCCGAACTGGACATCACTGTCTTAGGAAAGTCCATTGATGTTCAAATGGCTCCCTTAGTTATACATGGCAGTAATAGCATCAAACAAAGTGAGTGAACTGTATTTTAGACCCTGTGCTATATTATTCACCTCACTTCATTCTATTATTCATTATTATTATTTTTATTATTACTTTTAATCCTCACCCAAGGGTATGTTGATTTTAGAGAGAGATAAAAAGAGAAACATCCATTTGAGAGAGAAACATCAATTAGTCGCCCTTTCCCCTGGCTCTAACCGGGGCTTGAACCTGTAGCCTTTTGGTGTATAGGACGGTGTTGCAACCAACTGAGCCGCCTTAGTCAAGGCTATTTCTCTCTCTCTCTCTCTCTCTCTCTCTCTCTCTTTTTTTCAAATACATGAGCTAAGTAAGCCCAAGGCAGGTTAAATAACTTTCTCAAGTTCATTTAGCTAGTAGAGTTGAGCAAGAGTTAAATAATGGGTTCTTTTGACTTCAAAGTCTATCCTTAAACCTGTGGACTTTTAAGAGCAGTTTTTGTTTTGTAGCAAGGGGCAGCAATTAGTATTTTAAAATTTAATTATATACCAATTCAAACCACGTGGAACAGAATTTCCAAAGCTCAAATCAAGATGCATAGTTTAAAAGTGAATTTGTGTACCATATTTTGATGTGAGAAGCAGTCTGGAATATAGAGTGTTTGTTTTTAATCAACTTTATTGATGTATAACTTAACAAAAAGTGAACCCATTTCAAATGTATGTATATGATGATGATTTTTGAAAAATATGTGTCCCTGTAACCACTACCTCAATCAAGATAATAGAACAATCACCCCCAAAGTTCCCCTATATTCCTTTGCTAGTCAGCCCTCAGTCCTTCTCTGGCCCCAGGCAACAGCTTAACTGCTTTTATGATGGTAGAAAAATTTTATGCTAAAATTTGAAACTTTCAGAACATTTGTAAGTTTGTTCAACAGATTTTTTGAATAACCGCTGTGTGTAAGGTATAATTCTAGACATGAGATATAGCAGTGAACAGGCCATATGAAGCTGTATGAAGCCTCTGCCCTTATGGGAACTTCTACTGGGGAGATGGGCAGTGACAGACACTTAGACGCTATGTGGGTCAGATGGTCATGTTTTTCTCTCTGTGGACAAAATTGTCAGTGAAAAGAACTAACAAATGTCTTGCATGGAGGTAGTGGGGCTACGTTCGTAGACTAGGGAGAAGATGATATTTGAGCAGAGAGCTGAGGATGCGAGAGAGAGAACTATACGTGCATCCAGCACTAAGGCAGAGGGAGCAGCACGTGCAAAGGCCCTGAGGTGGGAGTGTGCCCAGTATATTCAGGAACAACAAGCATGTTCACATGGCTGTAGTAGGGCAGGGGAGGGGAGGAATAGGAGATGAAGTCTGAGTGAAATAGGGAGGCCAAGGTCATATAAGGTCTTTGTATTGGGCAGGGTTCTCCAAAAGGAACAGAACCACTAGGATGTAAAATAGATTTATTACAAGGAATTGGCTTATGCGATTCTGGAGGCTGTCAAGTCCCAAGATCTGCAGTCAGTAAACCCAGCAGACCTGGACACTCCTTCAAGGTTTACACGTCAGGACAATGAAGATGAATCAGCGAAGGAGACTGAAAATAAGTGACCAGGGAATTAGCTGAGTGTGGGGTCATAGGAACCTCGTGAAGTGGATCAAAGAGGAGGGAGTTATCCCCTGCACTGAATATTGCTGCTGGGTCAAGAAGAAAAGGTCTGAGACTTGCTCATTGGATTTAGCAACCTGACTTATATATCAGTTGCTGTCGGGGTGAAAAGGAAAGCACAAGGGCTTTGGGGTTAAACAGGCCTAGGTTCAAACCGCTCTTCGGTCACTCTGCTGGAGGTGTCCCTCTGCCATGCGTGGTGGCTGGCTGGCATCAGCGTAGGGGATGTGCCCCTGCAGCGAGCTTAGGCAAGTCGCTTACTTTTTTAAAGCTTTAGCTCCCTTATCTGCATGGGAATCATTTTTATGGTTTTGAGGAGAATTGGGAAATTACATGTGAGGCTCCTGGTACGAGGCCTGGTGTGTTATAGATATTTAATAAATACTAATTGCTTTATCTTATAGTATTTGTCATTATTTCATTCTTCTGGTTAAGGAGTTCTTGAAAACACTGTTTTTCTGGTTATTTGGAAGCACAAACAATATTTTATTTCTGTTTACTGGTTCGATTTTTAGTCCTTACCATTGTTTTCCCTTCTCTTCCTCACTAACTCCCTCCTCCAAGCCATGTTCATTTTTTAACCCCTATCCTTTCCTTCATTTTTAGGGGTGAGAGGAGTTGAGTCATTATGTTGTAATTATCTTGGAATTTAAGTTGCTCAGGAACACTGTAGTTTGATTGTTAATGAGCACTTGGTTTGTTCTTTGAATACGAATTACGGGGAACCAGACCTCCAGGAAGACATCTCCCAAGTAAGAAAATCTGCTGACTGGTCCTGCCTGTGGCATGAGATTTAATTTGCGTCTGGCAAGGCTGAGGACCCTTGGCCCTTCTGGGCCCCCTCGGTGCTCTGACCTGCTCCCCAAGACCTCACACTAGTTGGATAATTGCCATCAACATCTCCCACTTCCCTCTAGCATTGCCTTGGGTGGCACACCTGTGCCTGGACTCCGCTCCTTACCTCAGACTTCGTGCCCAGATGATAGCGTGGGGGAGAATTCTGCCTCGGGTCCACCGGGGGCTTTCCAGAGAAGGGTGAAGGACCTCAGTTGCGGTCCTCCTAGCCTGAATTTCCTTTCTCAAGTGTTTCTCCCCACTGTATATGGATGTGCAGTTTCTCGTGGATGAGACCAGGGTTTTCCAGGGGGAACAAGTGGGATTTGGCAGGATAGGAGGTCCCCAGGCTGAGTTAAATAGAGGGGTAGCTGCTGTGCAGCAGGGAGAGCCAGAAGTGACGTGTGGAGGAGCCAAGGTCACAGTCAGAAAAATGAAAAGTAAACCAATGGAAAGAGTTATGTAACCTTAGACCAGTTCTTTCAACCCTTTGAGTCTCAGTTTCCTCATCTGTGAAATGGGATAATAGCAATATTTACTTTTGTGCCAAGTTACTGGGAGAAACTCCTATGAAGGACAAAGGGGACATGGAGCCAGAGTAGACAGGGAGAGCTTTAGACTGCAGTGCGGTCCGATAGTATCTAATAAAGGAGAGAGAATGTGATGTTTCAAATTGTCATGATCAAGTTAGCTGTTGGGATTAAGCATTGGCCTTTTCCGCACTGCTGCGATGGCTCAGGGTTGCAGGGACAGTTGCTGCCATCACCCAGCTGGGGAAACCAGGGCCTGCTGCCTGTCATTCAGTTCTCCACCTGGAAGAGACGTCCTGGTCAGTGCTGAGGGCCACATAGGCACAGAGATTTCTAATAGCACGATTAAAATACAGTTCACCCACTTAACGTACAGAATTTTAGGACTTTGTTTTATCAGCCCAAAAAGAAACTTACTAGCAGTCGCTTCCCACTGTACTACCACCCTGTCTTCCCATCAGTTTAGGCAACTACTGATTTGCTTTCTGTCCACAGATTTCCCTACTCGGACCGATTCACATAAATGGAGTCACACAGGATGTGGGGTTTTGTGACTGGTTTCTTCATTTAACTGTAATATTCTTAAGTTTCGCCCATGTTACAGCACGTACTAGGGCTTTCTTTCTTTCTTTATTTTTGCTGTTTGGATAATATTCCATTGTGTAGCTATACCACATTTTGCTTCCTCATTCACAAGCTGATGAACACTTGGGTTGTTTGCACTTTTTGGCTATTGCGAATAATGCTGCTGTGAACGTTATTGCACAGGTTTTTGTATAAACATGTTTTCAGCTCTCGGGTACATGCATGTGAGTAGAATTGCTGTCATATGATAATTCTGTTAACCTTTTGAGGATCTGCCAGACTTTTCCACAGGGATTATACATTTTTCATTTCCTCTGTAATGGTTCCAATTTCTCCATCTTCTTGCCAATACTTACTATTATCATTTATTACTGTTATTTATTATTATTGTTATTATTACCATTCTCGTAGGTATGATACTGTATCTCTTTGTAGTTTTGATTTGCATTTCCCTAATGATTAATGATGTTGAGCATCTTTTCATGCATTTGTTTGCCAAATGTCCAAATGTATATCTTTAGAAAAATATCTATTCAAGTCCTTCACCCATTTTTTAAAACTGGGTGGTTTGTGCTTTTGTTGAGATGTAAGAGTTCTTTATATATTCTGGATACTAGAATCTTACCAGATATATGATTTTCCTCTCTTTCTAATCATAAAAAGAATACACATTTATTGCAAAAATTCAAATCCTACAGAAAAATAAAACAGGTTACTCTTCTGCAAGTATGCTTCCCAGAAATAACTGTTGGTAAGTTTAGTATATATCCTTTCGGATTAAAATAAAAAGCATATACACACATATAAGTTACATAAATGGGATTAAATACTTATAGTACCACAACCTGCTTTTTTGCATGACAATACCTTACACACCTTTCAGGGGATCCCATTGCTTATGTGGCTGCAGAGAAAGTCCCTTTGAGCTGAGCATAATACAGACGGGGAAACTGGGGATCAGTGAAGTCTTTTGCTCAAGGTCACAGATCAGCAGTTGGAGGGGCCATTATTCCAATCAAACCTGTCTGTTTCTGAAGCCCCCATTCTTGCCACATGATCACATTGCTTCTTGGGATACCGTCCTGAACCAGCCTCCCGCACCCCTGTGGCTGGCCTCCTGGTCTAGCTGCTGAACTGCCCAGTGGAGCTTGTGCATGTAATGTGCACATTCCAGGAAGCACTCCCTTTTCTTACAACACCCACACACACGCAGACCTTTAGCCGTCCTCAAAGGAAAAGAGAAATCAGAGAAGAATGCCTCATGATTTGACTTGGGCTGGGCAGCCACAAACTGCATTTGAGCAACTGCAGCTGCCGTCCCAGCCCATTCAGTCCAGCGCCTGCTAACAGCCTGCTTGTTGCTGCTGCTGCTGCTGCTGTCGCTGGGCCTGTCATTCTGCTGGTGGAGCTCCGTGCCTTCCAGGCTGCGCACGCCTCCGAGCAGTTCAGGACGCCCGCCTTTTCCTCTTCAGTGTTGCTTCCCACCTGGCTGCAGCTTTTTAGAAGTCCCTCTTACTATTTCAGGTCTCAAGGGTGTGGCACGGGGACTCCCTCCCAGCACAGATGTTCTAGTTTAAACCCACAGGAAGATGCGATCAGGAGTCAAGAGTGGAGCCTGGGCTGGGAGAAAGTTGCCACCAACACCTCTGCAAAAGCTACACCTAAAAGGACAAGGACAGGCCTCCCTGCCCCTCCTCTATTCTCTGCCCTTTGTGTCCTGCACCTGTTACAGTACCTGGCCATTGATAGCTGTGAGTCAGGTCACTAGTCCATTGCAGTTATCTGTGGATTTCTTTTCTCCTTCTCCCTACTACACTTGGACTCATCAGAAGGGGAGTAACGAACTGTGTATCTAAGCAGAGCTTGATGTAAGAGCATTGCTATTCTTGTTACTACCACTAGTAAGAATAGCGGCTTAGATTTGTCTGGCACCAACAAGGGAAGTCTGGAATTTAAGAATCAGACTGCACTGGTTCCAATCCCAGGTCTACCAGGAACTTGTGGGGCCTTGGGCAGGTAACCCCATGTGTCTGAGCTTCCCTTTTCTAATCTGTAAAGTGCAGATAATAATACCACTAATGTTATAGGACTGTTAGGAAGATTCATGGCGCTAATGCATGCAGAGTGTGTTGGTTCAGAGCCTGGCACAAGAAATGCGCTCTGCCAATGTTGATTATTGAAGGGGAGCAGGTGACTTTGGGGTCAGATGTCTAGGCAGATATAAATGGGCCCTTCTTGTGATAAGATCTTTTCTTCCCTCCCTGTCTTGCTTTCTTTTTTTTTTTTTTTTTAAGATTTTATTCCATTATTTTAGAAAGAGGGAAAGGGAGAGAGGCAGAGAGGGAGAGAGACATCAATGTATGGTTGCCTTTCACCTGCCTCCAGCCACAGACCTGACTGGAGACCTGGTTTGCAACCTGGTTATGTGCCCTGGCTGGGGAATCAAACCTGCGACCTTTGGGTTCGCAGGCCAGCGCCTTATCCACTGTGCTACCAGCCAGGGCCTGTCTTGCTTTCTTGATAGCACTCATATATATATATGAGTGTGTGTGTGTGTGTGTGTGTATATGTCATTTTATATGTGTATGTCTTTGGTTTCTCTCCCTTTCAGTTTCCTTCACTAGAATGTGAATAAGAGTAGCTATGTCACTTTTGTTCATAAGCTTTTGTTCATACATGTAAGCTGTAGCCCTAGCCCCTGGAACAGGTCCGAGCATGTACTAAGTATGCAGCCGTGCAACCAGCGTTGATGGAATCAATGAATGTGAGCACTTGCCATGTGCCCACTGCTATTGCAGGTGCCATTTGTATATTAAATAATATATTCACGAGTCTTTTCAGGTAGATATGTTACCCTATTACAGATGATGAGACTGAGTCCCAGGGGAATGGAGTTCTTTGTGCCCAATGTCACATGGTTAGTAAGTGGAAGAACAAGCAATCTTTTCATCAGAGCCTGGGCTTGTAGCCACTATACTGTCCCCTCCCTCAGTGAGGCACATCACTGGTATTTTTATTACTAGTGATATGATGGTATGATGTGATCAATGGCTTTAAAATGGTCAATACTACCTTGGCTGGTGTGGCTCAGTGGATTGAGTGCCAATCTGAGAACCGAAAGATTGCTGGTTCAATTCCCAGTCAGGGTACTTGCCTGGGTTGTGGGCCAGGTCCCCAGTTGGGGACATGCAAGAGGCAACCGATGGCTGTTTCTCTCTCCCTTCCCTTCTTTATAAAAATAAATGAATACAAATCTTAAAAAATTGTCAATACCTACAAATGTAAAGTTGTTTAATTATCCCTCTCACTTTCTCCCAACACTCACTGTGGAACAAAGGTAACGTTTATTTCCTCACTCCCTTCCCCATCAGGCAATTGAAGGAAATAAAAATAAATAATGCTTACTGAGCCCATCATCACGTGCTAGCACATTTGGGGATTTATTTTTTATAACAGTCCCACTAAGTTAATGGTATTATGCACATTTGACAGATGGGAACACGAAGACAAAGAGGTAAAATTACTTGCCCAGAGCCATACATACAGCTAGGAAATGATGGATCGGGGCCTCATACCCCAGCTGCCTGGCTTCAGAGACAGTGGTAACCACCTCCCTAGCCAGCCTCCTTTGAGATGCAGAGAGGTTAAGTCTGCGGTTACCCACCAACTCTGCGAGTGGCAGAGCTGGACCGCAAACCTGGTCCCCAAGCCATACTCTTTTCCTGTGCTTGTCCATTCCTTCTGGGGTGACAAGGCAGGAGAAAATTAATGACTTAGTCAGGGTCACTCAGGTAAGAGTTTGAAGTTCAGCCTGCTTTCTCTTTCCACCCAGGATGGTACGTCTGGGTTAGCCAGGCCTCAGTCACAGGACAGTCCTTTGAAAGCAGGCAGCCAGTTGTGTCCCTAGAGAGAACTGAAGTCTTTGCGCTGGTATTCCTTTCAGAGCAAAGCTGAAGGGGGTGGAGTGTAAGGAAAGAGGAGGGGGGATTGTACCCAGAAGCACAGGAAGTCTGGCTCAGCTACGCAAACAAAAACATTTCCTTCAGGCAGGCGGCCCCAAGACACTGGGCAGCTAGGGCCAGCGCCCACCAGCAAACAATAAGGCAAGACCTGTGTCCGCTGTTGACTGTAGGCTGGTGCTTCCACTGGGGGGATGTCTCCCAAAGCCCACTGAGGAGGTGGCAGGGTTTCTCTCCATGGGGCTGCCAGAGATGTGTCGGGATGGGCAGTCTTGGAAATGCAGCTTCCTTCCCCCCGGGCCTTGCTGCCCAAATGCCACAGCTGCACTCCTCCCATCGTCCCTGCGCTGCTCACCACCCACCCGGCAGCCCAAGCTCCAAGAGGCCAAATCCAGGGATCATTCGCTCCCTCGCTGCTCACAGCCCATTAGCCCGGGGTCCTGGAGGTTCTGTGTTAAAAACAAGAGCGCAGTCCTTCTGAAGTGAGCTTCCATAGTGCATACCCGCTGGCCCTCTTGTAACATTCTGACTTCCGTTTTGTACACGAGGAAACCGCCTGGAGAAGTTGAAGGTGCGCTTGCAGTTCTGCAGCTTAGGTCTTTCGGCTTTAAAGCATGTCTATTCTACCTTTTCAAGTCTCGTTTAAGTGACCAAAGATCCTTCTGAAGTCAAGTGCTGGCATAGCGGCGTAACAGGGTTTTGCTGGAACTGCCCAAGCTGAGCATGGCTTCCTCCCATATACACCTGGTGCATGGCCTGGTCTGTGCGCCCCATTGTCCTTGGAGTAGGAAATCTGGTTTCAGTGCTGGGTGAGCTGCGGGTGGGGCATGCCCTCGGCTTACTGCTCAGGGGAACATGCCCAAGGAATTTTGCAGGATGTTCCTGGAAGACCTGCGCAGTGGAGTTTGTGCAAACAAAGCATGACCTCCTGGCTCAGCCAAAACCCCTGCGTCATGTCAGGAGGCTCCCTGATCCTAGTGGAAATGGCTGCTGTCTTCACCACCCAGCCAAGCCGCTCATGCAGGGCTGGTCCTGAGCTCCCCCTGTGCTCAGGTCTGGTTTGTATAGTGCACTCTTCACAAAATGCAGGTCTGACCACCGTCCCCTGCCTTACTCAAACAGCTGTGGTCTTCTGTGTTGTTCTTAGGGACAATCTACCAAGGCTTCTTTTTTTTTCCCTCATCCTTTTATTATTGTGATACGAAAGATATATATATTTTTAATTGTCACTTAAGTCATTTTTAAGTGTATTTTTCAATAGAATTAAGTACTGGTTTGTACAACCAATCTCCAGAACTCTTTTCATCTTGGGAAGTTGATGCTATACCCATTAAACAGCAAATCCCCATTCCCTGATCCCCCAGTTCTTAAGAATGGCTATTTTGCTGTCTGTAGCCACGAATTTGACATTCTAGGCACCTCATATAAATGGAATCGTACAATATTTGTCCTTTTGTGTCTGGCTTCTTCACTTAGCATATGTTCTCAACATTCATCCACATTGTAATGTGAATCAGAATTCCCTTTTTAAGACTGAACACTATCCCATGTATGTACGTACCACGTTGTGCGTCCGTTTGTCCATCGATGGATCTGCTGAGACTCAGTGTGACGTGAGGGGCCTGTGGGCGTAGTCCGGCCCTTGTCAGCCTCTCCAGCCTCCTCATTTAGGACAATGTCCTTTCTGTATTTGGTACTGCAGCCACACTGCCGGTTTGTGGTCTCTAAAGACCCCCCTTCTTACTCGGGGGGGTCTCCTCCCTGAGCCCCACCACTCTTTCTCACCTGAACTTAAAGATCACTTAGCGTAATTGTTTCCTCATTTGGTTCCTGGAGTCCAGCAAGGAGAGCCTAGTCAGGCTCCCTGTCCCTGCTGATTATTTTCATAGAGCTCTACGTCTTCATTGTGCTCATTACGGCTAACATGCTGATTAATTGTGCATGTGTTTCATGATCGCCTTCCTTGCTGTTCTGTAAGCGCAAGTGTGTTTGATGCTATATCCTTAGTATCTGACATGGTGGCTGTAAATAGGTGCCCAGTAAATAGCTATGGAATGGAACTGTAAACTGAAGGAGCGAATAAATGAATACCGAAGAAAGAAAATTTCAGGGCTAAATGCTGGGAGCGTTTGTATTTTAAAATGTATACGAGATGTTCAATTACTACTCAGATCTCAAAGAGTGATCTTACTGAAGGATAGATTGTTTACCCTAGCATTTCTCTGTTGATAAATTCTTTTGTGAATACACTCTTCATTATTTGACAATGTCTTCGTAGTTGCCAAAACATAAATATCAGTTGCAACAAAAGCAGCTTACACGCTCTGATTGTTTATTCTCTACCAAGCTTTGTATTATATACTTTCCATGTATCATCTCATCTAACCCTCACAGTAACTTGAAAGGTAGAGGCTGTTTTTGGCTTGTTTGTTTTCCATTTCTATTTCCAGATGGGATGCTCCAAACTCAGCAAGGAAGGAGGGAGGAAAACCCCATTGGTTGTCTCTCATGTGCTCCCTGACAGGGGACCGAACTGGCAACCCAGGCATGTGCCCTGACTGGAAATTGAACTGGTGGCCTTTTGGTTTGCGGGACAACGTCCAACCCACTGAGCCACACTGGTCAGGGCAAACTCGGAGTTTAAATAGCTAGCAGTAAGGTCACTCAGGCGGTAAGGGGTGGCTCAGAAATCCAGGGCAGTCAGGGTGGGACGAAGCTTCCTAGGCCACACCCTCCCCTACTGCCCCTTCCCTCAGTGACTGAAACAGCTCTGTTTTATCTGCCTTGGTTTTCTTTGAAACTAGGGCTTTGTAGCCCAAGAAGAATTTGAAAGCCCTGGGCCTCCAGAACAAATGTGAGCCTGGTGGACCCTGTTAAGCCTCATCGCCCCCCTGCCATATTTTTCACCTTGCTTCTGCTGGGGATGCCCTTTCCTTTCTTCTGCAGCTGACAATTTACTATGCATCTCCTAGGCGTTTCCACATCTCAAGGCAGTAGTTTACTTTCAGCAACTCCTTTCCACGGAATGCCTGTCCCTCTGTCCTTGCGGCAGTCATCCTCTTTCTAAGCAGGGGGTGACAGTGTGTTCTACCACTGGACTGAGTTTCTGGAGAAGCTGGCTCAGGCCTGCCTCACCTTGGGAGCTCCTCAGCCGGCCCAGGGCCTGGCACGGGCCACAGATGATGCCTAAGGAGCCAGCGCATGCCAGGCGCAGGGCGGGTGCGCGGACGCCTGGAACACAAACCAGCGTGCGCTCAGAGAACCCAGCGAATGCCAGGTGGAAGGGGTCAGATGTATTAATTACTGGTTTGGAAAGGCATTAAAATATTTCCATAATATAGTATGCTTCTTTTCTTAAACACGCGCCTGTTCCATGAGAAAGTAATTAAGTGTTTGATTAAACATCCATAACTGCTGTCATTTTCTCAAGGCGACTACATCCTGCTGTCTTTATTGGTACTCGATACGTGTTGTGACTGCCTCTTCCAGCACCTTATGCTACTAAGGTGCTTTTACTATCTTCACCTCTGAGGTGAAGGGACTGAGGCTCAGAGAGCATTGGTGAGCTTGCCCGAGTGTAGTCAGCTTCCGAAGGGGAGAGACAGGAATGAAATGGGACTGTCCGACTTCGGCCGCCACCTTTCATCACCCTTCCCACCTCTGACCTTGTGGTTTAGATGCCTTTCAGCTCAACACCCCAAACTCAGCTCTTCCCGGGCCAGGCCCTCTCCTGCGCCCCTCTTTTCCCTCCTCATGGGACTCCCCTCTCAGTTGCCTTTGACTATTACACCTGTATTTGCATCCTGAAACTGAAATATTTCTGCCAGCATCAAAAACTGCAAACGTTTATGTGCAGAAACTGGTGTAGTAATGTCTCATTTATATTAATACGTACAAAATGCACTTTAGTAAGGCCATATTACATATAGTGTGATTTTGTTCTTTTTTCTTAAATATATTTTATTTATTTTGCTATGACAGTTGTCCCAATTTTTCCCCTTTGTCCCCCTCTACTCAGTACCCCATTTCTTCCAGCAATGCCCCCGTTAGTTCACGTCCATGTGTCATGCATGTAAGTTCTTTGCCTTCTCCATTTCCTTTATATTGCCTTCCACCCTTAAGATTTTTTTTTGAGTCCTAGTTTATATATTTTAAATGCATATTTCTTTTTTTCATGGAACATATAAAACAATGTAGTGAACAGGATGTTGATTAGATAAATTTTTTTATTTTATTAAAGATTGTCTAAACAGTAGGCTACCTACATATTTCAAATTATATGAAATACAAGATTGAAATACTTCTTGTTAGGGAAGTTTAAGAGGTTTCTTACAAGCTTAGACTCATTTATTTTCTACCCCTCCTAGTATTTCAGCAGGATTAAGTTTTTGAATCAGTGGATCAAGTTTTAATTTTCCTGTTCCTTCCTTATACTGACATATGCTTTGGCAGAACAAAAAAGAGACCTAAACATGTCAGCATGATTTTTGTTCAATGAATTAAAAACCATAAAAGTAACAAGATCTGATCCAAATCCCTAAACTCCTGACATGGTGGTTTTGTCCTTTTCAGTCCTAAGCTTCATGTTACTGACTTTGAAAGGCACTATGCCTGGAAGCAGAAGGAATGGCAGCAGTGCATGATTTATGTGAAATAGATGACAGGGGTCGGCAGCATGGAGTCATGGAAAGAATATGGGCCAGGAAGATCTGGATTTGAACCCCAGTTTTGTCACTCAAGCCCCTGGGCAAGTTGTTTCACATCTGTGTGCCTCAGTTTCCTTCTGGCAGAATGGGGGCATAAGAATCTAGTTTGAAAGTTGCCATGAGGACCAATAAGGTAATAAAGTAAGTACTTACCGGGTGTAGAAGGGCTTTGTAATGGGAGTAATTGGGATCATTTTTATTTTGAGAATACCTTCAATTAGTTGAATCCAGAAGGATTTTACTTATAACACAGCTGTCTACTTTGTCTTCAGAGCATATTCTTTCTCAAATTTTCCAAGTTTTCTTCTCATTCGATCAGGGAAAAAATACCAGGTTGATATGCCACTAAATCTTGAACACCTACCTGCCCCTATTTCACGTGGGACATAGACCCACAACCTGGGCTTGTCCTTACTAAGCAAGAACCACTGGTTTGAGGGTCAGGAGCCTTATGTCAAAGGTGTCCATTCCAGGACCCAGGAGCAGAGGAATTGTGTCAGACTAAGACCATTGAGACTGGACAGTCTGGGTCTGACTTGGTGTAAGATGCCGGGCAACGTTGGGTCTCATTTTTTTAATCTGTAAAATAGAGTTCATGATCTTACAAGACTCTCCATGATCTGGATTTCCAGCCTCTTTTCTTGTCATTCTTCTTTGTTATTTGCACTCCAGTCAGTTCCTCAAATGAAGTGCGGCGTCTGCGATTCAGAGCCTTTCTACTTGCTGTCTTTCCTACCGAGGTCTCCCTTTGCCACTGCTGGCGCTGGCAATTTGTACTCATTCTTCAGATCCTAGCGTGGTGGCAGGATAGGACAGGCCCTGCTGTGGTGACAAGCGACCCCCAAATCTCCATGGCTTACACAACATGAGCTTAGTTCTTGCTCATTCTGGGGGGTGCTCTTCATCGTAGTTACTGTGGGACCCAAGTGGATGGAAATCCCATATCCATTTATACTGCAGCCAGCGGAACCTAGTGGGGTGGGGACCACCCTGGCTCTTAAAACTTCTGCCCTGAGGTTACACCCATAACTTCTCTCCCATTTCATTGGCCAGAGCAAGTTGTACAACTACTCCAATCTTTGGAGTGGATGGGAAATGCCTCCCTACTGGAAGAAATAAGAACCAGAATACTAGTGAACAGACCTAACAAGTTCTACATTCAGATACTATTTCTCTAGGAAAGTCTTCCCTTACTGCCCTGTCCCCAAACACAGACTGAAGCTGGTGAGTTGGCTGAGCTGCTTCTGTGCAGCGACACCTGATGCTTCCCCATGTCCCTGCCCACAGCACTTCTGACACTCTATTGTCAGTTTCTCTTTCTAGCTTAGCCCCTTAAGAGCAGGACAAAGGTCTGTCGTATTCATCCTGGTGCCCTCAGGACCCCCAACACTTGTTTTGATAAGTAGTAGGCCTCAGTGTGTACATGACCAAGAAATGAGGGACAAGCATGCCGGCCTACTCTGCGGGGTTGTTGTGTTGATGAAAGGTAAAATAGAAATAATAATGATAATAACAACAACTGCCTCACACAGTTGTTGTAAGAATCAACATATAAAGTGCATGTCCTAGTGATTCATGTAGTGGGCCCTCCATGTGGTTGCTGTGGTGAGAATGTGAACAGTAAAAGTAACTGACATTCATTAAGCATTTGCAGGGTGCCAGATGCTCTCTTGGGTCTTTCGTGGAAGTTAACTGGTGCCTTGGTTCTCACATGTCGTGTTGGGACTTGTGTTGCCTCTTGGTCAGTTTTGAGGTGATTTGCAAGTCATTTGTTATAATGAAGGTTGCAACTTACGTGTTTCAGTGCATCAGAGTTTTAGGGGTGATGTGCCAGGGTTACACTGTACCCTGTACATGCATAATCTCATATAATCTTCATAGGTACCAACGATTCCCATTAGAAAGACGGGAACTCTGAGGAGAGGAAGTCAGTTATGCTTCTCGTAAGTGGCATGGCTAGGATTTGGCCCTAGAGCTGCCTAGGTTCCCTGGCTCATGCTTTTAAGCAGTGCTCCTACGGGCTCTCCTCAGCGGACCCACGGGATACTTTACTTGACCCTGAGCATCCCCGTGGGCATGTGTCAGGGACGTGAGGCTCATCTGCCATCCGAGAGCAAGGTCGCAAACCGCTGAGCTAATGGACAGCGCGATTTTAAATTCTTGGCTAGCAGTTAACGGGATGATTTTATTGACTCCTCTTTTGTCTTTTATCAGAGTAACCAGGGAGCACAGGGAAATGCTGGTGAAACTGGCCAAACAGAACACCAACAAGGCCAAAGACTCCTTACGGAAGGTTCGTAGCAATGCGATGAACAAGCTGAAGAAGTCAAAGGACAAGACCTCAGAGGACACCATTCGACTCATAGAAAAACAGGTACTGCTCCCAACAGATGGCATGTGTACGTACCTGATCCAGGGTGTCCCTTGTTCATGCCGAAGTGAGGAGAATGAGGACACAGTACCCCTGCTCTCCCATTGGTGTGATTTTCGTTGACTGAGTCTCTGGCCTGTGCCTGGACCCTGGGAATATGGAGGAGGAAGGGATGTCTTGATCTTTTACTATGTGCCCAGCTGTGCTGACCACTTTACATCACTTCATTTATCCTTGTCACTACAAAGCTGAGAGGTCTAGGGACTGAGGAAACAGGTTCAAAGAAGCTGAATAACTTGCCCCATGTCACACTGCTGTTAATGGTACAAATGGGATCCAAACACAGGCAGATTGACTTCAGAGCCTATGCGGGTAGACAAGACAGTGGCCAGACACTTCCTTGTAGAGAAGGTCTTGTATACCAGGTCAAGGAGTTTGGACTTTCCCATGTCCGGAGAGTCCCACATTGGCTGTTTTTATCAGTCATCCGTGGCCACTGTAAAGCTGCATAACAAACTACCTCAAAACTCAGGGGCTTACAATGTCAAGCATTAGTTCTTAGGCTCACATCTGTAGGTCAGCTGGACTGTAGCTATTGTACATTGGGTTCGGTGGGCTGGGCTCCATATCTCTGATCGGGTTTAAGTTGGCTTTACGTATCTGTCCATTTTCTGGAGTCAACAGGCTCCGCAGGGCATCTTTGCATGGCAGCTGTAGCCCCAACCACTCAAGTTCATTCTTAAGCACCTGTTCCTGCTACCTCTCACTGGCCGAGGAAATCACACAGGCCCAAGCCCATTATCCCTGGGGCAGGGAATTAGTTCTGTTCTTGGAGGTCTGGAGGGGGGAATGAATATTTTTTTAACAAGAATCTGATCTACCACAGTATCGCATCCCCAGAGGACCTTATGAAAATACAGATTTCTGGGACCCTGCTCCCGGAGACTGAGCCAGTGAGTCTGAAGTGGGGCTAGGGGTCTGCATTTTTGAAGTAACTCCCTTGAAATGTTTTCTAGACAGTGGGGCGATCACATCTGTGTTTATGAAAAGTGAGCCTGGTTGCTGATTAGAGATCAGACTGTAGGGGCGAGACTGCGGGCAGGGAGGCCAGGGAGGCTGCTGCAGAACCCACCCAGCAAACGACCGTGGCCTGAACCTGGGTAGTGCACGTAGAATGAAGGTAGGGAGATGAATTTACCAGTATTTAGAAGGTAGAAATTAAAATGAGTGTGCTATCAGCTGCTTGCCCAGCGCTACCTCATCAACAATAAAAGCATTATTTTAGTAAGACTGAACAGGTGTGTGAGCAGAAGGAGGGGTGAAGATGGGAGAAGAGCAGGACAAGGACACCTGGAGGAGGCTCCCCTTCTCCTGGACCAGCGGGCAGAATGCTAATCACAGGCCAGTCCGAAGAGTCACGCGGGAGAGAATTTAGACGGATTCTTGGGCCCTGCTTCTTATTCCATAGGTCTGCTTAGGAATGTGTATTCTAAAAAATTACTTCTACAAAAGCAGATAGGGAAGGTATGGAATGGCACCAGAGTTAGGGAGAGGTTGCTCTGCAGTTGATGTCCTGAGACCCCTCAGAGTCTGTTTCTTCGGTAAACAGGGGTTTGTCATTCCTTCCTGGAAGAGCTGCCCCAGTGCTGCTAGAAGCACCACCACCTGACACCCAGACCCTCAAAGCTCCCTCTGCCATCTTGTGTTCTCCCCCTTCCCTGCCTTAGCTCAGAGGGTCCGGGCCCTGGCCCCAGCTGAGCCAGCCCCATGCCCCCCATGCCCATCTCCCCAGGATTCTTGGTTACTTTGTGGTGGGAAGTATGTGGACCTCCTAGAGCTTCAGAGAGCTTCGGGCACTCGTCACTCAGCACATCTGAGCCTGGCCGGGGGGCCCAGGGCCCTGCTCCTTGGAAAAAGAAGGGTGGGTGGGTGACCAGGTCTCGTGGACAAACCTGCAGGACCAAGACCTTGCGGGAAGCTTCCACTCATTAGCGCCTGGCTTTTCACCTTCCTCTTCAGACCAGATACTTTTATTTAGTGCTCATTACTACTGTTCGTTATTTTTCTTTCTTCTTTTCCTTTTTTTTTTTTTTTTTTTTTTTTTAAGATTTTATTTATTATTTCCAGAGGGAGGGTAAGGGAGAGAGACATCAATGTATGGTTGCCTTTCACCTGCCTCCACCTGGGGATCTGGCTGGAGACCTGGCTCACAACCTGGTTATGTGCCCTGGCTGGGAATTGAACCAGTGACCTTTGCGTTCACAGGTTGGTGCCTATCCCCTGAGCCACCAGCCAGGGCTCTAATTATTATTTTTCAAAGTGAAAGTAACTGTATTCATTTTTTGTGATACTAAACCAATCCATGTTTAGTGTAAATTTTTTTAAACTTAAGAAGAAAGTAACTGAAATTTCATCACCCAGAGATGACCATTAGTAACATTCAGGTTATCTCTGTAAGTGTATGTGCAGTATTACAGAAGAAAGGTCATACTGTTATGTATTTCACAATAATACTATTTAAGATATTATCATTTAACTATTAGTTCTCACCATTATTGATAATTTTTATGTGGTTCAAAGTTTGACTAAAAATATTCAGGAGACAGTCTTGTTCACACTTCATTTTATCCTTTTTTCCTTGTAGACAGCAGTGATCTGGTGTTTTTGACCTGTGTTTTTGTTTAAATAAACATGCAGGGACTGACTGTTGCTTTATCAAGCAATTTTTGTGTTTAAAAAAAAATTTTTTTTTAAAGATTTTATTTCATTATTTTTAGAAAGAGGGGAAGGGAGAGAGGCAGAGAGGGAGAGAGACATCAATGTATGGTTTCTTTTCACCTGCCTCCAGCCACAGACCTGACTGGAGACCTGGTTTGCAACCTGGTTATGTGCCCTGGCTGGGGAATTGAACCTGCCACCTTTGGGTTCGCAGGCCGGCACCTTATCCACTGTGCTACCAGCCAGGTCTTAAAAATTTTTTATTGTTCAATTACAGTTGTCTCTATTTTTCCTTCCTCTCCCCTGCCTATCAATCAGTTTTTAAAAATTTGTTTGTTTACTTTATTCCTGATGATATTTTTTACAATGAGCTAATAATACAATACTTTGATAGAGTCCAGAAGACTTTTTTAAAAATGGGAAAAATTCACCCTATAATCCCATATTGCAGGAGCAATGGCTCTTAACATTTTGGAATTTTTCTTCTTTCCCCCCTTTTTAAAACTACTTAGTTTTAAACATGATTGAGAACAAGTACTGTATGTACATAAGATTTATATCCAGCTTTTTATTCTCTGTTCATCATTAAAACCATTAGCATTTTCTTGTATCTTAAAAAAAAAAAAAAAGAACACGTTGTAAACATCCATTTCTAATGATTGCAAAATAGTTCATCTGTGGTCATACTACAATCCACTTTTATAAGTCCTCTTGTTGGACATTTCATTTAAATTTTTTGTGATTATGAATAGGGTTGCAGTGAATATTTTACATACATAGCTTTGTTGAGATGATTTCCCCAGGATAGAGTCCCAAGTGTGGAACTGCAGTGCCGAGGGAGTGCGTGCTTTTAACGGTTTAGTACATGCTGCCTAAATCATCCACGGATTTTTAGACTATGTGTATTTACAAAAATTTTTTTGCCTTATTCTCAGCATTTGAACCTAAAATCTGTCATGTGAGCTTAAAATGTTGCTTATGTTAGAAGTATTGCGTTTATTTCTATACTCCACAGGAAAGATTGTTATTCTTTGTATAAATCCATCTAATTTTTCTTGAGGATAATATAGCAATATATACCAAAATTCATACATTTCTGATTCAATGACTTAGAAATTTATCTAAAAAATTGTTGAAAATCTTACCTATAAAAGTTTCTGTTGATTGTTGATTATATATATATATATATATATATATATATATATATATATATCTCAACCATTATAAAAATATTTTATAGACATGGTAGTTTTTGAAAAAAATTTTAAATGATTTTATTTATTATTTTTAGAGAGGGGGGAAGGAGGGAGAGAGGCAGAAAGGGAGAGAGACATCAATGCATGGTTGCCTTTCACCTGCCTCCAGCTACAGAGCTGGCTGGAGACCTGGCTTGCAACGTGGTTATGTGCCCTGGCTGGGAATCGAACCAGCAACCTTTGGCTTTGCAGGCTGGTGCTTTATCCACTGTGCCACCAGCCAGGGTCGAAATTTAATTTTTTAAGGCAGGTTGCATAATAGTATTATAATATAATTTCATTTTTAGAATGAAGAATTTCATGTACATAAAAAAGGTTGGCAGCTTAGTCACTTCAATGTTAATGGTAGTTATTTCAGGTAATGGGATTATGAACAATTTTGATTTTATTCTTTGTGAGATTTACTTAACTCAAAAATTTTTTTCCAAATGTCTGAAGGTCAGATTTTTCAAAATTGCATTATAAAAATGTTTCATCATTGGTGTATTACGAGGAAATGATTCCGTGCTAGGTTCTACCTCTGCCGTCATGTCTGATTCCCCAACCCCTCCTACCCCCACTCCAGCTTCCCAGCCCCCAGCTCAGGCCAGCTCTGCCGAGGAAGGACGGGGGTCTTCCCACCCAGGCTCTGACATCTGTCAGCCTGCTGTTGCACCTTCGCTTTAGTTGGCTACAAATGGGCCTGCTGAACATTAAAGCACTTGGCAGAAACCGCCAGTAAATCTGGCCAAGATCCTTTCACTGCTGCCTTTTCCTGAGAAACCGAACTGCTCTGCAGTGAGGCTGGTTGCTCGTGGGCTGCAGGAAGGAAAGGCTCCCAGCAGCCGGGCAGGCGGCTGGACAGAGAGAAGCAGTGGGGGCCCGGCTGCAGGGAGGATGGCTGGCTCCCCAGGCCAGCCCCAGGGGGTGCTGTGTGCTCCTGTCCCCTTTTCCTCTCTCTGCCATTCATTTTCCTGAACTTGTAAGGAGCAAATGTGGTGACGATGATGATGGCGGCGGCGGCGGCAGCGGCGGTGGTGTTATGATGTGTAGGAGGCAGCATTTTGCTGTGAAAGGGCTCTTGCTTTGGAGTCGGAATGGTTTTCACTTGTCAGCTCCTCCTGTCAGCAGATGGCTTCACCTCCCTGAGCCTCTGGCTCCTCGTGAGTGGGAGGGAGCAGTAATGCTGGTCCCACAGGGTTGGTAAGAGGCCCAGGTATCACAGCCGGCCTAAATGCGGCCAGTGTGGTTGCTAGTCCTCAGCGGTTCTTGGTCTGTTTGTCCACCCCTTCTCCCTCTCTTCACCTGTGACTCCGAATACGGGACTGGGATTGGCTGTGTGAGGGAGCCTGACCCACCTTCCTGCCGGGTGCAGGAAGGAACAGCAGTGGGGTGGCTCAGTCACACCGCTCCCTTCTTACATGATTTTGAGCAGGTTAGTTAATGCTTGATGCTTTGGGTTAGTCCTCTGTCACATGGGGGTAATCCCTGTGCCACCTGCCTTACCAGGTTATGTGAGGTTGTTGGATTCGAATGAAGTAACAAAGGACAAAACCCTTTTGCATAATGTGAACTACTGTGCAACCGTCAGGTAAAGTAATTAAGATTCATAATATATTAAAGGGAGATGATAATGGTGTCCACATGTTTTGAGGATTATGTAAAGCAATGCATGTCAGGTTTTCATGTGTGAGAAACGTTGTTGGTGTCCTTGTAGTTACTATTTTAAAAATCGGATAAAGATGGAAAAGATGAACTTGCTGGCAGACCATCCCCAAGGATACTTTGTGCCTGTAACATGGTAGAAAGTTAGTAAATATTTTCATTAATTAATTAATTTGAAAAGATGTCAGGAAGTGACAGGAAAATTCAGAGTAACACAAGCACATCTGCATAGCAAATAACCAATTTACAACGTGCTTGCATATTCATGACTTTGTTCAACTCCCCCAACTCCTCTCTGAGGAAGGGACCAGCATCCCCACTTCATAGATGAGGAAACTGAGACTCAAAGTGTGGAAAGGATTTGTCCACTGGCACCTCCCTGGGAGCTTAACCCCGGCACTGCTCCCCCCAGGCCCCATCTCCATCCCGGGCTGCCAGCTTCCGCGCTGCAGCTCCTGGGCAGCGCGCCATACAACCCCGTGCAAGGCGGGCTGCGCGGGCGGGGGCAACAGAAGCATCTGCCGGCCGGTGGCTGAGTGAGGACGGACCAAGCAGTGGTTCTGAGCCCAGTCACTCCCGGAGCGCCAGCAGCCCCGGGAGCTCACTTCTGCAGCTAAAAACGGTGCAGCTGTCTGAGACAGCCTGGCTGTCTCTCCTGCCTGGGGCCAAGTGCTCCCAACGCTTTTTAGTTTCTGTCCTCTCCAGCGCATTTTTTTCTCAGTTCCTGGCCAAGGCCTGTGGTCTGCAAATAAAGATGTAATAAAAATGTCAAAAGCCACTGTGCTGCTAAACACAGACCCTGGGCACCATGATGCCCCCATCAAGGTTTCCTGCCCAAGGCTTCCTGCCTGGGACCCCTGTTAGACGTGGGAGGGAGACTGGGGCACCCACTAAACTGCCCGTTTTTTCACTCTCAGAGGGAGGTCAAGTTTATTGCGGAAAATATAGAACAGCATAGAAAACTTTAATCATTATTCATTTGCTAAATCTTTCCTGAGCATTTGCTGTGTACTGGGTCTTCTGCTAGATGTGACAGATGCCACATGAATAATATATTAGCTATCTTCCCATCACTAAAAGATAATCACTATTAATATTTTGACAGGTTTCCTCCCAGTTTTAAAAATATGCATAATTTTTTACATATTTGAGATCGTTTCTGCTATGTATACATATACAAAATTTTGTACCCTGCTTTTTCTTTACTTCAAGGGTAAAATAAGCATGTTTCCATGATATTAAAAGCATTCTTTTTTCATGCTTACAAAAGCAATCCCTGCTTGTTACAAAATAGTCAAACTTCAAATGTTTCAGAAATATATACTGGAATGTTATTCATATTTATTCCCTCCCCATAGGAAATGGATAATCTTGACTCTTTCTAATGTCTATATGTACAGATTCAACTACTTACAATTCTTTCGCTTTAGAGTTTCTGATTTTTCATTATTAAAAATAAAGCTTAGATAAATATCTTTGTATATAGAACTTACAATTTTTTCAGATACCACTCATGTGGTAATTTCCCTGTGGAGACAATTTAGGGTTAAAAATGGTACAAACATTTGCACCAATTTGAATCCCTATTGATGATATGTGACCTTATCCCTTCCACCATAGCTTCCTGGCATTGAATATTATAATTAAAAACCACAACATCAAATTTTGTTAACTATGATGGCTGAATTATGTCTTGTTTGAATTTCCATTTCTTCAGTGTTTATTGAATTTTCCATGTTTGTTAACCAGATGTATTTCGTCGTTTTTTTAAGACTTTTTTTCTTCTTAACTATTGGGATCTTAGTATTCTTATCAATTAGTATGAGGGCTTTATATGGCAGAGTGTCTGAGGTGCAGGAAATTCTAGAAGTTCATTAAGGGACAGATAAGGCCAGCTTCTCTGTACTCTATAATAATAGTTAAGAATTTGTGGCTTTGAAGCCCTGGCCAGTGGCTCAGTGGATAGGTTCCAGCCTGCAAACCCAAAGGTCACCGGTTCGATTCCCAGCCAGGCAACATAACCAGGTTGCAAGCCAGGTCCAGCCAGGTCCATAGATGGAGGCAGGTGAAAGGCAACCATACATAGATGTTTCTCTCCCTCTCTGCCTCTCCCCCTTCTCCTCTCTCTGGAAATAATAAATAAAGTCTTAAAAAAAAAAAAAAGAATTTGAGGCTATGAAGTCAGATCATCAAGGATTAACTTTTGTTGTGTCTACTTTTTCTTTCTTTCTTTCTTTTTAAGATTAAATTTTAAAAAATTGTTTTTTAGAGAGGGGAAGGGAGGGAGAAAGAGGAGAGGAAACATCAGTGTACCAGAGATACATTGATCAGTTGCCCCTTGCACACCCCCAACTGGCCCACAACCTAGATATGTGCCCTGACTGAGAATCGAATTGGCGACCTTTTGGTTCACAAGCCGGCGCTCAATCCACTGAGCAATACCAGGGAGGGCTGTCATTGCTACTTTCTAGTTGGGTATCCTGAGTAGATAATCTAACTGCCTCAAACCTCTCATCTGTGAAATGGGGAGAATAATAGTATTTTCTTGGGGTGGCTGTTAGGAGTCAGTAAGAGGCTGTACACAGAGTTTTACTTTGGTGCCTGGCTGGGACTCAATGGGTGTGAGCTTTTGTCACTGTTATTTTTTCCCAGACACCCCTTTAATAGTTCTAGAATCTTCCTCCCCCAGCCTTTTCCAGCCCAGTTATCAGGCTGCCTCACTTTGTGTTTCCGCAGATCAGCCAAATGGCCGACGACACCGTTACAGAGCTGGACAGGCACCTGGTGGTGAAGACCAAAGAACTCCTTGGATGACAGTCCATCGGGCATCATCTCTGGTGGATGCCCTGGGTGGCAGATTGACATCTCTCTATGCCATCCACACAGACAGCTGCCACCATGTCCTTGTCAGTCCTTGTGAGGCCCTGCCTCCCAGTCACCCAGACCTGTTTATTCTCTTCCTCCTGTTCCCTGTCCATTCCATTCTTCTCCGGGCCTCTGCTGTGTGTGGGCCTTTGGAGAATGGCTGTTGCTGATGGACAGCCTTCCCTTAGGGCATTTGCCTCGACTGTGATACTGCCAAATGCCTGGCACCTCAGGCAGGCTTGACACTGCTCCCATCTCAGGAACCCCTTTTTCAAACAAGGGACTGGATACCTTTGCTAGAGGCCCATTTTCAGCAAACAATAAAATCAAAATGAATTGGAAAGAATAATAACCATGAAGGAAATGATAGAGTCAGTCTGGGTTAATGATTTCTGTGAAGCAACCAGAACGATACTTTTCCCTGAGTTATATTTGCGCATATTCTTTTCTCTGCCTGGATGATCTTCCATTGCTCACCTGGCCGGTCATGTTCATCCTTCTCTTCGGCTGGGCTAGCCCTCCCTCAAGAAGTCTTCCTTCTCTCCCAACAGAGGACTCTGTCAGTGGCTCTCATGGCACTGCCTGTTCTCATATGAACCTTAATTGTTCTTTTGAATAGTCTGTATTTTCCATACCCTAGAACTTGACTAATGGCTGAAATGCAGTAGGCACTCAAACGCGATGTGAATGAATTACACATCTTTACACAACAAACGCCGGCTTCTTTTCCTTTGTTTCCAGTCTTAGCACTGTCATTCTGTCATTTTCCACCCTTGCTCTGTCCTAAATATTTACTTGGTAATGAGACACCCCCCACCTGCCTGTTAGTGGCAGTGCCTGTGTGTGGCTTATCTGTGGGTACTGGGTTAAATTGGATACTGCCCCCACAATAATTCTTCTTTTAATCATTCATCTGTTCATTCACTTATTCATTGATAATATAGCCATGATGAGCTAGAAACAATCCTAGGCAATGTTTTTAGCTGCACAGTAAACTTGCAAGATGTATCTTAATTCTGTTTTACAAATAGGAAAGCTGAGACCTGACAACATTAGGTAATTTGCACAAAGTAACAGTTAGTGAGAGGGTTTTTCTATTCATTGTCAGCCTCCTTGTATGGGCGGGAAGTGCTCAGAGAAGAGCAGTCTCCCGTCCAGGGTTTCATAGCCACACATGGCGGAGCTGGGATTCAGGCTGAGGCCTGACGGATGACATGGGCTCCACCTGCTGCGGCCTGCTGCCTTCATGATCATTCAGTGAGCCCCAGTTCTGTGCGCTGGGTACGGTGCTACGTGCTAGGACTACAAAAATGGGCAAGATGTGACCCTGTCTTTGAGGATGCCTGGTGCACTGGGCCAGCTTGCTGTTTGTACCATGGGGGGAAGGTCAGAACTTCATTCCAGTTCTGCCAAACATCTGCCTTTAGAATGGCACCCGCTTTGGCAGCAGCAGGGTCCAGCTTCTGTGTTGTCTGTCTTCTCTGGGACTTGGTTCCTGGAGGGGATAGGGGATAGGGGTGCTTGTCGCCCTCTGCTTGTACTGCTGGAGCAGGCTGTGGGGCAGAGCTAGGCCGAAGGCAAGAGAAGCTGACCCCATGCCCTGTCCTGCTGTCCTGTACCCTGTTCATCCGCCCCGAGTAGCCAACACGCAATGAGAAGTCAACTGAAGAACAGGGTCGGAAAGAGCCATTGAGCCTTTTGGGGGGAAAACTGCGGGGCGAGGGTGCTGCAACCATCTTTCGTGAGTGGCCAGAATCCCCCACTCACTGCAAATGTGCTGCTCAAAGATGCAGGATTTTTTAATAAACAGAGGAAATGATAAATTATGTTGTAACTCCACTCCAAAGGCATTTGGTTCTTAACAGCCAAATCCTCTGTAGTCTTTAAATAAACAAAAACTTATTTGGTGAACAGACAGGGGGGAAATTGAAAGATTTTCTGTACTTGGGTTCCACATGTCAACAATTTCTCTCCTGTGTGTATGTTGGCCAAAGCCGTATATCATGATAAATGAATAAAGGAAAACCTCAGGCCCAGGGCCGTCAGACAGCTCAGCAAATGGCTTTCAGCTGATTGCTCTATTTCGGTTGACATTTATCAAAGAGTTTCTCTGTTGCTCTGTGTGTCAGGGCTTCGGTGGTGGCAAGGACGAGAGTAAGACTACCTGTTTGGATGTGCTGAGTAATGCTGGAGCGATTCATTCTCCCTCTCTCCTTCAGCTTCTGTCTTTTAAAACGCAGAGCTGGGTATGGAAATTCTCACACTTGCCAGACGAATTAACCTCTTTCAGTCTCATGAAAAATACAAGCCAAAGAGAATTCAAGAATTTCTTTTTCCGGTTTGTTATTTTCTTCTTCCTTTGTTGCATGCTTGTGTGTGTGTGTGTGTTTGAAATTCTAAGCAACTAAAGTGTCAAAAATTAAAGGCTCCTCAGAAATCTCCAGTCTTACTCCCCTTTAAAAATTAGAGATATATCCTTCCAGACCTTTCTCTCTGCATATGTAATTGTTTTAAGTGGGGAGGAGAACTGTTCTGAACTTTGTTTTACACAACAACGTGGCCATCTGCCCATATGTGAACATGTTGGACATACTTTATTCTTTTTCATTGCAGTATAGTATTCCACAACATGGATACAGCAATACTTATTTCACTATTACCTCAATATTATATTTAAAAAAAATCATTTTAAATGAATAGAGGATGTTTCTATTTCAAGTGTTTTTTTTTTTTTAAGATTTTATTTCATTATTTTTAGAAAGAGGGGAAGGGAGAGAGGCAGAGAGGGAGAGTCAGACATCAATGTATGGTTGCTTTTCACCTGCCTCCAGCCACAGACCTGACTAGAGACCTGGTTTGCAACCTGGTAATGTGCCCTGGCTGGGAAATTGAACCTGCCACCTTTGGGTTCGAAGGCCGGCACCTTATCCACTGTGCTACCAGCCAGGGTCTCAAGTATTTCTTAAATAAAGAGAACCCCTATTCTAAGTTTATCTGTTTAGTAATGTTTTCCTCAACCTCAGACTAACATTTATGGCATGCCTGCTGTGGACCAGATAGCTGGAGACTTGTGCCACTCCATTCAAACTTCCGATCAGTTCTAGTCGGTGTAGGCATTGCTCCTGTCTGTGTTTGCCTGTGAGAAAACTGGGGTTCGGAAAGGGGATTTAACTTGCCCAAGGTCTCACAGGCAATAAGTGATAGAGTGAAGTTTGGAACTCTTCTGCCACTTTGAAGTGGGTCCTTAACCATTGTGATTCACGTCTCCATTGAGTGCTTACTCAAAATGTACCTGGCATTGTTCTGGGCCTGGTAGTGACAGAGGAGAAGCAGAAAGCTTGCTTTCCTAAAACGATTAACTATCTCTAACAAAGGACCATACGTAAAGCAGCAGCGGAGCTGGCACATTGCAAACACCAGGGAAATGGTAGCTCTTACGGAGACAGTAAAGATTTCATATTTATGTCTCACCTGGCCAGCAGACACACCCCGCCCCGTGCCCCGGAACATGTCAGAGACCCTGAGAGTGAGCCAAAAGACCACCCAGCTGTGAATAATGATAACTGACAATAATAGTATTGACAGCATTCATAATTGATACTGGCATAGTTTTCCAAGTACATCTATACCCTTTATCCCATTGAACAAAGCTTTATAGTTTCTTTTGCCCTAATACTGGTCAATGCATAAGAAAGGATGCTCTCTTGATGGGGTACAAATTTTGTATGTATATGGGATGTACTTATGATGATATGCTTCCTATATTATCTTTTGACCTATTGGTGAATCGTGGACTGGGAGTGGTGTGTTTTAGTCTCCTGTGACTCGCATTTCCATTTCTTTATGCATGTCCTGTCATTACTGCTCTGTGACAGTGCTAGTGTTCTCTTGATGCCTAAATGGCCTGACTGATATCTTCCTGTCAGTTGGTGCTTGGAGTCTAAATTCTGTCTCCACATGTATCACGATCCCACTCCTGCTTTCTTTTCGTCTACATGCGCTTGGTGTTTCTTTCCCATTCCTTTGTGTTTAGCCTTTCAAATCTTGATGTGTATCTCTCTCTCTCTCTCTATTTATTTATTTATTGTAAAGTAAGAGAAGTAGAAATATTCTTCAGCTTTCTGTCCCTTTTTTATTTTTATTTTTTAAGATTTTTATTTGTTTTAGAGAGAAAGGAAAGGGAGGGAGAAAAAGAGAGAGGGAAACGTAAACGTGTGGTTACCTCTCACATGCCCCCAGCTGGGGACTTGGCCCACAGGCATGTGCCCTGACTGGGAATCAAACCAGTGACCCTTTGGTTCGCAGGTCAGTGCTCCATCCACTGAGCCACACCAACCAGGGCCAAATCACAGTGTTTTAGCTGTCTCTTTTTTTAGAGTTGGGTTTTGTTTTACGAAACACTCAAAAACTCACTTTTGAAGTGATCTTTTTAAAATACATATTTGTAAAAGATTATATTTATTTATTTTTAGAGTCAGAAGGGAAAGGAGGGAAAAAGAGAGGGAGAGAAACATTGCTGTGAGAGAAGAACATTGTTGATTACATGTCCCAACGGGGACCTGGCCTGAAACCCAGGCATGTGCCCTGCCTGAGAATTGAACTGCTGACCTTTCATTTTGTAAGACAATGCCCAACCCACTGAGCCACACTGGTCAGGGCTTAAAGTTACCTTTATTTTAGTTGCAGTAACATACATGTAACATACAATTTGTCACTGGAACCATTTGTAAGTGCTAAGTATACCCACAGTGTTATGCAGCCCTCCCTAGAACTTTTCACTTCACCTGGCAGAACTGCAACTATACCTGTGAAACAACTCCCTGTCCCTCTCTCACCCCAGCGCCTGGTGACCACCATTTTTCCCCTTTCCTTTTCCTACGACTCTGACTACTAGGAACCTCATGTAAGTGGAACCAAACAGTATTTGTCTTTGTGTCTGGCTTCACCCAGCATCCTGTCCTCAAGGTTCGTCCATGTTGTAGCGTGTGTCAAAATTTCCTTCGTAATACATAATAATGTTCTATTGTCTGTACATATGAAACTCCTCATAGGTGACTTAAACTTGTTTGTGTTTGTGAATAACGCAGACACATGTCAGGGATACTGCAGGTTCGGCTCCAGACAACCCCAGTAAAGTGAGCCTCTCAGTACATTGAGTCCTGGAGGAGGGTCTCACCTTCCGCGCGTCACAGACACAACATCCAGGCAGCAGCGCAGGATGGAGTGCAGTGCAATGAGGTCTGCCGTGCGGGTGCGTTGAGTGGAACTCGTTAACTTGTTCCTCACATGCAGCCTTCCCACTCACTAGGTGATTTGGTGTCTAAGCCCCTTAGCAGATTAGGGGCGAGAGGACTGAGGAAAAGGGTTGCTCCTGTGGAGAGGACGGTCGCTGTTTGTTGAATGAACAAGTGATGCTCTCTTTTTTTCCCCCATTCATTGGTCTGTCTCTTGTAGTCCTTCTCTTCTGGTCTCTGTTTGAGTCCCTCCTGTTCTGTTTAGATTAACCCTCAATATGGCCTTTATCTAGTCCTCTTCTGCCCAGAAACCTTCCCTGGCTCCCTGAGGCTTCCCCCCGGCCTTCAGTAACTCCTGCAACCAGGCCCCGTGGCCCCTTCCGCTGGTGCATCTCTCACGACCACCAGTGCAGAAGCTAAATGGGATTAGCTTTCCTGAAGTTTCCAGCTGCTTTCTTCCACCTCCATGTCTTTTCTTAGGCTGTTTTCTTTTCCTGCTATGTTCACCCTTAAATCCCTGCCCCACCGAACAGGGAAAAGCGCTATCTGGCCTTCAAAGCCCATCTTGGTCCCACATCTGTCTTTGCGCTAAGGCATTCATTCCTTCATCCAAACGTTTCTTCTGATTCCTAGACCTGCACGCACCCAGACAGCATCCGCACTTGGGTGCACTTCAAACACCCCAAATTGCCGGCCCCACCTGGGGGACATGTTCCCACCCAGGTGCCAAGCCAGGACACGGGGAGCCACCTTTGCTTTCTGTCCCTCACCTCCTCACCCAATAAGTCACCAATTCCTGTCAATACTACCTGCAAAGTGCACTCCTTTCCTTTCTGGGCTTACCCTCGAGGGGGGCATCCCAGGGAACAGCTGTGGCCTGGTGGGGTCTCCGGCCCCACCCCAGGCTCAACACCACTAGCACTGGGTAAGCCTGGTGTATGTCCCTTGCGAGCCAGCGCCCTGAACCTTCGTGTCCCTGACTAGCACGGTGCTTGGCCCAGAGCAGGCATTAATAAGGGATGCGTTTGTCCAGTTGGACCGGGCCTGCCAGGCCTTGAATGCAGATGAGGTCGGTTTGCATCAGCAACCCAGAGCTTCCCGTATTCGCACCTGCCCGCTCAGACCTCCAGCTTGAGCATCTAAAGGCCTCCTCCTTGGTGTCCGCAGTCATCGCAGCCACCACACTCCTGTCATCTGCGGTGCTGAATGCCGCGTGGGGGGGCTTCGCCTGGGCTCTTGCTGGGGGCGTCAAGATCAATGACAAGAGTGATGATGGTTCCTGGGCTTGGGGGGCCTGAGTGCACTGGGGGGGTCCCTGAGGAGACAGGGAGAACGTCTCTTCCTCAGTCCACGCTACCCTTGCCCCCTGGATCCGAAGCAGCCTGGCTTGGCCTGAGCCCCTCGTTTCCGACCCCAGCAGCTCCTCGCAGGCTGGCACCACCCCTGCCTCGGGGCGTGGCTGGCCCAGGGGCAGGGCGCAGCTCCTCTCTCTTCCAGGCTCCAGCCCCCCAGGTGCCCCCTTTGCTGATGCGGAGAGGGACTAACAGGTCCCCGGCCTGTGCGGTGCACAGACAACTCTAGAAGCTAGTTATTATTTTGCTCATTGTACCAATGAGGAAACGGAAGCCCGAGGAGGTTAAATTACCTGTTCAAAGACAGAGGAGACCAGAGGAAGCTTAGAATGAAGGGAGTCTGACCCCCCCAGCTGGGCAGTCGAAATGAATTGTTTTAACTGAGAGACTGGCGGGGCTTGTGAGGTGCCGAAGTGGCCAGCAAGTGCCTCTGGGCCTCCGTGTTGCCCTTTCTACCCTCAGTAAAGCTCACCCACCCCCGACGGGCACCTAAGAGGGGCTCCTATACCTTTAGTGGTTTCACCTGGGCCACAGAACCCAGGCTGGTCCCTGATAACAATTTCACCCCCCTGGAGCAAAATAAGTAAAATAAAGGCAATGGAGCACATGTTCTCCTACAATTTAATTTATTTAACTCAACTATTTTATGTTCTTAGATCTTGCTCTTTCTACTTGTATTTTTGGTACTAGAATATACTTTCTCTTTTGATAATTTGGTGATTCTTAAAAAAAAAAAATCCTCATTGAGGAAAATAAGAAGTTGGTCACCTTCTGTTGGTCCCCTGCATTTTTCTGTTTTTACTTTCCTGACGCGTGCATCCCAAAGTAGGGCAGCTCTGCGACCTCACGCCTACTCCTAGAGCTGGTGTCCCTGAGGGACGCTGGGACTGTACCCAGGGAGCGAATCAATGAGGGGAAGTGATTTGACCTGTGTGGGTGTCAGGGACGCAGTGGGTGAGCAAGTGATGGCCGAGAGGCAGGGTTTGGGAACAGGACAATAGTCAATCAGGAGGTTCAGAGACCCACGGGGAGGGGGGAGGCAGGTGGGGAGAGAGGGAGGCAGGGACAGACACACACCGAACCAGAGGGAGGGGGAGAGAGGCAGAATCAGGGGGATGCAGCAACACCCCCCCACACACACACACACAGGCACGCATAGAGGCAGAGATCAGCAGGTAGACGCAGAAAGAAATGGAGACAGTCACAGAGACAGAAAGAAGCAGCTGGTGAGGGCAAGGCAGTTAGCAGATACCCTGAAAGAAACACGTAGAAATAGAAACAGAGACACAGGGGAGGACAGAGAAATAGACACAGCAGAGAGCCATGGAAATCTGGGGAGAGAGACGCAGCATTTTGAAAAGAGAAGGAAAAGAAAGGTGAAAGGAAAACGGGAAGATGGAGAGGAGTGAGGGCAGACTCGAGGGGAGAGGGGCCCTGGCTGCGCAGGGCACAGTGTGTGGGTGGAGGAAGAGCCAGCTCTGGGGGCTGGGGCTGCAGGGACCAGATAAGGACTCCTGCCAAAGGAAAGCAGGGGAAGGAAAGACGGTTACTGATCCCCAGGGGAGAAAGCCAGGGAGGCTGCCCCAGGCCCAGAGAACAATGGGTACTTGACTTCAGTGGGTCATTAATGAGGCCATTAATGGAAAGAGTAACAGAGAGTCCTCCCCAGGGCCTTGGAGAGTGGATAAGTGGGATTATTGTGGAGGGTGTGAGGTTGGTTCTGTTGAGGGGTGGGGGCTCTGTCCCCACAATCCCAGATGTCCTGGTTTGTCCATTTGCAGACCCCTGGCCTAGGGCATAGGGCCCCCAAGCTCCCCCACCCATGCCCTGTGCTCCCCCAACCCTGGACCCATGCCAACCCCCAGATGTGTCCTGGCTTTCCTTTACCCTGCCTTCCTTGCTGCCACTCCCTCTACCTGGAATGTCGTTCCTTGATTACCTCCATCCATGGAAACCCTACCCATTCCGGGGTTAAATAAATGCATATCCATACGATGCAATGGTGAGCCAGAGTCACATCTTGCAACAAGAATGGTACCCCCGAAACAAAATGGGCCGGTGGGGGGGGAACCAAGTGGAGTTATATATGTATACAGTGTAACACCATCTCCATAGTAAAGGAATTAGTCTTAAAAAAAAAATTATTCCTGACTCTATTTTGCATTATAAAGTTATTCTTTTATGGGGGTGGTGGTTATGAAGGGATACGTACCAAATTCATAATGGTGATTGCCATTGGGGAGGGGAGGGGAAGGGAGACTTAAAGTGTATCCTAAAGTCATTTCATATATTTGTATGAAATTCCTTAAAATATTTATTTTGGGTTGTGAAGATAGGAATTATAGGAATGGTTGTTACCTTGTTTTCTGTTTTGTTTTTCTGTGCTTTAATTTTTTGAGGGAGAGAGAGATCCAACAGATCTATCTGAAATGCCACCCCCTGCAGGAAGCCTTCTAGGAATCCACCCACCAACCAGATGTAATCCTTCTTTTTTCTGGTATTGAATTCTCAGGGCTCAACGTGCTGCCTCCCTTGTGTTTACCTTTATGATGTTCATGGACTGTCTACTCCACTGGACAGAACCCCCTTGAGGACAGGGACTTCCAGCACAAGGCTGGCACAGAAATGGTGTGCAGGGCTGGCTGGGAGACTGAACTCACCTCTCCACCCCATCCTTGTGGGAGGCAGCTACAAAGCTCTGATCACAACTCAGATCAACACACACACTATTTTGCAGGGGAGGGTAATGGGCTCCTGAATTCAAAGCATGGCTTCTGGAATGGGGGCCTGGGGAGGGGGGACCACCGCTAATCACAAATTCATGGGGGAGAGGGGGAAGGGGGAAGGAGGAGTCTTCTTTGCTGTGACCAGGAAACTGACCCCATTGCTATTTAGCTGGTTGTTTGTGGCAACACTGCTGACAAATGCCCAGAGGGGCATTTAGCTCCTTCCACCCAAACCTGTGTACTAAAAGAACCCCTGAATTCCACTAGCCCCCAGCAAATCCCAGTTAATGGTGCAATTGCAACATTATAATTTGCCATCTGTGTATACTACATGTGCTCACCACCAAAAGTCCGGTTTCCACCTGTCACCATGCAGTCAATCCCTTTTACCCATTTTGCCCTCACCCTACCCCCTTCTCTCTACATCACCAATCTGGCGTCTGCCTCCATGAGTTTGTTTTCTTTTGTTTGTTCCTTTATTTATTTTCTCTTAGATTCTACATACAAGTAAAATCATATAGTACTTGTCTTTGTCTGACTTATTTCACTTAGCAGAATACCCTCAAGGTCCATCCATGTTGTTGCAGGTGGTAAGATTTCATTCTTTCTTTATGGCTGGACAGTCATCCATTATATAAATATGTATTTTTTCTGTCTAGAAGGTATCCAGTCTTGCAATATGAAAAATAGAAATATTTATTGAAGAAGGTACAAGATACAAGAAACATTGCACGTAGGACAATGATGCTTTGGTCCCCTTCAAAAGTAGGCACCGTGGGACCTCACACAGTTCCCCCAATTCCTCTCAGTTGCCCCATCCTATTTTCCTGAAATCTCTTCCCTTTCAAAGGTGATTTCAGTTCTCGGAAAAGCCAGAATTTGCAGGGCACCAAATCTAGGCTGCAGCGGGGCTGAGTCACCTGGGTGATTTGATGTTTCACTGCAAACCTCTGCCTGAGATGTGATGTCTGAGTGGGTGAATTGCTGTGATGAAGCTGCCAATCACCAGTTGCCCGTAGCTGCAGCCTTCTAAATCATCCAAACAGTTTCTGTGGAGGAATGTTCAAGCTCGATGCAAAACTTGGTGCAGATTCACTGCTCTACTCGCCCTGCCATTTAGAATATGACAGCCACACAGTATGCATGCTCATTCAATGGCTTCTACCTACCCCACTGACTAGTACAGTGAAGTCGTCATTGTTCATGCATGTGCATTCCAGTCCATTCTCCTCGGCCCCCAGGTTACATTGATGATGTTGTGCAAACCTTTCTCATTATATTAACAATGGCTGGACTTCTCTGGATCTACTCCACACACCCACACACACACACACACACACACACACTCTCATGTATATATATCACATCTTCTGCATCCATGCATCTGTCCATCTGTCAGTAGGCACTAAGGGTATTTTCATATCTTGGCTGATGAGGATTTTATGGCCTAAAGAAGGCAAATGACTTACAAAGACCCTTTGATTGATATCGGGAAGACCATGACGAAAAAGCAGCCTCATGATCCACACAATCCCTTTAATTCTCAGATCTATTGACTCTAGCATTGGGTTCCATTTTAATAGTAGGTAACTGCATAGCCAAACCCAGAGCAGATTGGAAACTGTATGAATGTGGAGAAAGGCACACACATCTGTTGAATGCTAAATACATGAACGAATGAATGAATGAATGAATGAATGGCTACCAGGCTGGGTTTTTGCCTCTTACCTGATTTCCCTTCTGCTCCATCTCTTGCTGTCAGTTAATCATCTGCATGGCACTCCTCATTGCCCACGTAACTAAATACCTCCTAACCCACCTCTGTTTGGAGCATCCCTGTTGCTCCAAAGCCAGTCCTTCTGACCCAGTGGTACCTCCTCGGAATGCAAATCATGCCACGCTCCTTGGGGTCTCTCATCACCCCCAGGAAAAATTACCCAAGTTCTTACCTCAGGGTCTTGACTACAAGGTTTGACCTGGACAGTCTTTCCAATCTCATCTCACACCAGGTCCCCCTTGCTCTGGCTCCAGCCTCAGTGACTTCTCTCAGGTCTCCTTGGTGCCTGTCACTTCAGGGACTTTGTACTCACCATCCCTTTGCCTGGGGCACTACAGACCTTTTTCTGCCTTGCCAGCTCCTTTACATCCTTTAGGTCTCAGCCCAGCGTCACCGCTTCAGGGCAGCCTTCCCTGACTTCCCCAAATTGGATTCCTATTCTGTGTCACCTGTCCCTACAGCCACAGACTGTCCCCAGCACCTCACTGTCCCATTTGATTATATGTAACATATTCTGTGTCTGTGTCCTGCCCCCAGTTTTGAGCTCCAGAAGGGCATGGAATATCTTATCCACCATCATGAGCTGAGTGCTGGGAATGAAGCGTGGCACCCATATGCAGTCTGCAATTATTTGCTGAGTCTCTGCCCTTATGAACTCACAATCTACTTGGAAGAGGCAGACATCAAACAGATAAAGAAATAGCACAATGCCAGGCACAACTGAGGGTTATGAAGGAAAACAAACTGGGGAAGGGAAAAGTAGTGTGTGTGTGTGTTGGAGGGAGGAGGGTAGGTGTGCAATATAGACCAGGTAGTCATGGAATGCTTCATGGAGGAGGTGACATTTCAGTATGGAGGCAAGATTTCTGAGAGACACAGGACCCTCTTCCCTCTTGGGCTGGCTGGGTCCCAGGTGTGTCCAGGGATGACAGTCCCAGATCCCCAAACCCTCCATCCCTCCTAGAACAGAAGCAAGGAGCCCAAAGAGGCCTTTGTCGAGGGAGGTTTTGGGGGCTGGTGAGAAAGCCCTAAGCTGCTCTTCAGGACCGCTGTGATTGGCCTTTTCTCCGTGGCGAGAGGCCGCGAATGCTTTGTGCAGCAGGACTGATTGTGGCCCTGCGATTGGCACCCACAGACCGCGGCCGCCAGGGTTTACCGTGCACCCCCAGCGCAGCGGCGGGCCGTGCGCAACGCGCCAGCCCAATCTCGCCTCCTATATTCAGAGTTGATTAGACGCTATTTCTGCCTGGATTTTCAGAAGGCTCAAGAGCTTTTTTAATCACTACAGTGGCTCATTACGGTTTTGCAGTGACACTCATGTCCTTCAGTTCTCTTCTCAGATTAGATTCTATAGTCAGATGAATATTGGATGATTTCATTACATACAAATGCAATCAACAGTTTTGCATAAATTTCTTCTCTTTTCTTGAGTTTCAATTGACCCCAGCACCCATGGTGGCAGGCGCGATCCACATGCAAATGAGCTGCGTTTGCAGCGGCGGAGAGGGACCAGGAGGAGGCGGGCACTTGCACCAGCCTGGGAGGGAGGGAGCCTTGATTGCTCCGGCTTGGGAGACGCCCTTGGAGGAGGGGGCGCCGCTCGGGTCCAGGGCGGGGGCGGCAGCCGCTTTGGCCGGGGGCGCCCCTGAGCGGGGATGATGCTCCTGCTGGTGAAAGGCAGCTGCGTGGGGCAGGGTCTCTCTCTGGGTGGGGAAGGAATGTGGAGTTTCAGCCTGCATCCAGGGACCCGGTAGCCTTGGACTCAGCACTACATGCTCACTGGTATGGACATGTTCCAGTACTTGAACAACTGTGCATTCCTGCTGGTTGTTCGCGCTAAGCCAATGGATGCTGTTGTGATGATGATGATGATAATTGTTTCCCCTTGGAGGACTCAGGGGTCAAGCCATGGCCATGAGGACAACCTGCCAAAGTCAAAGCCAGACCAAGGCAGATGTCCTTGCCTCCCTTTCTTGATTTCCCTCCTTTTTATGGATGGAGAGACAGGGTAGTCCCAGAAGGCCTCCTTGATCCGGAGACTAAGTGCTGTGGGCAGGAATGGCCGCTTCTGCTTTTTCTCCCCTGCGGCTGAGAAACTCTCTCCTTGCAACAACCTCTTCTGCTTAGCTGGCCAAGAAGGCACTTCTGTGAGCCCTGGAGCCCTGATCCTATGACCCACAGCCCAGCTCTCCTCTCTCAGCCCCATGACACCCCCTGAGGCCAGCAGTGGGGACTGTGCTCTAAGGAGTCACCTTTTCTAGGCCTCAAACCTCCCACCTGCCTGTCCTCCAGATGCTTCTGGCGGTTGTCACAGTTCATAGTCCAAGCCTGGACCCAACACCAGGCGCGGGGCTGGAAGGTAATGTGGGGAGTAGGCTGAGTGTGGCCATGCAACCCAGGACTAGCAGCTGTGTCCCTGGGGGGTGGGGGATGGAAGCTGTGGATCCGAGGTTTTACCAGACAGGGGACTATGCATTCCAAACCCCATTTCCTTCCAAGTTGGTTCTTTATAAAATTCCCCTTGTAAACACAGACATGACACAGTGTAGGATCGGGGACCCAGAGAGAGACATGTGGACACACAAGGAATCAGGGACCCCTTAGGGGTGTGACCGGAGCTACAGTCATCATCATGGTCATTGTGGGTGCCCCCTGTGGCTGTGGATGCTCTCACCTCCTCCTAGCAGGCTGGACCTGTTCTCCCAACCCTGGGGAAAGCTGGTCTGCACCAACCTCCCTACCTTCCCTCCTTCCCTCCTCACCGCTCCCTCTCCAGGCACGGGGACTGCTTTCCCTGGAGTCCCCTGCTTTCCAGCCCTGGACCGTGGCACACACTGGGCAGACGGGGAAGAGCTGGGCGCTAGAGGCCCGCAGGTCTGTGCTGAATCCCAGCCCTGGCACTTCGCTAGCTGGGGTGTCCCAGGCAAGAGACCTGACCTCCCTGAGTCCAGTCTCCTCCTGTGTAAATGCAGAAAACACTCCTCTCCTTGCAAGACTGGCATGAGGATCAAGTGAGATAACTTACATAAAGTACCTGGGATGGAGTTGGGCACGAAGCAGACATATGTGAAAGCGTCATTGTGAATAAATGAGTAAGTGGTGAGTGAGTGGTAGAATTTAGGTAGAATAAATGGGGCACGGGGAAAGAATGCCAGCTGCCACAAATGGTGCAAGCAAAGGCATGGAGGTAAGAAATCCTAGAGAAGGAACAGGGAGCCAGGGGCACTCAGCGTGAAAGCAGAGCCCAGAGCCCGAAAGTGGAGCCTCAGGTCGGGGAAGGACCGTGAGGATAAGGACCTTATTGAGTGTGAACAATAACCCGCAGGTAAGAGTAATTGCAGCAGCTGCTCCCAGGAGCCAAGGCCCCAGGCTAAGGCATTGATGAGTGTTATCTCATTTAATCTTCACAATAACCCTCTGAGGGAAGTGGTATTATTGTTCCCACTTTACAGATGAGGAAATTGAGACTCAGAGAAATAAAGTGGTTTTCCTGGGTCATACAGCTAATAGTGGTCCCAGCCAGGATTTGAACAATAGTTTCCAAAGCTGGCCCTGAGTCCCCTTCCAAAGGACTCCGCCGACCCCTCCCCGACACACACAATTTCTGGGCAGGTGAGGCCATGAGAATAAAATGGCTTAAAAAACACTTTTGGTTAGTGAAGGAGCATAAAGAAAGGCATATTTAGAAGGCCCAAATATCAAGAAGATATCACCTTGGCACAATGAAATCAGGGAAGGCTTCCTGGAGGGAGCTGGGCACAGAGGCAGAGACAGGGCCCAGAAGCGAGACTCAGGCAGCCCTAGTGAGGGTGGAGGTGGCGTGTAGGCTGTGACCTGAAGTGACGCTGGAGCACAATGGCTCTGTGCTGGGCTGAGGCTCCTGACCTTGAGCTGCTTTCTACTGGGATCCAATTCCCTGACCCCAGCTGGCCAGCTTGTGACTCTGTCTTGCCATTCCCAGAAGAGTGGAGAGGGCAGGCTCCTAGTGACTCCAGATCCGGGCCTTATTCCCGGCTCTGCTGCCCTCTTCTTGTAGGACGTGGGCCAAGCTGACTTTGTTCACCTGTGAAATGGGGCTGTGCCCACCAGCTGGGTACTGCTGAAGGTCAGAGCCAGCAGAGCCAGCCCAGGGCTGGGTTCAGATCAAGCTCTGAGCAACGTCAACTCCTCTCTTTGCCAGGGCACCTTACCCCTGGGAGCAGGCCCGGCCTCCCTCTTCAGAGCATCAAAAAGCAAAAGTCAGGATGTGTGTGCAGCGGCCACACTCTGAAGCCAGAGTGCCCTACTTGTTCTTGCTGTATGATCTTGAATTGTCACCTAACCTAGTTCTATAGTTTCCTCATCATAAAACAAAGATGATAATATAAGCTGAGTCCCTTATTTAAAACCTATGAAGTAAGATGATTTCAGAGCTTCTCTGATTCTAACGCCTAATAACCATGTCCTACCTACCACACAGCCTCCCCAGGGGGCCTAGGGCATTTCTTATAATCAAACTTCTTTTTCTTCTTTTTAATAAAACATATAAATGTCCGTACCAGGGAGTGAAATGAAGACCAAAAACAGCTTCTCTTTAGTGTGGGCCATTTTTGGCACCACCTAATTTGACACCAAACTTAGGTAAAACTTTGGTCACTGGAGCTTTTAGGATTTCAACATTGTGGAGAAGGGATTGAGGGTCTGGAGTATTTGCCTGGCGGGGCTCACGTGTGGACAATATGAGTTAGTGCACCCAAGGCATTCGGAACCAAGCCTGGCACAGCGTGAAGGCACAAGACAGAACCCTCTTCCTTGGGCCCCTCCCCTGCTCAGAGTCCCCCCAGGGCACCCATGTCCTCAGGGTAAAGTGCAATCACCTTTGAGTGAGGCCCTTTATTACTTTTTACTTCTTCCCTGCACACCCTAAACTTTAGCTTTATCTTTTTATCTTTTTTTAGTTCCTCAGATATACATACCCAGCTCTCTCTGTGCAGGCTGATGAACTTGCCATGTCCTCTGCCTGAAGTGCACCCCCTCCCAAACCCCTTTTCTTTTCTTTCTTTTTTTTTTTTTTTAATTTTATTGTTATTGTATTACATCCATCCCCTTTTTGCTCCCCTCTGTCCCAAACCCCTTTTCTTAACTGATTCATCCTGTAGATCTCCTAGCCCTCACGGAAGCACAATTCACAGCTGGTTTTCTCTGTCAGACTGTGATCCCCAGGAAAACAGTGGCTATGTGTACAACTTTTTCTGGTGTACAGTCAGCGTTGAATGAATGAGCATCCTCACCCATCAAGGACATTGTCATTAGCTCAGGGACTGAATATGTGTTTGTTGAATGATTAAATGAAAGACAGCTCTGGAAGCGAGATCCCACTGCCATATGCACCCCAGGAGAAGATTCTTGGAATGTTCTTTCCCTCCCTCACCCTCTCTCCAAATTCCATAAGTGAGTTTTAAAAAGGGGACCCAGTCCATGCAGGGGGCCAGTGGGCCTCCAGGATCGTAGGGCCTGGGGGAGGTGGATTCAGGATATTAGGCAGAAACCACTTTCTCAGGGTTAGTAGAGGCCTCTGGGGCCTGGGGAGCAGGGGGTGGGGTGAGGGGGCCTCCAGCATTCTGGACAATTGCTATAAAATAAACTTCATAATCAGGTAAATGCGTTTGCATGGGGGATGGTTCCCGTGCAGCTGTGGGTATCCTCCCGGCCGGAGGGGACCTGTCTAATCTCAGGGTAATGAAAACGTGGGTCCAATTACGATGGAGGGCCGAGGCCTGGGCCGGGCCAGAGTGGGGGAGTGGGGCCCCTGGCAGCGGAATTAGAACATTTAAGCTGTCAGGCCGAATCCGGGAGAGGCCTGATTACCTGGCCCACGAAGGGGCCATTTTGGTTTGGTGTCGACTATAATTTCCTGGCCGCCAGCCGTGAAGCCAGGGGCCACCTTCTCTCCCCTGCAATGGGGGGTCTAGTCCCTGGCTATCTGACCTCCACCCCCTCAGACCCATCCAGAGGGGCTGGACTGGGCCTCCCAAGCTGTTCATGTGGAGCAGAGAGTGGAACAGGTACATGAATGACCATGCTGAGTGTGTGTAATGTGTGGACACAGGTTAAGGCCATGTGTGAATGGCATATGCACAGGAGGTAGATACGGTACATGTGGTACAGATATCTTGGGTATGTGCCATTGATACAACACACATGTCTACATGGATTATGTGCAGTTGATCCAACAACGGGGTATGTGGGGGACTCATGCACACGGGCTATATGTATAAGATATCTCTATGGGACAAGTGCACATAGTAGGGCCGTGTGTACATAGGTTATATGTGGTCTATGCTCACCGTAATGTGCACTGGTCTGTAAGTGCCACGGAAGTAGGGATCAAATCTGCCTTGCTGACTGCTGTACCTCTAGCATCTAGCTGGATGCCTGGCTATGTGGATAGGGGCTGATTACATAAATGTTGAAAGAATTCACATTTTTGTGATAGGTGCATGGAAGCTAGGTGATGCATGAGTCAACGATAGGAGCATATGGAGTCTGCATGGAATGGGCTGGTGTGTGTATGTGTGTGTGTGTGTGTGTGTGCGTATTTCTCCCTGTTGTGTTAGGAGGGCTTGAACACTGGAATGCTGCAAGCACCTGAACTCTGTGGTCACGCAGACCTGTGCCACTCACAGACTGTGTGATCTCAGACAAATTATTTAACCTCTCTGAGCACGACTCTTCTCATCTGTAAACTAGATAATCATAATAATGCTACTCTCAGCTAGCATTTACCGAGCACTTATTATGTGCCAGTATTGTACTAGATGAGATCTGCCCCGAAATATCAGCCATGCAAACTGTTTTAATTATATTGATATTGGCTTGATACTTTCAGGACAGACCTAGCATTTTACTGACTTTTCACAGTAACCCTAAAAAGTATTACTATTGCTCCCCACCCCCATTACAGGTGGGGAGACTGGAGATCTCAGACGTTAAGAGAATGGTGAAGCCAGGATTCAAACACAGGCCACCTGACAGTGAGGTGAGCTTTAAACTGCCAGATGAACCCTGGCTGGTGTGGCTCAGTGGATTGGCCCAGGCCTGCGAATGCAAGGATCACTGGTTCGATTCCCAGTCAGGGCACGTAACCAGGTTGCAAGCTAGATCTGTAGCTGGAGGTAGGTGAAAAGCAACCATACATTGATGTTTCTCTCCCTTTCTTCCTCCCTGACCTTCTCTAAAAATAATGAATAAAATCTTTAAAAAACCCAAAACCCAAAAAACTGCCAAGTGAAACAGTTAGGACTTGTGGCGTTGGGTTGTCCTCAGGATTGAATGAGATTCTCCAAGTAAAGCACCCAGCGCTGCGTCTGTAGCATAGTAAGCATTCTGCAAATGTTACTACTATTGCACATGATATGTCTGTGGAGTGTATCAAACAGGCACAAGAAATATGTGAGAAATATTCATGTAGTATGTTTGGATAACAGAGACATGTGTAGATGTAGTTGTGGGTGTATATAGTATAGGCCAAACATTTATATGAGGTTTATGATACATATACTTTTGTATGTGCGTGATATATTTTACATGATGAACACAAGACATAAATAGATGTATTATGATAGATAAGTAGCTTATGAAATTACAAAAATGCCTACTTGAGGTATGTAGTATATATGAGCCTACATTGGCCCTGTACTTGTGCATTAATAAATATATGCAAAAGGGATGATAACAGATACCAGAGGTTCAGGAGTGGTCACAAATGTGCACATTTGTGTATGCACAGAGGTGACACAGATATTAATATGCATGGAGTAGATATACATAGATATACATATCATCCACATGCAATGCAGTCTGTGGTCTAGCATGTGCACATGTATGTAAAATACTTATGTACCTATTGAAAACAGACCCAACTTCTCATGCCAGATTCTCCTTTGTTTTCTTCTCCCAAAACTATTTCTTTTACAGGCCCTGGCTGATAGCACAGTGGATAAAGGTGCCGGCCTGGGAACCCAAGGGTCACGGTTCAATTCCCCAGCCAGGGCACATAATCAGGTTGCAAACCAGGTCTCCAGTCAGGTCTGTGCCTGGAGGCAGGTGAAACACAACCATACATTGATGTTTCTCTCCCTCTCTGCCTCTCTCCCTTCCCCTCTTTCTAGAAACAATGAAATAAAATCTTTAAAAAAAAAAAAACAAACCACTTCTTTTCAATATATTGGTACTATACAATTCAGTTACATGTGAAGTTCGTTGCTTTCTCCCTCTAGAACAGAAGCTGCTGGAGGCCAAGGGTTCATCACAGTTTTGCTCACCGCTGTGCCCCCAGGGCCCAGCACAGGGCCTGGCACCTTGGAGATGCCCGCGCACAGTTTGCGGGGTCTGCGCGCCTGCAACGCAACCAGCTGCGTGGGGCTCTATGCAGAACGGAGCTGGGACTTACGAGCAGGGCAAGCCAGGCAGCTGAGCCCAGGGGCAGTGCGACCTGCCCAGGCGGCGGACTGGACGCGCGAACGCGCGCGCTTAAAACGGTGTGTTCAGTGCATGTGCAGGTGGTGGGCGCCAGCTGCCGCCAGGCCAGCGCTGGGTCACCCCCGCCCCTGCCCGTGGCCCAGGGTCGCCACCGAGGCCCCTCCCAGCCCCTGTGGCCTCTCGGGACGCGACCCGCTGTACCGGTGCGGCGGGGCTCCGGCCCATTTCCCGGCCGCCCAGGGAGGGGAGCAGAGCGGGGCCGCGGCTGGCCGGGCGGCAGGAAGCCGCGCATTGTTCGCGGGCCACGGCCCGGGGCAGGGAGTTCCCGGCCCGGCACCGACATAAAAGGAGAAAGCAGCGCCCGTGGCGCGGCCGCTCAGCCCGCGGCCTGGGCGGCCGGAGGAAGCGCGGGCCCGCGCTCCGCTGACCCCCGCATCCGCTCCGGCCAGGCCGGGAAGGTGGGACGCGCCCCGCCCCTGCGGCCTCTCCGCCCGGTGCGAGTCCCCGGCTCGCCGCCTCCCAGCCCGCGTTTCCACACGTGCCAAATGAAAACAATTCGCTGGAAGCCCCCTGAGCGAATCCCCAGGCCGCTGCCCTCGCCCAGCACCCCGCTCCAGCTTGCTTGTCCCACTAAAACCCGAACTGTGCCTCAGTCCCGGAGGAGAGGAGCTCCCGTGGAATCCAGGCTGCAGGGGGACCGCTTCGACCAACTAAAGGAAACCCACCAGGAAGGGGGAGGAACTTTGGGGTGGAATTTTGCCTGCAAGGTGCCGGCCCGTTATGGATGGGGAAACTGAGGCCTGGAGAGGAGAAGACTTGCTCAAGGTCATCAGTTACCGAACTGTCCTATGAATATTTTACAAATCCAGTAAAATAGATCAAACGAACAGGGTTACTGACGAGTATCTTTTCAAACGGGCTTTACACTGTTACTCATTTGATCTTCACATCCCCTCGAGTTGGACATGAGTAAACTGAAGCCTAGAGAGTAAATTATCTTGCCCAAGCAGATTGGGGGAGGGAGGGAAATCTTCTCCCTGGTCTGTTTTTGATGTTACTCCTGATGTAGTTTTGGGTGAGGATGTATTTACACCAGGATTAAGATCTAATCAAGGTACGAAAAAGTAAGGGATTAGCAATTCATCCCATTCCAGCACAGCCTACCCCAGCTCACCCCAGCCCACTCCAGCCCACCTCAGTCCACAGCACTGAACTTCACTCTCCAAGTTCTTTGAGAAGGAAAAGGCAGACTTTTCACCATTCTCACAGAGGCCCAGAGAGGTTAAGTGACTTGTACCAGGTCACACAGCAGAAGGCTATGAAGCAGAGGCCCTCTACCCCACAGTCAGATCTCTCCTCCTGGGGAGAACCCCTTCCCTGAGTCTTGAAATTTTGGGGACCTATCTTGGGATGCCTTCACCCGCTGGGCCAGGATATTTTGATTATAGAGAACTGGCCTTCCCTCCACCCCTGCCCCCTCCCAGCCCGGGAACCCTACACCGGGGGTAATTGAGATCAGATGCGGCTGTGACCCACGGAATGCTCCCCAGGAACCTGGAAGCATTTATTGTCTGGAAGGGAATCCAGGGCCCACTCTAGGCCACCGGCCCTCCCTTGCTGTCTTCTCCCCAGGCGACTGAAGGTAAATGGGGGCTCTGAGGAGCCTCTGGTGCTGCCTGAGGGTTAGGGCAATGGCCTTGATGAATACGACTGCTGAAAGCGCCTTCCTGGCTTCCTCCTTCCTGGGGATACAGTTACAGGGGCCAGACTTCCTGCCCAGCCCGCCCAGCTTCGCAGTGTGGATCTGCAGGCTTTCTAGGCGGGCAACTCCCCAGCCCCCTGTCAGCTGGGGCAACCTTGGGCCCCATCTCATTCAGAGCGCAGCTCAAATGTCACCTCCTCAGGGAGGCCCTCCTTGACCACCCTATATAAACTAGCCCACCTACTGGCAGTCTCTCCCTCTTACACTGTTTAATTTTCTTCATATGACTTATCTCCAGCTGGTTCAGTGGGTGGGTTCCTTCTTTTTTTTTTTCTTTTCCCTTCTTATAATAATGTTTATCTCCTGACATTCCCCCCTCCCAGCCCCCACCAAGAATGTGAATGCCATGAAGGGAGAGACTTGGTCTTGTTCACGGCTACATTCCTAGAACCTGAAACTGTACCTGGCACATAGTAGGTGCTTAATAAATACCAACTGAATGAACAAAGGCACTGGTCCCCACCTTTGGCCTCTGACCTTGAAACGTCAGAGGATCAGTGCTCTGAGCTGAGGTTTACCACCCCTCATTTCCACCCTCTTTGCCTTGATTTCACATTTCTGGAATAAAACTCCTGTTTCTGATGCTTACTCTTCTGCGTACATTTATTTTATTTTTAAAAGGGTTTTATTATTTTTAGAGAGAGGGGTAAGGAGAGAGACATCAATGTATGGTAGCCTTTCACCTGCCTCCAGCTACGGACCTGGCTGGAGACCTGGCTTGCAACCTGGTTATGTGCCCTGGCTAGGAATCGAACCAGAGACCCTTGGGTTTGCAGGCCGGCATCCTATCCACTGTGTCACCAGCCAGGGCCCACTTGCATTTTAGTGCCTCAGGTTCTCATCTAGGGGCTAGGCTGACTCTGTCTCACAGCTCTGATCCCTTGCCTGGGCTGGGTGACTGTGGGCAAGTCTTTTGCCCTTCCTGAGCCAGGAGAACCCCTCTTCAAACAAAGGCTGACATGGGAAGCCCAGCATGTGAAATAAATAGTAGTAAAAAGTGGTAAGGAGGCCCGATTCCTGAGCGCCTTGGCTTTTTCCAGGTCCCCTAATATTGTCCCCAAGACACCTTTGCAGATCCCTACAGCTTTGAAGAACATTGTTGGAAAACCCTGGAGCTGATGATTTCTCTCTTTCCTTTAGCTCTGGAATTCCCCCCAGTGTCATTTCAGAGGGGTCTGGTCTTAAGCATCCATTTAGTCATTCATTTACTCGATGATCAGACACGAATGGGCCACAGCTGTGTGCTAGGCTTTGCTCTAATCCCTGCTCTCCAATTTCTTGTGTCCACTTCCTCACTCAACAATCAGTCAGGGAGCACAGTTCACATACAAGAAATCTCAGACCACAGGGCAGGGCGGCTTCTGACTGATCTTCGTGTGGCTTAGGAAAAGGCGCCCCCTATTGGGCAAATGCAGCCTTGCTGGACAGACCCCCGCTTGATCTGCCGAAGGTGTCTTTGCTGAAGAGAAAGGGGACTATCTTCTTGGTGGACAAAACCCTACTTGGTGCAGGCTGGCTGAATTTCAGACCCCTTCTCTGTGCACAAACTTCATGGGTGGCTCCATGGGTGTAACGACTTATGCTTGGTATGATGCTCTATAGTCATTGTTTTGAAATTTAAAAATATTTTTGAACAAGGGGTTGCACGTGTTCATTTTTCATCAGGCCCCACGAATACGCAGCCAGTCCTGACCCTACACACAGTGGTGGTTAGATGACAGCAGCTCCCATTGTACAGGAGGCGACGCCAGGCCCAGGAAAGGTGACCTGTCTGCCATGTAGCTGGGTGAGGCCTGGACACTCTCGACTTTGGGGAAAGCGGGCCTGGGCCCCATCTGCAGATGCTCAGGAGCAGGAGGGAGAGATGTGTGAGGGCCTATTTAGGCCGTGAGATCTGCAGAGGTAGGGGAGGTGCTGTTGGCCTGGGGAGGTTCTGTTGGCTTATTGGAAGGCCGGGCACAGAAGGCGCTGGGTGACTGAGGTATGGGGCAGTGTTGGGGAGGGAGTGATTCTCCACCCAAGACTTTGGGGAAGGCTTCTTGGAGGAGGTGACAAAGGACCTGGCATTAAGTGATGAGGGGAGGGGAGGGAAAGGCCTCCCCAAGGGAAAGTCCAGTCCGGGCAGAGACAGAGGAGGGAAGAGTGTGGCATGGATGGCCAAGTGGTGGGCATGCAGGGGGATAATGGGAGACAGCGCTGGAGAGGCAAGGCCTGAAGGTCCAAGAATGACTGCTGAGGAGTCTGGACTTTGTCCTTTGTGTAGGTGTGGGAGGGTCCCCAACCCCTGATTTTAATAACAGCAAATTCATATAAATCTTGCCTCTGTTTTATACAGGGGTGGGGGGCACAGGATTTTGTTTGTAAAACAAAATGTTGCCTCTCCAAATAGGTTTGCAGGCCACAGCTAATAGGGATGAAAAGCAAGAGAAGGACCCTTGCAAGGCTCACTCTTTGCAGGGGAGAAACCTGAGCCTCAGAGAGCAGCAGGAGCTGGTTCTGGGTCTCAGGCAATATGCAGAACCTAGAATTCATGTCTCTGAGATTGATGCTCTTTTGATGATGTGGCTGCGGGAATTCACAGGCCCTGGGGGGTGGGGAAGGGGAGACTTCCCTAGTCTGCATCCCCAGCTGAGAGGTTCCCTCCTTCCTCCTCCTACCGGCCTTTCCCCAAAAGGTGGCCTATGCTGCCACCTGGTGGCTACTCTGAAGTCGGTGAAGCTGCCCCCTCTAGTTTTGGAACTAAACCGGTTCCAGTCCAGAAAAGGGACCCCGTGCCCTGGCATGGGGGTGGGCCTATTCTGAGGCACTCACCCTTTTGGAACTCTGGGGCCATTCATGGTGGTATAGCCCACCCTGAATCTGTTCTTCCTTCTGTCTTTCCTGTCTCAAGGACTTAGGATTCTAATTGCCTTACCTGGAAACCTGGGTGTTACCCCGTCTCCTTCTACTCCTTATGCCCTAAATCCACTCTACCTCTATGTCCTGTCCCTACCTCTTCAGCAGACCTGGAACGTGTTCATTGCTCTCCACCCGCAAGACCATGGCTCAGGTCCAGCCACCATTGTCCTCACTGGTCGCCCGTGGGAGCTGAGCTCACATCTGGCCTTCTCCCCATTCGGGCCTGTCCGCAGTGCAGTCTGCATGTGGTGAGAGGGACCTTGCTGCAAGCCACAGCCGTGCTCACCCCTCCCTGCTTAAGCCATCAACGGAGCCTCGTGAACCCCAGGACAAAGTTCAGCCTCCTTCCTGGGGAAACCCTCTGGAAAATGGCCCCCGCAACACCCCCAGCTTCACCGCTCATGGTTTCCCCTTTGCCTCCCATCGGTGGGTGGTATGCACAGTGGTTACTGGCGTGGACTCTTGCGCCGGGGTGACAGCTTTCAAATCGCATCTCTGCCATTTGCCAATAGTGTGAGGATTAAATGAACGACTGTGGAATAAATTGTGTTAAGTTGGGGCCAGATACAAGGGCAGAAGCCACGGCCTGCCCACAAGACTGCCCTCCCTTCTGATACCAGCTGTAAGTTCAGGAGGTGCCCCAAACTGCCCCCAGGTTTGAGAATTCTCTAGAAAGACTCATAGACATCAATGAAAGTGCTTATACTTAGGCAGTTGTGGTTTGTCACAGGGAAAGGATAAAGATTCAGATGGCCAAAGGCGATACAGCACAGGGTCATGGGTCCAGTAACCAGAAGGGCAGAGGTGGGGAATGGGCCTCTCAGAGGAACTCTCACTCATAGCCCCTGGGAGCAGTCATGAACATGATCGCGGCTGGGTCACCTCTGAGGGGCCATCGGGCACAGAAAGTCACCTGTCCAATGAGGCCCAGGAGGCAGTTTCTTGTGTCAGAGCCCTGGTGGTGGGTGTGGATGAGCCCAGCCCTGCAAGGTACCACATAGGGTTGGGGACCTGGCCTGTCTTGAGGTCCAGGGAGGGGCTGAGAACGGTGAAAGCAGGACCTCAGTCCCCCTCCTCCCTGTCTCCCTGCAGCTCTGCTGGGCCCAGGGTTGGGGTAGGGAGAGGGGTGCTGGGGAAAGAAGGAAGAGCAGCGGTCAGCAGGGAAGTAGCCTGAAGAGGGCTGGAGGGCCCTGCCTGCCCAAGGCCTCTGGAGGGAGCTGGGACTCAGGCTGAGCTATCCATTCTGAGAAACAGCGCACTCCCGGGGTTGTGGGGTGGAAATTCGGTCTATGGGGCATATGGAGCAGGCTCAAAAACAAACAAACAAACAAACAAACAAACAAACAAAAACCCCACCCCAAGAGCCTACTGGAGACAGACCCCACCAAAGGCCAGGAGCCCTGGATTCCAGCTGTGTCTCTGCTACCCGTCCTTGGGCAAACTCCTAACCCTCTGGGCTGTAGTGTCCTGCTCTGTCCAGTGGAGGCTTAGACCCAGTGGTTTGAGGCCTCTTCTGCAGAGAAGCAGGAAGCAGGGGGCCTAGAGAAGTGGCGTGAGGGGACTGGAGGTCAGGCCAGGATCAGTCCCAGTGGCATGTGTCCAGGGTTCTAGAAACTAGTTCTTCCCTCACCCCACCCCCTCCCAGCTTCTCCTCTAACTGCCCCGCAACCTCGTACTAACCCCAGCTTTTTCTTCTCTTTTTTTATTTTCAGATATCCTGGGGGAAGGCCTAGGCCAGCGCCTGCAATTAGATCTGTAGAGAGTTGCAGGCTCAGCAGAAGAGAGCTGGGTCCTCACTTCTGGTGGGAGCAGGGCCCTTTCCCAGCCTTGTTCTGGCCCAGCCCCCTGGGGGCGCTCCTTCCTGCCTGGGGGATAGTGGCGGGTAGGGCTTGGGAGGAACGCAGTCCTAGCCCTCAGCCATCAAGGTTCAGCCGGACCAAGACTCAAAAAGTTTTGGGGGCTGAACCTGGCTGGTTGGGGAGCCTGAGGCCAAGGGCTGGATGGCCAGGTTCTGGGCTGAGTCTGGCTGAAATGAGCCACCAGCAGGCTCAGGCAGTGGGCTCTGTTCAGGATTCCAGATCCTGCCTCCCCTCACCCCACCCTCCACCCTGACTCAGAGGGCCTCCCCTTGAGGGTTCAGCTCCCACCACATATTGGGCCCCAAACCCAAGAAGTAGGAAGGGTCAGGGTGAGCCATGAATGACTCTTACCAAACAATACCCAGAATGCTTCTTGTCTCCTTTCTCCCCTCCCGCCAACCCCCCAGAGCATACATTTTACCATGGGGAATGGGGGAGGCACTGTACTGAGACAGTGTGGCAAGGCAGACACTTCCCTTGGCCATGGAGGTGGACATCTTGGTTCTTCTGCACCCCTTTCAGCCAGCCTGGTACCCAAACCTTCCTTCTCGGGGTCAGAGTCTGGGCTCTCCACTTCAGGAGGCCTCATTCTCACTCCACTAACTCTGAGTGGCCTACAGCAAGTGCCTTGCAGTCTCCGGGGCTCAGTTTTCCCACCCACAAAATGAGAAGACCAGCCTAAGTTCCCTCCCAGCTCCACCGGGACTGAGGTCCTCATGGGGCCTCAGCCTGGTGCTCAGGCCGCCTGGGCGACTCTTGTCCCTTTGGTAGGGAAGAGGTGGAGGGATTGAAGGATTGGACACTTCTCTGTTCAGGAGCAATAACCCCAGCCAGAGCTTGGAACATGAAGTAGACTGTGCCTGGACTGGACACCAAAATGGAAAGGAGCCCAGTCAGCAAGAAGAACACAGCAACACTGAGGCAGTGAAAGAGGAAGAGAGTGTGTCTCAGACAGAGATGAAGAGGCAGGGCCATCCACAAACTGAGGCAAAGATAACAACAGAGACAGAGAGAAAGAAACAGAGATCGGAGATGAAAACAAAGAAGAGAAAAAGCCAGGAACAGAGTCCTACCCCCTCCAGAGAGGGGAGGAGTCAAGCCAGATCTTGCTTTTGTCTGCAAGTCCTCAACATCTGATCCTCCTTTTGCCCATTAACATCCATTCATTGGGAAATGCAGGCAGGTGCAGAGCAATCATTCAGGCTTCCTGGAGGAAGAAGCACCTGAAAGCCTAAGGTCCAAGCCTGAGAGAGAGCCAGCTCAGGAGCCAGGAAAGCTCTGAGCCAAGGAGCCTGCCCTTCTTTTATTTCCCCTGACTGTGGGGGCTTCAGCTTCTCAGGCAATCCGGTCCTGGACTGCTGCCCATTGCCCCAGCAACCTCCTCCTATGACCCGTCCTACTTCTCCCCAGTGACCTTAACCAGGTTGCTCTGTAGCATCTGTAGGGAGGATGTGGTTAAGAAGAGCAAGGAGATGGGAAACCCAGAGAAAAAGTCTTCATCTTTCTTTAGATAAGACATCAACTTCCTGTCTCACTATGTGGGGAATGATAGGGCATCTGGTGATGAGGGGGGTGTTGGGAGGCAGGTATTTCATGCTGGAAGGAAGAAGAAGATTTGAAAGGAGAAGAACTGAGCCCGGCAGCCACGGGTTAAGTTGCATTAAGTTGGCTGTTGTTGGTTTGGAGTGGGTAGAATGGAGTAGAATTGTGGTGTGTCATGTTGGGGTGGATTGGTAGAATAAAATTTGGTTTGGTTGGGCAGAAAGGCATTGGATTTGGGTGTGTATGAGTTGAGCCGGTTTGCCTTGAGTTTGGTAGAGTTAAACCAAGTTGGGTTGGGTTGGGTTGAGGTGGGATAGGTTGGGTTGAGAGTGGAATGGGGTTTGATTGAATTGGGTTAGGTTGGATTTGGGTGGATTGAGTGGAAATGACTTGAGCTGAGTTGAATTGAGTTGAATTTAAGAGAACTGAGGGGGTGGAGTTGAGTTAAATTAGGTTGGGTTGGTCTGTGTGAGAAAGTTTAAAAGGCTTTGCAACAACCTGGATGGAACTGGAAAGTATTATGCTTAGTCAACTAAGCCAGTCAGTGAAAAACAAATACCATAGAAACCTCACCCATTACAGGACAATAATGAACAAAACAAACAAACAAGAAAACAGAACCAGATCCCTGAATACAATGAATAGACCTTCAGTGGGCAGAGCAGAGAGGGTGGGGGGAAGAGGAGGCAAAGAAGGGGAGCAGTTTAGTCAAGGAACTAGCATGGAAGAACCATGGACATGGACAACAAGTGGGATTGACTTTGGTGGGGAGTGGGTGGGTAGGGAAGGGGACAGAAGGGAGTAAAAAGGGGATGGGTGCAATACACCAACAATAAGATTAGATTAAAAAAGGAAAAAGAAAGCTTAAAAGGTTCCAAGGAGACAGGCATCAGGAGGAGTCCAGATCCAGCATAATAGGGAGTATGCTGTCAGCAAAGAAGGTGGAGTGAGATACTGGTACGGAGAGACCTGGTGAGGGGCGCTACCCAAGCCAGACACCCAGGCAGATCCATGTGTCTGAACGGTTTGGCATGTAAATGATGGAGCTCAGTGTTGCTCCATGTTTTTACCACTGTAGACTTGCACTGTCGTGGAAGCTCACCATAGCTGTGATTTACCTCTTGGTGAAGGAGGAAGAAAATACCAGAATCCCATTACATGCACATTTGTGCTCACGAACGAGTGTAGTCTCAGTGCCTCTTCCTTCCCCATCCTTGGTCTCTGTTCCTCTGAGGCTCACCCACTGTCTGAGAGCTCCCTGAGAGCAGAAGTCTCCAGGATCCCACCTGGAGGTTGGCCAAGATGCCATCTCACACATCCTTGTAGGATGAGTGGAGTGGAATTGAAAAGCATCGCAGCACAGTGAGGTCATTTCTGTGTGCTGGGTGCTAGGTGCCCCAAGGAGACCAGCAGTTTCTGTCCTGAGGTTGGCTGGTCTGGGGGTTCTGGGGTGCCCACAGAGACAATGCTCTTCTCTCCTCAGAGAGTGGGAGGCTGTGTGCAGACAGCTGACCAGTCCTCACTCACCACCCAGTTCTTTCTCGTGGTCCTGTGGTCCTGTGGTCCTGTGGTCCTGGCCACATGGCTGGGCCTCTCCCTTGCAATCTGTTGGTGAATCGTACGCACGCACCTCACAGCACTGGGCAGCCCTATGAGAGCCCTGGATTGGATGGAGGGGAGACTGGATGCCCCCCAAACCTCACCCTGGCCCAGACACTCCGAAAGGTCGGAATCCCTGCAGTTCCTCCATTCACTTGTTCATTCTTGGCTTAAGAATTGTATTTGTAGGGGCTGAAAAGTTCAGAGAAACCGGAGTCGTCTGGACATCTGGAACTACAGCTGAACAACTAGAAGAGCTTTAGCCAAGTAACATCCCTTTTTGAGTAAGTTTCTTCAAGTGTAAAGTGGGCCCAAGGCTCTCTTCCAGAGTAAAGGGGCTGGTCAAGTAAGATGACAAATGGCAAAGTCTTTGTAAACAGAAAACTGGTTGCGTGTCTGAGTGCAAACGAGTCATTCATTCACTGGCTCATCTGTTTAACTACAGCACTCTTGGCATGTCAGGCAATGTCCTAAGCATTGTACACGAATTAACTCATTTAATCTTGCTAACAACCCTATGAAAGCGTTGTTAATACTGTCCCCATTTTACAGACAAGGAACTGAAGACACAGAAGGGTTAAGCAGTTTGTACAATACCATATAGCTAGTGAGTGGTTGAGCTGGGTTCCCACTCCGTCCTATTTAACTTAAATGTCTCGTTTTCTTCCTCCCTCCCTCCCTCCTTCCCTCCCTCCTTCCTTTCCTTTTCTCCTTCCTTCCTGCCTCCTTTGCTCAAACATTGATTAAGTGCTTTCTCTGTGTCAGGCCCAGAGCCCACTGAAAGGACCCCAATGGGCTCAGCGTGCTGTGGTGTCCCTGACGCAGGAGCAGAGGTAGCTGCCTCCTCCCCCCAGAGTGGGTGGCGTTTGGAAATGCATGGGCAGTTTTTGGCTATTGCCAGGGCTGAGTTTACTGGTAGCCAGCTAAAAACTTCCTGCCCTGTGTGGGGTCACCCTACCCAAAATGTCAATAGCGCCCCATTGAGAAATCATTCCAGAAAACAGCACCGGTGTTGTAATCCTTCCAGACTTGGACTGAGTCTCAGCCCTGTCATTTCCAAGCTGCAGGACTTGGACACGTTGCTTTACCTTTCGGAGCCTAAAACAGGGTTGGAGAGATTATGCCTGTGAAGTGCCCAGCAGTACCTGGCCCTCTTTGGTTGTTCAACAAGCATGAACATCTTTTCCTGCTCCAGGAAATACCAGGAGGACCGAGAGAAGCCGCTTGGAGTCTAGCATCCCTCCACACCCTTCTCCCTCCCTCTGGGGAAGGCTCTGATGCCTGCCAGGCTCCAGACAGGCAGGAGTGTTCTGCCGGGGGCAGTCCTTCTCTCCACCCAGGCTCACGGCCAAAGGCAAGAGAACCTCCCTCCCTACCAGCCCAGAGGCTTCGGGTAAAAGCCACCTCACCCTGTTGAGTGAGCCTTGGCTTCCTCGTCAGTCATTTGGAGAAAGAGCACACGAGTGGATATCAGCTGCTTCTGACTATCTTGCAGCCCTTCCCCCTCCTGTTGATAACAGCACCCCGTTTTCTTTGCGCAACAACTGTCTCCCATTCTTAGTTCATGTGGGCACACGGTCTGGGACTGGCCCACCAGAATCAGGGCATCCCATTTTCCTGATCACAGTATTTGATTCAGGGATGGGCACATGAGCTCAGCCAGAGCAAGCAAAAGTGTCCAGGAAAGAGACATTCTCCTTTCACTTGGGATTGGGGTACTAGGTCAGAGACCTTGGGGAGCATCTGCAGGAACTGAGGCCAACAAGAGGGAGAAATGATGAGAGAGAGGTAGAGGGAGGGAGAGGGGAGAAAGGAGAGGGAGAGGGAGAGAGAGAGAAAATCTAACACTGGGATGCAACCACATCTGTCCCCAATCTTCAGCTTCGGAGCCAACATTTCCCCTTCTTTTGCCAAAGTCAGTTGGAATTAGGGGTCTGTCACTTGTAATGGAAATAATCCTGACTTATTCAGGAGCTAAGCACACCTACGTCAAAAGATTGTGGCATGGATCAAAAGAGATAGCAATGCAAGTGAAAATGTTTTTGTAAACAGTAGGGAGGCACTGACGAATGACCCCAAGTTATTAATGAGGCGTTAGAGCAACATGCATTCCAGGTGAATGATGAGTCAGTCCAGCTCCCTTTGAAAGGCTCAGGAGAATGGACTGGTAAGACTCTTGCCTGCCTGACAATCAAGGAGTTGTTTGGAAGTGCAAATGCTTGCCCACTAAATGCTCAGTTCATTGGGTGTGAATTTTCAAAGGATGAGATGTGCTGTCACCTTGATGCACTGATATGGCTTGTGCCAAGGTTGATCCTTCTGCAAGAGGCCATAGGACACAGAGGAAAGCTACTTGGCCTGTTTGGGCAAGTCTCTGCCTTGCATTCTCTGAGTCTCCGAGTCTGTCACCTTCGGGGTTGGGATGGACCTTCTCTTGGGAGTGCCTGGCTTCCACCCGCTGTGGTCCTGCACTTCTCAGACCTGCCCTGTGCCTTCCTGCCTTGTCTAAAAACTCAACGTTGCAAACCCCTTTGCTGCCAGGTGAGGTCAAGCTGCATTCTGCCAGGGGCCACACCTGAGGGCGGGGAGCAGGCAGGTGGCAGAGAACCTGGCCTCCTGATGGCTTCAGGGAGCAGTGGTCATCCAAGGAAGCCTGGGCGGCTTCCCTGGGGGCTTGTCATGGGAGAAGAATCCCCTTCCTTTTACTTTTACCTAAGCTTCCTTGTTTGGACCTTGTTATATATAGGCCAGAGCATTCCTGGTTATTGTCAGCTAGCACTGGCCTGTGGCCATTCTCTCGTAAGCTCTTTTTACGTACCTGACCCCCAATTTTTTTCTACATCTAGGACCACACTGACAGAATTAGATCAATTATATAACTGGTAATAATACTAATAATTTCACCAATAACGATCATTTACCAAGGGCCTCCTATGTGGCAGGAATTAAGCTCAGTGATTTTAGCCTCACAGTGGTCACAGAAAATAGGTATTACGATTGTCCTTATTTTCAGACAAGGAAGCTGAGACTCGGAGGTGGCATCTGGCTGGATCCCAGTCACCCAGCTAGAATACTGAGGCTGGGCTCCAAATCCAGTTCTGCCCGACTCTGAAAGCTCTGCTCCCTCTCTTTCACGCATTTAATGACACAGGTTTATTTAGCAAGTAGGGAAGCCGAGGTTCAAGAGCATGGGCAACTTGTCCAAGGTCACAGAGTGAGTTCAGGGGGGTCACAATACTAGAAACCAGTTCTTCTGGGTCCCCATGTCAAGGCTTTTTCTATGACACCCTGCTGCTCAGTGAACGATGAGACTTGAGGGCCAGGCTAAGGTCTGGGGCAGTGTGAGTCGCTTAGGAGGGAAATAGCTCCTTTCTTCAAACATGGTGGAGGAGGAGGGAGATGTGGGGACTGACCCATTACAGCCCCAGCAAGCTCTAGAGCAACTACTGTCCCTCAGCAAGACCTAATGGCTCTTTCCCAGGCTCTTCGGATTCCCCAGTCACAGGTGGCTGGGTCCCTAGGTCCCCGCAGCTGATGGCCAATGGCCGATGTTTTGCACATTATGCTGCTGGTGGGGGTGTGCTGGGGAGGATGCCATTGATGTGACCGCATAGCCATCTCCTGTTGATCTGGTGGCCCCAGCTGCCTGGTGGTGAGGCCTGTAGGACAGGGACCCTACAGTGGAAACTTCCCAGATGAGCTTGGGGACTCTCCACTCACCGATCTCCCGCTTGTTTATCTGCCTTCTTGGACGGCCTCCACCAGGATTTGAGCATTTGTTTTAAACATTCTGGGTTTGGAAGCCAAGAGAGCCAGGGATGAAGGGTAACAAGGAGTTAAGCTTGTTAACAACAAAACAGAGCAGGACTCAGATCCCTCCTATTTCATCAAGATTAGCCTGGGCCTTCAGCAAGTTGGCTGTCCTGTTTACAATAACAGGGACAAGAGGACCTATTTCATGGAGCTGTTGTGAGATACAGAGGACATGACGAATCCAAGCCCCGTAGCGTAATGTCTGCCACCCAGCAAGCGTTCCAGCGATGGGTGTCCAACTCCTCCTCCTCACCGCACGATCTAGGGAAATCTCTGAGCCTCAGTTTCCTCTTTTGCACGCTGGAAATAACAACACCTTCCTCTTGGAGCTGCTGTGAGGATTTCAGTGAGAAAGGAATGCAAAAATAGCTTTTGACTCTCAGCCCTTAGCTTCTCAGCTGAACTATGTTGCTTACACTGGACCCCCCACTTCCCACACAGCTGACCACCACCCTAATGGTGAGTTTCTGTCTCCTCCCAACACTGGCTGGCTCTGCTGGGGCGTAGGTACTCGGTACCTAGTATTCCAAAACAAAAGGATTACTTGTGCCGCCTTCAGCCAGCCACCTCAGCTCTCGGGACCTCGGTTTCTTTCTCTGTAAAATGGAGGTGAAATTAGGGCTGTTGAGTAATTACATGTGACACTGCATGTAAAATACATAGCATCATTCCTGGCACACCATCAATGCTCAAGAAAGACTAGCAATTACTGTGCTTACCATGAATGCCCAGCTCTGGGCTGGCATGGAGTCGGTGAAGAGACGGGGGAGAGGGCTTGGCATCAAACCTCCTGTGCAGGAAGGGGACACTGAGCTTCTACCGGGGACCAGGTGTGCTCACGTGGACCACCTTGTTTCATCCTCTGCACAAGTCTCATAAGAATGGCATCAACTCCAACTTAAAGGTCGGGAAGCTGAGGCCCAAGATGGGCAGCGGACTGAGAGCTACTCAGTAATGGGGAGCTTGGGATCTGTAGAGATGTTGGGTTGGTTCCAGAACTTTCTTGCTTGGCTGAGAAGCTGCCTCTAGAGGCGGGGCTGGGTGAGGCCAGGTCCCCGAGTGATTCAGGTAAGAGTCAGCTCTGGATTTCCAAATAGTGGGTGGGACCCAGGAGGGGCAGGACCTCTCTTGGGCCATTTTCCAGGCCCTCCCTGGACCCTCAGTAGTAATGCCAGAGAGAAGGGCATTATTGGTGGAGGCGAAGTTGCGGTTTTGCAGAAAGGGCAGCTGTACCCTGTGTCACCAAGAGGGTATAGGGAAGAGGGAAGAAGGGGGGCCCTGCTGTCTTTGCTGAGGGGGCACTCTCAGGGTCTAGTGTCGAATTACGAGTGTTGGGGGTGCTGGCCATTGGACCCAGCTAGAGAAGGCAGGGAAGCTGAGGCAGGGCACTGGCACTTCCAGGGCTGGTCATAGATGGATGGGCTGGCCTTGGACCGGTACTCACGCAGGGAAGGTCTATATTTTTTCATGCATTCAGTCGCTCATGCAGGTCCTCACTAACTTGACTCAGTCAATCAGCACTTGCTCAGTGTCTTCTATATGCCGAGCCCTGGGCATGAGCTGGTGCAGCTTAATAAGGGAACAGAGGGGAAATGTAATTCACCTGCTCCCATCAGGGATAGCACAGCAGTTTCCTGAGGACAGAAAAGGAGGAGCCATGTCAGAGGAGGGGGACCCTGGGCCAGAGTGGAAGTTCACTACCCTGGAGATTAGGAACCCTCCCCACCCCACAGTGTTGACGCTATAGGCTTTGGCGAGGAGGAGCAGGGAAAAGTGCTGTGCCCTTCCCCAGGGTGGTGGCCAAGGCCAGCCACACCTCTCCCCTGGGCCCCGCTGCCTCCTGGATGCCGCCGATGAGATGCACTGAACACAAGTCCAGGTGCGAGCTCCACCCTCCCCACGCAGTTCCTTCCCTGGCTGTTGTCGCCAGCACCAGGCCAGAAACCTAGGGGGCCCCTCAAAACCTTCCTTTCCCTGAAGGCATCGGACCAATGGGTCACCCAGCCCCGGGACTTCTCTGCCACCTTATCCCTCATCCTCCTCTCCCCCGCTCCACCACCCTGGTTTTGTCCTATCCCTAGATGACTGCTCTGGTGTCCTGCCTGCCACCTCTTCCTGGCCCCTCCTCTGCCTTCACCTGGAGACTTCCGGTGCTGGCCAAATCATGGAAGAACTGAGGCTCGAACTGGGTTCTCCTGATTTCCAGCCTAAGGCTGTTTTTCCCAGTGCCGAGGCCACACAAGTGTCTGTGGGTGACCTGGGATTAAGGAATAGGCAGAAGGTAGAGGCATGGTAGTTTGCTGGGGCCCGGGGCCTGAAGGGAGGGAGGACCTTCATTCAAGCATCTTCTCGCCTTTCTTCATCACCAGAAAGTCCCCTTCTCTCTGGGTAGCTGACCCCGTTGAATGATCATCCATGCCTCACCCTATGTGGGTTGTTGTCAGGGACTCTGGATCTGGCGTTGGAAGGAAAGCCACAGCTTGTCCCAGTGCCCCGGGGCCCTCCACCTGCCATTCCTTCCCCGCGCTGGCCTGGCTTATTCTGACTCCCTGGGGCAGCAGGCTTTTCCCAGTAGAGCATGGGAACCCCTCGGTGGAGACAGAGACAGAAGAGGTTTGCCAGCAAGTCTCTTCTCCACCGGTTTGCTTCCCACCCCACACTGAGGGCTGCCAGGGGGCAGGCGCTCAGCCTGAGCTCACTCTGAGCCTATGGAGAGTGGGCGTTGGAGAGGGAAGCGCTCCTCTTCCAGCCCCCTTTCTTCTCCTGTCAGACCAGCGACTTCCAGCCTCAGACACTCCATCAGTTCTGCCCCCTGCCCTGGGCAGACCCTCGCATCGCACCTCATCTCTGGGCCCCAGTTTCCTGTTTACCAGCCGGACACAAGTCTGGCACCACCGAGCTCTGAAGGCTCTCGTGCCTTCAGGATCTCTTGTGAAAAAACTCGCCTTAGGGGCTGGGGCCAGGCGTGGAGGAAGTAAGTGGGTGGTGACCGAGGTGACAGTTGGCTGGAGAGGTGGGGTGGGGCCAGGGAATGGGTGGGGAGGGGCCGGGCCGGGCGGGCGGGGCCGGCCGGAGCCCCGGCGCGCAAGTTGGGGACGCTCGCAGGGTTCCGCGGGGCTCCGACGTTGGCATCGCGCACCCTCCTGCCGCTCCGCCGCGCCATGGGCAGTGAGTCCCAGCCCGGTGTCCCCGAGTCCGCTGCGCCTCCCCCGGGAGCCTTGAATGCCAGGCCCTTCATCTCTCTCTCCCACTGCAGGACAGAGTCTTTCACTCCGGCTCCTGCTGCTGCTGCTGCTGACGCCCCCGGTCCTGCTCTCGGACCCCGGGGAGCCCGCGGCAGGTACGGCGCCCCACCCCCTGCCCGCGGGGAGACCCGGGTCTGCGCCCCGGGCCAGCCTCCTCTTCCTCCCCTCCCCTCCCCCCGGCCCAGCTTCCCCTTTCTGCTGGCGTGCCCGGGAGAAGAGGGGGGGCCCTCTGAAGCCTCTGGGCAGTGTAGCCTGTGCTGGGGGTGAGGGCGGGGGGAGGCTGTAGGGCTATTTTGGGGCGAAGGGCAGACTGGAATCGCGTGCTAGCTTTGGGAGCAGGAACAGCCGCTCTCGAGCCCCTTCGCCTGCCCCGGGCCCCAGGTCCCCAACACCGCTGTTTTCTGTGGGGGCCTCTTCTGGAAGGAGCGTCGGAAGCTATAGACGGAAAGCGGGACGGCTAGTTCCCTTTCTCCAGCTTCTAACTTTCTAGGGTTGCGTCCGGATTCCCAGACTCGGTGAAGAAATTCTCTCCTGGTGAGGGCTGCGGGCACGCCACCCAGAGCTGGTTTCTTCCCTGGGGGTTTAAATTCTTTCGAATGAGGTCCCCACTGGGCACATGAGGAAACTGAGGCTCAAATGGGCGCTGTTACTCCCTCAACTTCACGCAGTACCTGGTGGGCTCAGGGTTTGAACCCTTGGTGCTTTCTGACCTTTAGGCACTTTTCAAGCTCTTTCCACCGCGTTCCCCTCTGTCCCCTCCACCCTCAGTGAACTGGTTTAATCAACCCGAAGATCATGGGGTCCTGTAAAATTCCCACACTCTGGTACCACCATGCATGCACAATGTACCAAGGGAAGGAATTCAGCTCCTCCCTCACGAAGCCAACCTTCCTCTTCCAGTTTACTGCATCTGTGTGTGTGCACGTGTGCGCACACGTGTAAGGCCTGGCCACAGTCCCCTCACCCCCTCACTGTGGGTTCCATCCCATCCGTAAAATGGGGGTAAGAGAGGGCGGAAGAGGGGAGCGGGGTCTGAGCCCTCTGCTGTGATGCCCCAGGACCTGGTGCTCAGGAGAGAGAGAAGAGGTATCTGTGGGTTTGCTGGAGGAGAGGGTTGGAGTGGGTGGCATTGCGGGAAGCCAGGCATGAATTTGGATGTGGACCGAGGCCTAGCTTGTGGGGAGAAGGGGAGGAAGACTCGTGTGGCCAGCTCTTGGCAGCTTACAATAGCCCTGAATGTGTGATCAAGTTTGTCCAACAGAAGGGGCTCTGAGGCCCAAAGGGGTGAGCCCATTTGTCTGAGACCCTGAGAACAGAGCTGGGGCTGCCCAGGTGGCCCCAGGGGCCAGTCTTGTCACCTCAGGGATCAGCCAAGTATGTCCTCTGAGGCCCCATCCAGGGCCCTGGGGTCACCAGGGCTGGCCTGCCTATTTTCCTATTCACTATGGCCCAGTGAGCCACGGTCTATGCCATTTTGTTTGTTTGCTTTTTCTGCCTTTTCTACTCATCTGTATATCATTAGATGTTTTTTTTTTTTTTTTTCCCCATTCCATCCATAAATATTCCTGAAGGTTTGCACTCTCCTCATCTTTGTCTGGGGATGAGACGCAGGGCTGGGAGGAGCCCGAACTCTGATGGGAGAGGCAGAGATGCCAACAGGCTGCCGTCCAAGGGGATCAGGGCCATGGCTGCAGGGCGCAGGTGGGGAGCAGCTGCTTCTCCAGTGGGAGGAACTGAGGGGGGCTTCTTGGTGACATGGCCTCTGAGGAGGTAGTGAGTGATTGGAAATACTGTGAGACTTCACTGTGCAACTCCGTGAGGGTCTTTCTGGTAGCGAAGTAGGAGCTGCAGGCCTTGGGCCTGAGGGTCACTGGGAGGGGGGAGGGTTGGAGGGATGACTTGGGGGTGAGACTGGAGGCAGACACCAGTCAAGGAGGCTGCTGCAGGGCAAGGACAGCATGGGTGCCGGGGCAGAAGGTTTGGGCTGTGCCTCCAAGTGTGGGAATGAATTGAGGTCCTAGGTGCCTGGGCATCAGGTGTGGACAGCTGGAGTCTGTATTTGCTCTTGGAGGGACAGCAAAGGCTGATTCTCTGTGAGATGAGGGCTGTAGACGCACCTGGGGCAGGTGCCAGGGGAGAAAGTTGCTTCTGTCTTTTGCATGGTTGCAGAAGAGGAGTCCAGGTTGGAGGGTGAGGCTGTGCCAGGGAATCCTTCATGCTCAAGTTCATTCCCTCCAGCTCCTGGACTTGGATCAGTGCTTTCTCCTGGGCTAGGGGTAGGGCACAACCTCGGGGTCAGGTAGAGGTCCCTGAGTCCAGCTGACCCTGGCACATGGGGTGGGAACCGGCCTATACCAAGTCCTGTCTGCTACTTGCCACCAGCCACCTCCTATCTATAGCTCCAACTGGGTCTGTGGCTGTAGACCCAGCAGGGGCTTCCTCGCCAGCTGCGCCCCTCCAGCTGTGGCCTGGTGTGGTGGTGCCTGGCCTCAGGCTGCTGACCCGGCTGGGTGTAGGGGCCGGTAGGTACCCAGGTCTGTTTGGTAGGCCCTTTATTCCTCTGTGGCTGCCAAGCCCCTGGAGTTTCTCTAAATATTATTCTTAGGGGATTTCATTCCAGCCTCTTGCTGCCTGACGCCTCTGCATCCTAGAGGACTTGCTGTTCCCTGACTGTGTCCAGAGCCCTGACTCCTGGGCTGGGGGATATTTCCTTGTCTGAATCCTCAGAAGGTTCCAGAGCCAGGTTCCCCTGGACAGTCCTTGTCTGTGGGAATGGGTGTCCTATGGGCCTACTGTAAGCTCACCTCTGGGGTGGCCTGAAGACTGAGGGCAAGCTGTCAGGTTATCTGCTGATGGGCTGGAGAATGCTGTCAATGTGAATAATGGAGACAAATAGACAGTTTCCACCCAGAACAGAGAAGAAGGGGGAGCGTAAAGGGAAGTCTCCTCAGAGCCTGTCTGCTCTATCCTCTTCCTGGGATACACAGAAAAACGAGGCCCACAAGATGGAAGGGACTTGCCCAAGGACATGGACAAAGAACTCTCTGGTACACCTTCTCCCAGCACCTACTTGGTGCCTGGCCCTATGCTGGGTGTGGCTACTCCAGCTGGCCTTTGGGCAGGGGGCCTGCATCTTCCTGGTTCTCTTTCTCAATGGTCTATTATACAAGGTGCCCTCCACTGAGCCCAAGCCTGGGCTGGTCTGAAAGCATGCAGGATTCAAGTTAGACTGCAGGGAGGCCTTCCTTAGCTCTGGTTGTGGCAGGGGATGGGGATCCCTCAGGGGCTCAAGTTTCATTCATTTAGGATTTTCAGGTCCATCTCAAAGGAAGGATGATACACCTAACCCGCAGCCTATGGATCAAAGTGACTCTCCTTCCTTATCCCTTCCCGGAGTCTAGGCCTGGAAACCTCTAGGAGAAGGAAGGGAGGGGAAGAGAAAGGACCTTGCCTTGGTTCTGTGACTTTGAAGCAGTTGGCCGTGGGCAAGCCCCTGCCTCCTGTGCCTCAGGTTCCTCATCTGTGCCTTAGGGAGGTCTGGGTGCCCTCTTCTAGGGGCTGCTAAACCGATAAACGGAGCGGTGAATGTGCAAGGCTGTTAGAGGTCAGCAGGAGACCTAGACAATGCAGCGGCAGTGGGGCTCACCCCTGGGAGAGTGGCTCCCAGTTTCCTCTTTGCCCACTCTGACCCCCGTGGACCCCAAAGGCAGCTGTTTCCCTAGTTCGGAAGAACTTCTCCTACCCTGGGGCAGCCGGTGTTTATGGAAAGATCCAGGGAAGAGGGAGGGAAAGTTGGACCGCCAACCCCGGGGGAGGAGCCTTGGTTCTCAATGGGCCCCTCCCGGCAGGGCAGGCTTTTGGCACAGGACTCCTGGGCTATGCAGGAAGCTTGCAAGCTAGATTCTGAGCCAGCAGCCCTGGGCTGGGAAGATGAAAGTTCCCTTTGGCCAAGCTTGAGGTAGCCTGTTTCCCAGCTTCATTTTATTATAATTCCACAAACATTTGTTGAGCTCTGGCCAGCCCATCTGGGTCCCTGGGTGGCTGAATCTCTCCAGGACCCGGGCTGAGCTCCAGCTATGGGCCTGCAGAAGAAGGTTGGGGAAGGTGTGGCCTCTTCTCTCCGGGGGCTTGTGGTGGAGGAGAGCAGGTTCAGTTGGCACATGGAGCCAGGGTAAGAGGCAGCGGGCAGTTACATCTGGACTTTCAGGGGAGGCCGTCTGACTGAGGAAACGTGTGGGCTCCGTCAGGAGGGGCAGGTAGACCTGGGGGATTTGTTAGGGAGGAGAAGCAGTCTGGGCAAAGGCAGGAGATGAGATTTTGAGTTTGAGACAAAGGGACAGGGCTGCCGCCGCAGAATGAGCTGGAAAGAGGTCTTGAGATCCCCTCTTGGGGAGGGGTGGGGAAACTTGCCTGCTGGGTGGTGGAAGGGTCAGGGTTGGGATATGGGCAGTGGGGCTTCGGGGAAGGTGGATTAGGCAGGGGAGCAGTGTCCTGAGCAGGAGGGACCAATGGGGAGAGTTCCATATCATTGGGCCTGCTTGGCATTCCTGCGCCTGTGGTGTGGGAGGCGGAGGCGGAGTCCTGCCAGGTTCCTGCCTGCCTAGTATGCCTGTGTCCGCCTGATAAGGCCTTTTGTCCAGTTCCTTTCCATTGGCCTCTCCTTCCTACAGCCCTGCAGGAGTCACAAAGATGCCATTGTGGGGCAGTGGGGAGTTGCCAGGTTTTAAGCAAAATTATTTGCATGATTCTTATGATTTGTTTCTTGAACGTGCGTGTGTGTTGGGGGTAGTTGGTGGGTGGTCGTGCTGGGGGCCCTCTCCGAGGTGGGGTCCTGGAGGACCCCCACCCAAGTTTCATGCTGTGAAGTGAAGAGGGGTCAGGCCATGCCTGGGGTGATGCCCTCTAACCCCAGCAACCTGAGGTGACTTCCCAGGCTTCTCCTCCCTTTTTCTGTCCTCTTGACCCGCTATAGTTAGTTGCACAAAGAATACAAGTTTGAGCTCTGGCTGGTGTGGCTCAGTGAGTTGGCTCTGGCCTGTGAACCCAAAAGTCACCGATTCGATTCGATTCCCAGCCAGGGCACATAACCAGGTAGCAAGTCAGGTCTCCAGCCAGGTCCATAGCTGGAGGCAGATGAAAGGCAACCATACATGGATGTTTCTCTCCCTTTCTTCCTCCTTCCCCCACCTTCTCTCTAAAAATAATGAATAAAAGTCTTAAAAAAAGAGAGAGACAAGTTCCCTTTAACATTGGCTCTGGACACAGATAAGAAAGTACATTTGCAGAGGGCGCCTGGTGTTTTCTGTGGGAGCCTGGGAAGGAGCCCCTGCCAGGAGCCAGGAGTCCTGCATCTGTAGGAGGGCCCTGCTCCGTTCTGTGTCTTGGGCCAAAGCTCCACCTCTCTCTGAGCCTCAGTTTCCCTTGCTGAGCAGTGAATGAGCACTGTGAACCCTGAGGAGTCCCTGACTTTGCTCTTAAAGAATCATGGAAGCAACAAAGATTTGAGCAAGGGGATTGTTGTGGGCGAAACCCGGGTTAGACACAGGAGGGACTTCCTTGTGGGTGTTTGTCCAGGAGGCAGGGGTTGATGCCAGAGCTGTCCACTCACCCTCTCAGTAGGTTTTCCAGCCACGTGTCTCCTTTCCCTTGGTCCCTGACCTGCCTCAAAATCCTAGAGCCCGGACCCACCTCCCTTCTCTGCCACTTCCCTCACCAGCAATGAGTGGGCTGGGCCTGTCGGGAATGGGAGCTGAGACAGCAGGATGGCCCTTCAACCCGCAGGGCTCTTTCTGTCCGCAGGGCTCTGAAAGCCTTGCCTTGGACTTCCTGCTGGGTCTGTGAGGTGGGCTGAAAGTGAAGAAATGGGCTGTTGGTTTGGTACGACTTGCTGGGTGACCTGCATGGGTTTCCCCTTATCTGGCCAGTTTCCCCAACTACATGTGAACATTATGACAGCTGCTTGTCCTTCTTGTTTGCAAAAATAGAGGTCTGGTGGGCAATCTCATTCTCCTAGTGTCCAGGTGCCCAGAAGTTGGGGGCTGCTGTGGAAGAACCCCATATTCTTGCCTCTTTCTAAACTCCACAACCCTGCCCGGGGTCCTAGGCTTGGCAGGAAGTGAACGCTCTAGAAGCCTGTGGCTGCAGGTCTTACCAGCTGTTGCCTTGTCTGGGCCTGGACTCTTCCCCTGCCGCTCTCCATTGGTGGCGACAGGGACAGAGTGGGGACTTCCCTTGGTGGCCCTGATGTGGGTCACATTGGAGACCCAGAGCTGGTCCTAGAAGCAGCAGGCTGGTGGCTTTCTGCTCAGAGCTGTGGGAATGAGAGGGCCCTTAGGGGAATGTTAAAGCCCATTGAGCTAGGACAGAGCTGCCATTTGAGTCCATGCCTCTGGCTCCCATGGGAGGTCACCCTAGAGTGGTCTCTCATCTCTGTTTCTCATTCACAGTGAACCCCTGTTGTTACTACCCGTGCCAGCACCAGGGCATTTGTGTCCGCTTTGGCCTTGACCGCTACCAGTGTGACTGCACCCGCACCGGCTATTCTGGCCCCAACTGCACCATCCGTGAGCTGAGCCTCTAGCCCTGACTTCTCCTTGAAACCCTCCTGCTTCCCTGGGCTCATCCTCTGAGGCCCCCACTTTCTGCCCTTATTACTGGCCATGGCCCTGTTCCCTTTCCTGGCCTGGCTTGCACCTCTGACACCCACCCCTGATCTCAGTCCTCACTCTCTGGTTCTGGGCTCTGTGATGAGTCTTCACTGCTCAGCCCCAACCTCATTCCCTGGCCCTGGTCCTTGTCCTCACACCTGGTCCTGCCTCTGTCATGTGTCAAAACTCCCAAGAATCCATCTTTACCCCGACCCCCAATGTTCTACCCTGGGCCACCCGGGCTGTTGTTCCCAGTTCCCATCCCCCACCCTGGCTCCCCCGGTCCTGCCAGGAGGGCTGCACTGAGCGGCTCACGTCACCTCTGCAGCCGAGCTATGGACCTGGCTCCGGAATTCATTGCGGCCCAGCCCCTCTTTCGTCCACTTCCTGCTGACACACGGGCGCTGGTTCTGGGAGTTTGTCAATGCCACTTTCATCCGTGACCTGCTCATGCGTATGGTGCTCACAGGTGGGTGGGGGACAAGTCCCCCTCAATCTGGGGAGCAAGGAATCCTTCCAGTTCTTGGGATTCTTGGCATCTGGCAAGGGCAGTGGGTGGGGAGGCTCGGTGATGCCAGATAAAACAAGTCCAGCCCAAGAGAAGGCGGGGAAGGGGGTCTGATCGGGAGAACTCCCTCGTCACCATTATCTTTGCCCTTTACAGTGCGTTCCAACCTCATCCCCAGCCCCCCCACCTACAACTTTGCGCACGACTACATCAGCTGGGAGTCCTTCTCCAACGTGAGCTACTACACTCGTGTTCTGCCCTCCGTGCCCCAAGACTGCCCCACTCCCATGGGAACCAAAGGTAATGGAAGTGGGCTTAGGGGGCTGGGCATCACAGGAGACGCTCGGTTCTCCTCTTTGAGAAAAAGTAGGAAGGAGAGGAATTATTGATCCATTTCAGAGAGGTGGGTCAAGACAAGACATATGATTCATTCAGAACCAGGGAGGAGGACAAAGCTGGAGACTGAGGACAGGAAAGGGTGGTGGAGGGTGTTGCCCGAGGTCACCTGGGAAGTCAGGGGCAGTCAGATAAGCGTTACCTTGTTTCCAGGGTGCTTCCCTTCCTGAACCTTGTCTAGTGAATGGGGGAGGGCATCCTGCTGGGATGGGAGTGACTTAAAAGTTTAAATGTAGGAGGGAAGTAATAGGGTGCTTTTTACTTGGTTTTTCACTAATGTCAATAAAAAGCTTTATGTGCTTCATCAGTGCAGTTTACACATAAAGTCAGAGTTTTTTTTTTAGTTGCCCAAACCCCACTCGGTCTCATTGGCAGGGGTATTCCTCCTAAGACCTCCTTCCCACTCCACTCCTGACTGTCCAAAACCTGAGAGTTGACCCATCATCATTTCAGCTTCAAGTACAGAGGGCAAGAGGGGCATCAGTCCACCACCGCCATCTCTTCAGTTCCCACCACATGGTGTCGCTGTCGAGCCTTGGTCCTGCGCAGCCCCAGGGTTGTGTGCTTTCCCAGGTTCCAGGTTCAAAATGTGCCAACGTATAGGTGGCCTTCCTTGGGCCTTGCCAATGGTTTGTGCTTGCGTGTAGCTGCTATTCCCCAGGCACGACCATTCTGCCAGAATTGCCGGTCTCACAGAGCTTCTGGACTCTGCCAACACTTTGCTGGCACATGTTCAAGTTCCCTTTCCTTTTGGGAGTGCACGACTTCCTTTCCTGCTAGGGGAAACCAACCAGCCATTCTTATCCAAAGAGTTAGTCTACTGGTCTTGAATCTTCAACACTGGGCCTTCCATGAAGTATTCAGGATGCCTTTTTCAGAACACAAAAATTCAATTATTCCTTTCTACGAGGGCATTGGGTATCAACTCATCTGATATCGATATCGTTAAGGAAGGCCTCTTACCATTTATCCTCCTAATGACAGACACTGGCTTCATGGTGACTTGTTGCCTTTGCCCCAGATATAGACAGAGTGGCATCACTTGCAACACATTGTAGGCCAAACCCAGCCCAACCCCTGTTTTGTAAATAAAGCTTAAGTGGAACACTGTCACACTCAATAAGCATAGTCTACTGCAGGTTTCCTGTTATTATAGCAAAGCTAGGTAGGTGTGCCAGAGACCCATTCTGGCAAGCCTTACATATCGACTATCTGGACTTTTATGGGAACAGTTGGCTGACCTTTGATGGAAAATATCCCCACTCACCAGTTCCCTGTCGGGTTTGCATTATCTCAGGCACGCCTCCGACCCACTGCATAAAAGAGGTTTCATTTGCCCCATGTCAGAGATGACGAAGCTGAGACTCATAGAGATGAAATGGCTTACTTGTGTTCACGTGGTTTGTGACTGTTGTAGCCAGTTTCAAACACAGGGCTGGGGAGTCCCAAGTTCTTTTCTTTCTTTGTTTTTTTCTGTCTTCTTTCTTTTCGTGAACTTTTGTAAATATACACAAAATTAAGAGGAAAGTAAAACGAGCTGTGCATCTGTCTTCCCGTTTTAAGACTTGTCTACAATTTGCCAATCTTATTTCATCTATCTTCTCTCACCCTGTTTATTATGGGGTATTGAAAAGCAAATTCCAGATATCATGTCACTTCACCCAGATATACTTCGAGGGTCTTTTGGTAGAGAAAGTGTAAGGGGCTATCCGATGGGAGGGATGGGGGTCCTGCGGAAGCCGCCCTGGGCTTCCTGCCTGGACCAGTTTGGTCCAGTGAGCCAGAGGCCCTGGGGAAAGATGCAGGGAGGAGATGACTACTGTTCTTTCCCATGGCCCCACCAGGGAAGAAGCAGCTACCAGATGCCCAGCTCCTAAGCCGCCGCTTCCTGCTCAGGAGGAAGTTCATACCTGACCCCCAAGGCACCAACCTCATGTTTGCCTTCTTTGCACAACACTTCACCCACCAGTTCTTCAAAACTGCCGGCAAGATGGGCCCTGGGTTCACCAAGGCTTTGGGTCATGGGGTAAGTACCTAGAAGGTGCTCAGGGCTTCTCCTGAACCTAACCTGGCACGTGCTGGTTGTTGGCAGTGGGGTAGGACCGCCTGATAATCTGAGTGGACCCTCTCTCTGCCCTCAGGTAGACCTTGGCCACATATATGGAGACAATCTGGACCGCCAGTATCAGCTGCGGCTCTTTAAGGATGGGAAACTCAAGTACCAGGTAGTGGAAGACATGGGGATGAGGCTTTAGGAAGGCCTTGCACTGAGGTCTTCCCTGGCAGGGGCTGTTAGGGACCCTGGGGGGTTGTTCTGAGAGGGCCAGCCTCAGGAGCTGCGGGTGTGGGCTAGGGGGAGAGACAATAAACCCTGGGAGAAGAGGCCAGGCCAGAAATGCAGATGAGGAACAAAAATGGCCTCTCCTGTCATCCTGGGAGGTAGTCTTTAGGGCTCAACAGGAGATGGGCATTTCCAGTTTGCCTTTGTTCATTTAGTTTTTCCACCATGTTAACCGGACACTCGATGTTCTCAGCACAGGTTATGGAACGGTGACCATGATAATTATGGGCCCTGCCCCCAGGGGACTCACAGCCAATTGGGGCCACAGACATAAACACCAGGATGCTAGTTCCATGACGACTTTCTGCCTGACCTAGCACTGATCAATAGAAATAGGATGTGAGCCACAGGTGTAATTAAAACTTTTCTAGTGGCCACATTAAAAGAGGTAAAAAGAAGCATCTGAACTTGATTTTTTAATAATATACTTCATGTAACCCCAGGTGTATCTAGAGTATTATCATTTCAACGTGAAATCAGTACCAGAATTGACAAAATACCTCGCATTCTTTTTTATGCTAAAGCTTAGAAATCTGGTCTGTATTTTGTACTTAGAGCACATCTCAATTGGGCTGCCAAGTTTTCACCGGGGATATCGGATCAGTATTTAGATTTCATAAAATTTACAGTTGGAAAAGTAGATTCACATGTCCTGGTTGGTTCTGTGCACATAAAGATCTTCGCTGCACGGGCAGTGGCTACCATCTTGGACCAGGAGGATCTGAACAAACAAAAACCAAACGAAAAACTTCACAGCTGAATCGATAGGGCTGGGAACAGTGTTTGGCACATAGTAGGTCCTCGGTATACATTTATTGAATGAGTGGAGAAATTGCCAGGGAATCAGTTACACTTTTGATAGCTGCCACCAAGGGCAAAGCCATCATAGTGCTCATAGGATGTGGAAGCCTTCTCGAGGGAGTTATGACCAAACCAAGAGTTGAGTGCAGTTTGAGGAGGACTTGGGGAGGTTCAGAAGGGGAAGGCCTTTTTGGGTTAGTGTGTGCCAAGGCTTGGAGGGTGACTTGGAGGGACTGAAATAAGGAAGGTGCTCCCAGACACCTGCACAGCTGTGGGTGAGGGTGCGGACGGCTGTGTGGCTGCGTGGCTGCGTGGCTGCGTTAAGTATTTCTGATGGTTGCCGAGTGCAGAGAGAGGACTTGGAAGGGGTTTAAGTCGGGGTATGGTATGCAATGTGGATTTTTTAAAGGACTGCTCTGGCTGCAGTGCTGAGAATGGACTGTCTGGGTGCAGGAGGAAGAGTGGGGGCTGTGTAGAGAGGAGCCAGGGTGGAGGACGAGGGTGGGATGGCAGCCGATGGCGGTAATGGTGCTAGGGAGAAAGGGACCCACTCTAGGAGAGAGTTAGGAGGGAGAATCAACAGGTGTGGGCTGGGCAGGATAGGCAAGTGTCAGATGTACAGCTTTACTCAGGAGCGGTAGGGTGTCAGGTGTGGTAGGTGCAGGCACCCTGCCCCGTCCCCAGGTTGCCAGGTGGCCCCCATCCTGCAGATGCTGAACGGAGAGATGTACCCGCCGTCGGTGGAGGAGGCGCCCGTGTTGATGCACTACCCACAGGGCGTTCCGCCCCGGAGCCAGATGGCTGTGGGCCAGGAGGTGTTTGGCTTGCTTCCCGGGCTCATGCTCTATGCCACACTTTGGCTGCGTGAGCACAACCGAGTGTGTGACCTGCTGAAGGCTGAGCACCCTACCTGGGAGGATGAGCAGCTCTTCCAGACGACCCGCCTCATCCTTATCGGTGAGGACTCCAAACCAGCCTGTCCTGGAAGGTCGTCCCCACCGTCTGGATAAGCAGGGGGTGGAGGGCTTAGGGGCAAAGAGCTGGGATTACAACCTTAGATCTTTTGCTTACTAGCTACGAGACCTGCAGCAGGTCCCTCCCCCTATGTGAGCCTCAGTTTCCAAATCTAGACATTGGGGATCATGATGGTTATCAGGACTTGCTGCTATAATGAGCAGGAAAACACTCAACACACAGTAGGCCTTTAGAAAATGACACCAAGGGCTGTGATGGTTGATTCTTAGCGGTGTGACTCGCAGTCAATTTGATTAGGCACCCCCAGCCTCAGTTTCCCCATTGTCCTCACTGCATCCAGACACACACAGTGACGTCCCCAGGGAGTGCAGGTCAAACCACAGCTTCTCTAGCCGTCGGAGATCCTCATGTTTCCTTCCCTGCATGTATTTGCCTTCCTGGGTTTGGTAATTTCTAGGTAACTCAGGGACAGAATATTTTAGTGTCTCCTACGGGGCTACGGGGGCGAATCTGCAGCCTAAAATGTCAGATGGTTTCCTGCCTGGGAGCTTGGCCTCTTCCACCCCAGATGGTGTTCATCCTGAGTCACCAGTCACCCCTTCTCCCACTCTGGCCTTCCCTGGGCATGGCTGGTCCCAATTATAGCGCCTGACTCGACAGAGCCTGGAAGAGCCAGGCACCGGAAAGAGGCTCAGCCTGAAGAAGGAGGGGCCAGTTCTGAAGTCCCAGCATCGCAGAGACCTTAACCAGGGAGGGCACTTCTGTGGCTGGGGGCTGCCCAGCATACTGACTGGTGACAAAGCTGTGACCAAGCTGTGACCAAAGGGGATGCAGCTGTGTATCCAGTGCTTTATTTAACCCTCCCCAAGAACCTTATGAACCAGATAGGATTACTCTGGTGAAAACCAACATTCAGGGAGGGCAAGTGAATTCTCCAAGACCACTCAGCAGAAGAAGACTTGAACCAGGTCTGGCTCCCACCAAGGTTTATGCCATTTCCACCACATCTCAGGGGGAGCTCATTCCGGAGTGGGGTGGGGTTGCAAGGCTCAGTCTGACCCTGGACAAACGTGCGAGCGTGGGGAGACCATTCCCTTTACCCCTGCACGTGGTGCCCCTCTTCTCACCGGCGTGAATTGACCTCCTATTATGCCAGACCCTGTGCCAAGCAGTTGAGATGCCTTTATCCTCTCCTTCTCCCCAGGGTCCTCTGAATATTACTGATGTTATTATGATATACGTTTGACAGGCAGGCCAGGTGAAGTTCGGGGAGTTAGGTAACTGGGCCGCGTGTAGGACACTGGAAATAATGGGGCCAGGATTTGGACCTAGCTCAGCTGACTGCAGATCAGTGGGTCCAGATCAGTGTGCTAAAAGCCCATTGGTCTAAGGGGCTGATGGGCCACAATATTCATCTCTTTTAACATCCGGGTGACCAGCTTTCATTTTGCTATGGAATGTTCAGATTGTTTCTTCCCTGGCTCTTCGCTTTGTAGCTGGGAAGCTCTGTGCACAGGGATTCCGATATGTAAGACCATGTAAAGACTATATGTGGGACGAGACCCCCTTGCTGCTGCAGCTTCTTTCAGAGAAGTCCCTTCCCAACCCTCCTCCACTCCCCGACCCTGCTTACAAGCACTCCAAGAGCCCTCACTAAGTTAACCTCTGCTTCCCCATCCTCTATGGCAGGTCACTTCTTTCACAGGGCTGTGGGAGGGTGGTCACCCCGGGGTCACAGAGCCAGTTCTCAGCCCCTTCTTGGGTCTGTCCTGGTTAGCTGGGCCTTCAGCCTCCCTTTGGAACGTAGGAGCAGCTGACCATTCTTAGCTCGGGACATGAGTCCAACCTGAGACAGAGAGTTCCATTTCCACACCCCGTACCAGAAAGGCACGTGAATGTAGCCAAATAAAAGGAAACAACACCACCAGCAATAAAGAGGCATCAAGCAAGCACTTTCCATGAACTGGCCTGCTGCCCCATGCTGGATGGCTAACTTGCTGTGCTCCGCTGCCCCTTCTCCCAGGGGAGACCATCAAGATTGTGATCGAGGAGTACGTGCAGCAGCTGAGTGGCTACTTTCTGCAGCTCAAGTTCGACCCAGAGCTGCTGTTCGGCGTCCAGTTCCAGTACCGTAACCGCATCGCCATGGAGTTCAACCATCTGTACCACTGGCACCCGCTCATGCCCGACTCCTTCTGGGTGGGCTCCCAGGACTACAGCTACGAGCAGTTCCTGTTCAACACCTCCCTGCTGGTGGACTATGGGGTGGAGGCCCTGGTGGATGCCTTCTCTCGCCAGAGCGCCGGCCGGGTAAGCCTTGGAGGAGCCTTGGCAAGGGCGGGCGGGCTCTGGGTTCCTAGGGCCTGGATCCAAACCCCAGTTTTCTTTTCTGAAAAACGGGGCACCAGTCACTCCCCAGGCGGCCGTGAACACTCCTTCATTCACTCCCTTGTCCTTTTGTGGGCCCACAGCACAGGGCGCTGCTCCGCCTGAGGGGATGCAGTGGTGACCAACAGCAGGTGGTCCCTGGGGCCTTGCCCTCTGGTGCTTACACAGTAGATAGGAACAAAGCCACGTGACAGCTAACATCACCTGAGCGCTCATTGCGTGTCAGCCCCTGTGCCAAGTGCTTCTCTGATGTGAATGATTAAAAACGAAAAAAGGAAAAAGCACGCTAGGAGCCACAATTCACAAAAATCCACCAATGCCCACAGTGCTCCGAGGACTCAGACAGGGGCGTCTGAGCCAGAGGTGGGGACTGCGGATGAGTGACATTTGAGCAGACATCTGAGGGATGGGTACGGATCTCTCAGGGAAAGAAGCAGTGTTGATGGCAAGGATGAATGCTTTCCAGGTGGAGAGAATGGCATAGCAAAGGCCCAGGGGTCAAGGGCATAGCGAGCAGAGGGCCAGGAGGACATTCAGGGTTATGGTAATATATGTGAAGGTACCTGCACGTACTAGGTCTTTATTAAATGATAGGCCGCTATTATGGGTGGAATGTCCTCCCTGCCAAGTCATATGTTGAAAGTCCTAATGCCTAGTATTTCAGAATGTGACTGTATTTGGAGGTAGGGTCTTTAAGGGGGCAGTTATGGTTAAATGGGGTCATGGGGTGGGCCCTGGTCTGACTGGTGCCCTTATAAGAAGAGTTTAGGAGGTATGCACAGAGGGAAGGTGTCGGGAAAAGATGGCCATTTCTGAGCCTCAGAATGAAACCAACCCTGCCGACACCTTGACCTTGGACTTCTAGCCTCCAGAATTGTGAGGAAATAAGTTTCTGTTGTTTAAGCTATCCAGTTGGTGGCATTCTGTGATGGCAGCCCTAGCCCTTTCCTCTGGAATTCCCAACCAGTTCCTTCCTCAATCTCCTTGTCCCCAGGTCTGAAGACTCCCATGTCCTTTATCTCAGCTCCCCTCAGCCTGTTTCTCTCTAATCTTTGTCCCTAAGCCCTATCCTGAAGTTGTGGCACCGTAAAGATTTCGGCTTCCTCCTGGTAATTTGACTGGAATTAGCATAGGCTGACACCAGTGGGAAGCTGCTGGCTACTTTATGACCCCTCTTCTCTGTGAGGTCACAGACGTGAACAGAAATGACAGCTCCTGGGTGGGGCTTCATGGTTTCCACAGAATTTGTAAGCCATGACCGTGACGATGCATGCGAAAAGCCTTGCTGCACTCTCAGGATTTTAAAGAGCGTGTGAGAAGTGATAAAACCGAGCTTCCCTTGATAATTGCCACACAGAGCTCTAGCTTGGGGTTACCGTGGAAGAAAGAACTGCTTTGCATACTTTATCTCACTCATTTCACAATCATGCCAGGTGGATGCTTGAGTTGCCCCCAGCTTCGCATAGGAAGAAACTGAGACTTAGCTTTAGGATAATTTGCCCAAGGTCCCTGTATTCGTTTCCCTGAGCTGCAAGAGGACTACAGACTAGGTGGCTTTGGACAGCAGAAATTTATTCTTTCATGGTTCTGAAGGCTGGGAGTCCAAAATCAAGGTGTCTGTTGGCAGAGCTGTGCTCTCTCTGAAGGCTCCGGAGGGTGGGGGGACCCTGCTCCCTGCCTCTCAGCTTCTGACAGTTGCCAGCCATTTTAGGTGCTCCTTGATTTGTAAAAGAAGCATTGTTCCAGCATGGTGTTCAAAATGAACAAAACTCTTTTTTATTTTCTTTTTTAAGATTTTTATTTATTATTTTTAGAGAGAGGGGAAGGGAGAGAGGCAGAGACGGAGAGAGACATCAATGTGTGGATGTCTTTTACCTGCCTCCAGCCATGGATCTGGCTGGAGACCTGGCTTGCAAGCTGGTTATGTGCCCTGGCTGGGAATCGAATCAGCAACCTTTGGATTTGCAGACTGGTGCCTTATCCACTGTGCCACCAGCCAGGGCCTCAGAAGAACTCTTTTTTAAGCATTAATGTTACCAATTCATCTTGAACAATAGAGCTTTTTTTTAGGCCAGGGCTCCTTAATAGTTCTGAATCAGATTATATTTTTCTGGAGCCTTCTTTACTTCACCAGGTTACCTGGGCTTTGAACTCTACGCTCCCACCCCCTTTGCAGAGCACCCTGATCTTGAAGTTAAAAGTCCAAAGGTAGTTAAACTAAATTTGTTTCTATATCATAGTTTTCATGGTAAAAATTTCAGCCTTGTCCTTGTTAGCTTATGACCATTGGCTTTCCAGAGGCTTGGCAGAAGGAAGCAGAAGTAGCCATAGTCATCTGCATTTGTGAGTGGCTTTATCTGATCCGAAAGGAGTGACTTGATACTTTGTCTTCCTGCCTTCTGGCTCTGAGTCCTAGTGGTGGCTGGTTACCAGGGGTTCCCTTTTTCATACTAGATGCTCAGTAAATTTTATTGCATTCGCAATATTGTGATACAAGGAATGGAAAGCAACAGAAATTGGTTCCCTGGCAGAATTCCTTTAAAGATGAAACATCTTTGCTTATCCTAGATAAGAACTGATCTGGAGAGTGGCAGACACATGTCAGTTCTGTCAGGTATAATTTTGAACCTATCTTAGGAAGGTTCAAAAAGAGGTCCTTCTCTTTTTTCCCTCTTTTTAAAAGATTTTATTATTTTTAGAGAAGGGCGGAGGGAGAGAGGCAGAGAGGGAAAGAAACATCAACATACAGTTGCCTTTCACCTGCCTCCAGCTACAGACCTGGCTGGAGACCTGGCTTGCAACCTGGTTATGTGCCCTGACTGGGAATCGAACCAGTGACCTTTGGGTTTGCAGGCCGGTGCCAATCCACTGGGCCACACCATCCAGGGCCCAGCCAACAAGTTAACGAGGAGGACACTAAGACTCACAGGGGGTCCCTGAGAAGACATGGCAGTGTGGGGAGGGCTGGGTTGAGCTGTGTTCTCTGTCCTAAGCTCAGGAAGGACTTCTGGCCTAAAGTCCTTTCCAGGATACTGTGGCCAGGCTCTTAGACCATGGCTGTGTTTGTCTCTTGGCAGATCGGCGGGGGTAGGAACATAGACCACCATGTCCTGCATGTGGCCACGGAGATCATCCAGGAATCACGAGAGCTGCGGATGCAGCCCTTCAATGAGTACCGCAAGAGGTTTGGCATGAAGCCCTACACCTCCTTCCAGGAGTTCACAGGTGAGCAGCTGATTCCTGGGCCTGGTCCCTGCCCTCAATGAACTGGTGCTGAAGTGACGAAGACCTTGAGGAAACGTGCGGCCAGCACTATGACTGGGATTCCAGGGGGTGTGGGATGGCAGAGAAGAGAATGTGGCTTCTGAGCTGCGTTTATAGGATAAATAGGGATTTTCTGGGTAAAGAATAGAGGGAAGAGCATTATTGGGAAAGGAAGAGAGAAAAAAGCACAGAGGTCATAAACAGTGAGTCTACTCGAGTGCTGGAGCGTGGAGCTTCTGTGGGGGTGGGGCAGGGGTAGTGATGGGAGGTTGGGGCCAAATTGTATAGAGTCTTGGATTCTATGCTAAGGATTTGGGGTATTATTCTGTCTAGTGGATCCTAAATACCTATTTATGTGCCCTGGCTGGTAGCACAGTGGATAAGGCGCCGGTCTGTGAACCCAAAGGACGTAGGTTCGATTCCCCAGCCAGGGCACATAATCAGGTTGCAAACCAGGTCTCCAGTCAGGTCTGTGGCTGGAGGCAGGTGAAATGCAACCATACACTGATGTCTCTCTCCCTCTCTGCCTCTCTCCCTTCCCCTCTTTCTAAAAATAATGAAATAAAATCTTTAAAAAAAAACAAACTATTTACAGACCAGCTACCTAAGAATCACTTAGAAAACTGATTTAAAATACCAAATCCCAGCTGTGTCTCAGAGAGATTTTGATTCAGTAGGGTCTGGGGGTGCCCAAGACTGTGTGTGTCTATGTGTGCGTGCGTGTGCATGAGTGTATGTGTGTGTGTGTGTTGTTACTGTCGTTGCTGATCCCTAGTTGTTGGGCAGCCAAATTTGGGAACCTTTGTCACAGACGATGGGGAACGATTGAAGGGTTCTGTTAAGGGTGTGTAACATGACCCATGGCTATGCCCTGGTGGCCGATGGAGGGTTTGGGGAAACAGGTGGGGAAGTTCAATGTCTATCTCCTGTGACAGTCCAGAGAGACAGGAATCTCTATCACTCAATCCCTGTGTGAGCTGGACAGCTTGCATTATATCTCTGAACTTCAGTAGATGCAGGGTCTTAGACCAGGATAAGGCCCCTTACAATCTCTGTCTGTGAAGGAAACAAGATTGTGATTTCGAAGTCCCTTATTTTTCCTGGAAAAAGATGGCTCTAGAAGGCGCCCCCCCCCCCCCCCCCCATTAACCTTAATGGATGGCTTCATGATTCTGACTCTAGGTTCTCTCCCTTGTAGGAGAGAAGGAGATGGCAGCTGAGTTGGAGGAGCTCTATGGAGACATCGATGCTTTGGAGTTCTACCCGGGACTGCTTCTCGAGAAGTGCCTTCCAAACTCCATCTTTGGGGAGAGTATGATAGAGATTGGGGCTCCCTTTTCCCTCAAGGGCCTCTTAGGAAATCCCATCTGCTCTCCAGAGTACTGGAAGTCGAGCACGTTTGGCGGCGAGACGGGCTTCAACATCGTCAAGACAGCCACATTGAAGAAGCTGGTTTGCCTGAACACCAAGACTTGTCCCTACGTTTCCTTCCGCGTCCTTGACCCCCACCAGGATGATGCAGCCAGGGTGGAGCGGCCATCCACAGAGCTCTGAGGGGGCAGGGCAGCAGCATTCTGGAGGGTAGAGTTTTGCACTTGTCTTTCCAGGATGCTGAGGCCAGGGTTAATGGTCTTCAGCATTGGGTTTCTGGTTTGGCCTCGAGAGAATCAGGGTTGACGTTTAGAACTTGGTGTCTTTCACCCATTATCTGGAATGTTGTGGTCTCGTTTGTCATTCTAGAATACTGAATTCCACTTCTAATATCCAGAATGTTAGAAGCGGTTCTCATTGGCATGCCAGAAAACTGGATTCTTGGTTGACAATCTAGAAGGTCAGATTTCTGGTTGATTCGGAATCTAGGCATTCTAGAACGTGGAGCTCCTGAAGAAACCATGTAGAACAGTGTAGGGTTCTTATTTTGCATTCTAGAATTGTGGGGGACCCCCTTCCAAGAATGTTGACTTTCTGATTGGAAACGCAGAGTGTTGGGTTCCTGGTGGCTGATCCAAAATAATAGCTGGTGTGCTAGATCAGCCCTGGTCTGAATGTCTAGCATGTTGATTTGATTCATTTTTCATTGCAGGGAGATATCCACAGAGCAGGAGAATCTAATGTCTAATAAGAATACATTGCCTCAATCTGCTCCAGCACTGAGGGGGTGAGGAGATGAGTGTACTTTTTGGACCCTCAACTTAGACCCTGGTCTGAGGATATAGAGAGAACAGGTGGACTTTTTCCAGGCCAGTGGTTGGAAGCCACCAGAGCTCTGTCTCCATCCAGGTCTTGACTCATGGCAGCTGTATCTCTGAAGTGAATAAAATTCCTTTTCCAAATTGCGTGCTATGTATCTCTTTGGGTCCCATCCCCAGAAGCGGAGGCACAGGAAAGTGACCTTTCTCCTGGCCACAAGCCAGATGTGCTACAGGCAGGCTGCACACGGGATTCCACCGGGATCCCTGGGGCCTCTGTCTAGATCTTTCACCACTGATGTGTCATTTACTCCATGGCTTACGCAGCGCCTCCTCCAAGCTGATCTTCTAAAACACACAATGTCCCCTGGCTGGATAAGGCGCTGGCCTGAGAACCCAAAGGTTGTAGGTTCGATTCCCCAGCCAGGGCATATAACCAGGTTGCAAGCCAAGTCTCCAGTCAGGTCTGTGGCTGGAGGCAGGTGAGATGCAACCATACATTGATATCTCTCTCCCTTTCTGCCTCTCTCCCTCCCCCTCTTTCTAAAAATAATGAAATAAAATCTTAAAAAAAATTTTTTTTAAAACACACAATGCTCCCAGCCCTAGGAGATGTAGCATTCGGCTACCATGGCCTGATGGAAACAGCTTCCTCCCTTACAGAGCAGACAGGACAGGTGAAGGGCATCTGGGGAGGAGTGCACTCACCAGGTGCCAGTTTTACCCATTTAATTCTCATGAAGGAGATGGCCTACAACCCCCCATTTCAAAACTGAGGATGCAGGGACTCAGGGTGGTCACAGGACATGCCCACACAGATGCCAGAGCCAGGCTGGGACTCCAGTCTGGCTGAGCCTAAAGCTGTGCTCCTTTCCCTCCCATCCAGCTTCCTCTTGCCTTCTGGTTTGGACTCAGTTCCAGGCTTCATTTCATGTGTCTGGCTCAGGGTCAAAGGCAGAAGGTGGCATATAGCCTCCAAATCGCTTGCATGCTATTCATTCAATCACATGTATTTATTTTCTTAACTGTTTACTATGTGCCAGTTATTGTCACAGGCTAGGGGCTACTAGAGAGGTCAAGACAGATATGGCTTCTGCTGGTATGGAGCTACATTCCAGTGGTGATAGAGAGACAATAAATAAGAAAATATGTGTGTTGGCCCTGGCTGGTGTGGCTCAGTGGATTGAGCACCAGCCTGTGAACTCAAGGGTCACTGGTTCAATTCCCAGCCAGGGCACATAACCAGGTTGAAAGCCAGGTCTCCAGCCAGGTGCCCAGCTGGAGGCAGGTGAAAGGCAACCATACATTGATATTTCACTTCCTTTCTTTCTTCCTCCCTTCCCCTTTCTCTAAAAATAATGAATAAAATCTTTAAAAAAAAAGAAAGAAAGAAAGAAAAGAAGTGTGATTTCCCTTCTAACTCATTCTGCTCTTCCCTCCACTGCTTGACCCCTGAACACATATACTCTGTCCACAACCACACAGAACCCCATCGTCAGCAATGAGAGAGGAGAGGTCAGAAGGGTAAGGTAAGAGGTTGAGAAAGGTCCTTCATGCTCTGCACTCTGGGCTTTAGAGATCCCAGGGGGGACGATAATGGCCCTGGAACAATGGCAGAAATTGGGGTCCAAGCTGAGGGTCCTTGGGGCTGCGATTCCTCTCATGATCCAGAAAGCCCTTGTTTCTCTTGGGTTAGCCAGGGCTGCCTCCATTCCCTCTTGGCTCTGTTGAGTGCACACTTTCCCTTCTTCCCCAGTTGCTCTGAGCTGGAAGGATCCTTAGGGTGCTGGACAGTGGGCACTAAGAGCTGTGTCTTGTCTTACTGGCCCATGTCTTTTCCTCCTCTTCTGCTCATATCTCTACTTTGCCTGAGAATCCACCTCTCTTGTTAATTTCGGTCTTGGTGGTTCCATCAGTGACCCTCTCCTGGCTGAAGGGTGGACCTGTGCATCAACCCTGGCCAGGAGAGGGACCCTCTCCTGATAAATTGGCCTTGAGATGCCCAACTGTGACTCATCCCCGCAACTGGGCTCTGTCTGACAGCGCCTGCTTCCCAGATCATCAGGGAATCCTGAACCTCAAGACTTTAGCTCTCCCTTTCATCCCTGGAGCTGCTCCTCCAATCCCTCTTTCCTCAAAATTGGTTAGAGTTGAGGTCGTTTGCTGGCAATCAAACCTTAATGGCTGCTGGCCAGAGGTGACAGAGCAGTACAATGGCTCTGGAAGGAATTTTAATCAGTGGAGGACGGGAGCAGAGTGGGGAGAACCATGGGCTAGTAGAATGGAGGAGAGGCCGTGGCCATGCCCAGCTGAAGATGATGGCAGTGGAGAACAGGTAGGCGGCTGTGGGATGGGATGGATTTCAATGACAGTCTTCCTTCCCTTCCTTTCCCTTCCCTTTCCTTTCCTTTCCTTTTTTATCCTCAGCAGACGACATGCTTATTGATTTTAGAGAGAGGAGAAGGGAGGGAAAGGAAGTGAAACATCAATGTGAGAAACATTGATCAGTTAGTTGCCTCTCGTAGGCATCCAGACCAGGAACTGAACCTGTAACCTAGGTATGTGTCCTGACCAGGAATTGAACCCATGGCATTTTGGTTTATGGGACGCTGCTCCAACCACAGAGCCACTCTGGCCAGGGCGTTACAGTCTTTTCTTGAATGCAGCTGCCTAGATTGGATAGACCTGGTTTTGTATGGGCAACTGTATGATTTTTATTTTTATTTTTTGCAAATGGAAACTTAGGTCAAATGCCAAGAAGGCTTTTTCAGAGTGAAGGATCTTAATGCTTATAATATGAATGCCTGTTCTGGAATTTTGATTTGACAGATATAATGGTTAGTATTGCGTCAACTTGGCTGGGCTACAGTTACTTAACCAAAATCTAATCTAGGTATGGCTGGGACTGTGTTTTGTAGATATGGTTAACATCTATGATCAGTTGGCCTTAAGTAAAAGAGATTACTATTTATAACAAGGGTCAGCCTTATCTAACCAGTCGAAAAACCTTCGAGAACAAACACTGAAGGCTTCCAAGAGAAGAAGAAATTCTGCTTCTTCAAGATTACAGCATTAACTCCTGACCATCATTTGAGCCAATCCTACACTAAAGTTACTACACACACACACACACACACATATGCACGCGCTCATGCACGCGCACACTCATCCATATACGTATGTCTTATTGATCTATTTAGAGAGGTTGACTGATATAGTAGGTGATTCTTATTCAGGGCTCTCTGCACAAACCATAGAACATCACCCAGCTCATTTCAGCAGAAAGAAACTTATTATAGGACATTACGTAGTTCATGGAAACACTGGCTGGACCAGAGGATTAGGCTCAGAGGCTTCATGCCCAGGAGCAGCAGCTCTTGCCCCGGGGACGGTGCCTCCTCTACCGGTAGCGCACGCAGGCATCTCTGTTCGCACCTTTGCTGCTCGCACGCTGCTACAGCTGCCCCTGAAAACTGGCTGCTTCTCCAGCCACTCTGGCCAGCAAATAGCTTGGCATGCCATCTGCATCCCCACCTTTCTCTGCTTGGAATGAAAGTTGTTTTTATTTTGCATCTGATCGACAGAGCCTAGGCACATGCCTGCATTCCTGCTCCAAGAGAGGGTGGGGAAGTGAATGTTCTGGTTTGCAACTGGGGGCCAGTCTCCATTCATGGGCAGGGTGTTCAGTGGGGCTGGGAAACGTGTATAGTCTAACTCGGTGAATCTACGTTTTTAGTTCTGTTTGCTCCTGTCCCACACCCTAGAACCACAGAGAACATTATAGTGACACCACCGTTGACCTGGCAACAGCTCAAAATAATTGTTTGCAGCCACAAACTTGAGAAGGCAGATTGTGGAAGTACAGAATAGCAATGATGCTAAGACTGTCAGGTACACGTAGCCACATGGCTAGTGATGTTTAAGTAGAAAGTGTCAAAATGTCAGGCATGCCTGCAACCCACTCCTCTACTTCCTCCTGCTTTCCTATGAACATGGACTTGAAACTCAAAGAGCTTGATGTGAATAGCAGTAAGGAATATTAGAACTTCAATTTTATAGGACACTATTAAGGGAATGACAGTGAAACATTGTCCTCTCTTACCCGTTATTCAGGTCTGATTTCCTCCCAGGCTAGGTTCAAATAGCCTTTTTGCTCTCAATCTCTATACTTCTGGTCAAAAGGACTTTTGAACAATCTGCACAACTAGAGGTGTGGTATTTCGGGTTTCCAGACCATGTGGCAGGGCACTTTGCAAACTTCCCTGGCAGGTCCCCCTGGCCCCTAGGAGTGTATAACATACAAATGCATGTATTTTTACATAACTATAAACTCAAGTAACCACCAAAGAAATCAAGATACAGAACATCTCCAGCACTCAAGAAAGCTTTTTGCGTGTCCCTTTCCTGTCAAAATCTCCCAAATATAACTGATATTCTGATTTTTGTCACTGTGGATTACTGTCATCTGCCTTTGAATTTCATTTGAATAGAGTCAAACAGTACATCCTTTTTTTTCGTCTATGGACACCCATGTTGCTGTGTGTATTAGCAGTTTGCCCTCATTGCTGTGTAAATATTTAATGTATGCCACAGCTGATTTATCCAAGCAACCATCAATGTTTGCTTGTTTCTGGTGTTTAACTACACGACTAAAGCTGCCTCTTTGGCAGATTCTAAACCCATATAACAGGGGTTCTATGTGAAATGTCATCTTTTATATACATTTGTTATGAGAAATGGTTGCTGTTCTTCATTCAAAATCCCCTGCTGTGTCTTCTCTTGCTTTCTGGGTTCACAAGTGTGACATGCACCATTGACCACAGGGAAAGGGAATACATACTTATTAAGAGCCTACTCTGGGGCATGGACTTGACCTGTCTGTTTTATGGGCTCTTACAAACAGCCCTATGAGTAGGTTTTCCTGTTTCACAAAGGTGGAAAAGAAGATGCTGAAAATTAGGTGACTAGTCCAGAGTCATACAGCAGGGAGACAGTGGTGAAATTCCACTGTGTGTCCACTTTCTGCCATGTGCCCTGTTCAAGACCCCCAGAGGCTGAATCATAGCTGGGGTGAGGGAATGTTAACACACTTCCAGATGACTCTATTAACGAGCCTCAAATGGAGACCTTGGCACTGTGTGGTGCTGTCTCTAAGTCATTCTTTTCCCCTTTAGATGAGTGATATTTTCTTTCCTCTCCCATGACTCACTTTTTCCAGGCTTGTTATCTTTTCTCTGATCTGTGACTTCCACTCTGCACAACCGAGATGATCGTCATAGAACTGGCTCCCTGAGGTCTGAAAAGCTGTTCCCCTTTATCTCCCCATCTGCCTCTGACTTCCCTTCTCTGGCTCCCCTCTGGCCACATTCCGGGAGGCTCCAAACCCACATACCCACGTTGCCACCACAGGGATACTCAGGGGCCTGTTCTTGACTTGGTTCTCAGTTCCTGCCTCCACGAGAGGGACTCAGGACAGAGCCTAGTTTCCACTTCCTTCCCATTCACCCTTTGGGGCGGAGGAGGGGGTCTGGCATTTAAAAAGTATTGTGGTAAAACACTCGTAAATTGGAATTCTTCCTTGCAGTTCACAGATGAGATGGCAGAAGTGCAGAAGAAATTTCTGTGAGGTCGTAAAACCTGTAAATGGCGGAACCCACAGCTATGTCCGACTTGCGTGGAGCAGCCTTTCCTAAGATGAACATGGCTTAGGTCATGGTGACGCCTCAACCCATGTTCTTCCCATTCGGAAGGTCAGCAGACATGCAAAATGCAGCTGGCGCATGCTCAAATGACTTCTGCTCTAGGAATTTTCCAGAATCAGGGATGCTGGCTTAAAGGAAGTAGCTTGATGGCAAAATCCCAAATAATGTGACCCAAGACACCGTTGGTTGCCTCTGTAAGGCCCGAGATGGCATGTGGGGCAGCAGAATAAGAAATGGAGTGACTCCAAATGTGCCCCACGCTCAGGCGCTCTTCAAGAGCTTGGACTCCTGGTTTCAGAACACACAGACAGACTTCCCCTGTGGTTTGGAAAGGGAAGAAGCAATTGCTTCTCCTTGTTTATGAGAAACATGATTAGACGTACCAGAAAAAGTAACAATATGGCATGGAAGCGAGGCAATAATTTTCTGGCCTTCATGCTACGAAGACAAATCTATTTTTTTTTTACATTTTATTGTTGTTGTATTACATCCATCCCCTTTTTGCTCCCCTCTGTCCCCCTCCAACAAATCTATTTTGGATACCTCAGCCCACATCATACCAAACATACTAAAATGCACCCATATGCCCCATTTACAATAACTCACATATATGTTAAGGTGGGTTTTAGTTAACTAGTTAACAAAATTTATCATTTTATTTGAGTATTTTGGATAATACATTATCCTCCCAAGTCTCAACTAATTCCATAAGGCCTTGAAAAGCTCAGGGACCATCAGGCGTTGTGCCCGTGGATTTGTTGGATAATGTGGCTTTGTGGCCTCGTTTTACGAGTTTATGAATAGAGCTGAAGTGGTAGCTGTCATTCAGAACAGCAGCTGTATCTTCCACATTAGCTGGACTGGACACCTCCCTGTGAAACCAGGGAGAAGGCAGGGAATCTCATTACTGAATTGACTTTAAGCAGTTGTAAAAGTTTGCAAATTATGGGAGTTCTTGTGGGCATAACCTTGCTAGCAGAAGAGCAAGGATAGATAATGACCTGTAATTACTATTCTGACTTCTAGTCCCCTTAGTTTTATTCCCACTTAAACATTGAGATATAAATGACATACAACCTTATATTAGTTTCAGTTGTATAGCTTAATGATTTAATATTTGTATATATTGTGAAAGCCTTAGTCTTGAACTCCATATGAGTGACATCGTATTATAGGTACTTTTTATTTCTGGCTTCCTGTGCTAAATGTAATGTGTTTTTTTTTTGTGTGTTTATCAATAGTTTGTTCTTTTTCTAATCTTGGTAGCTTTCTATTGTGTAAATATACAGAGATTTGTTTATTCTTTTACTTGCTGATAGACATTTGGACTATTTCTAGTTCTGGTTCTTACTGACTGCAACTGTTAGGAACATTTGACACAAGTAATTTCTGGATGTATGTCTTTATTTCTCTTAGATAAATATTTGGAGTAGAATTTCTAGATCATATGTATGCTTAACTTCATAAGAAACTGCTAAGTCATTCTCTAAAGTGGTTGCACCATGTTGCACTCCCATCAGCAAAGTATGCATTTCAATTGTCCTTCATTGTTGGCAACATTTGATTATGTATTATATATCTTTTTAATTTTAGCCATTCTCCTCCTGGGAATGAAGTAGTATCCCACTGTAGTTATAACTTTTATTTTTCCATGATGATTGGTATTGAGGATTGCTTATCATTTGCATATCTTCTTTTATGAGGTGTCCAAATTTTTTGCCCACTTTTTATAAGGTTGTTTGTCTTGTTATTACCATCAAAAGCTGCAGGTATTGTCAATATTTTCTCCTCATCCATGGTTTGCCCTTTCATTTCCTTAATATAACTTTAAAGAATTTAATTTAAAACATTATGATAAAGCCCAACTTACTATCCCCTAATGGTTAGTGTTTCATTTTCCTTATCCAGAAAATTTTGCTTACTGCAAAGCCAAGAAAGATATTCTCCTGTGTCTTTCTGGATGGACTTTCTAGGCTTTATCCCCTGAAAGAGTTTATGTGAGCTTGGTATTATATCATCTTTAAATGTTTGGTAGAATGTATCAATGAAGCCATCTAGGCTTGGATATATCTAGGCTTTCGCTCCAAGACAGTTTGAAATTATGAATTTAATTTTTAAAAGAGATATAAAATTATTTAGATTTTCCTTTTCATCTTGAGTCTGTTCTTGTAATTTCTGACACTCAGTTGCTCACACTTTCCTTTATTGTACTTTGAATGTCTGGAGGACAGGTAGTGCTGTCCCCTCCAGCATTCTCAACATTGACATATGGCTTTTTGCTGGAGTTTTAGCCACCCTGCTCTGTGCAATCTGGAGAGGACTCTCAGGAGGGAAGCCCATTAAACATGAATCTCAGTGCGGCTCTGCTTGTAAGGTTAATTTATTTCCCCTTTCTACATGCTTTTGCTGAGTCTCCAATGCCTGCAAACAAATATTTTTCTACTAAGTTTCCCTCCCAATTATTTATAAGTATTAACATGGGATGGTCTGAGAAAAGCTGTTTTGCCATTACTGAAATCAGAATTCTACCATCTTCTTATGTATTTTCTATTTGTCCTGCTTTCTTTTTCTGTCTTTCCTTGTCTTCTTTTGGATTATTTTTTAGTTTTCAAATTTTGCCCTCCTAGTAGTTTGTTAGTTATAGCTTTTAAACTATTCTTTTAGTGCTTACCTTAAACATTACACATACATCTTTTATTTATTAATGTCCAATATATATACATATATATATATAAATATATATAAATATATATAAATATATATATATGTATATATATATATATATCCATATCTTGGTTAATGCAATAACTCTAGAACACTTGAACTCCATTTTATTTCCTTTTGCATTTTCAGCTATAGTTATAATGTATTTTAATTCAACATGTATTTTAAATTCCACAAGACATCCTTACTATTCATTTAAATGCACAACATTCATTTGAATTTAGCCCTACCTGCATGTCATTTCTTCCTGCATTTCGTGCTTCCTTCCACCTGGGATGATTTTCCTTTCCCTTTAGTGCCTCCTGTTAGTGTAGAACGTCTATGCATATGCAATTATGCGCTTCTCTTCACTGATTACTCACTCTGCTCTCCATGCCCTGGGCTATTTCGTAGCTGAGCCCTCATTGGTATCTGTAAGGAAGAAGGGTCTCTCAAGTTTTAGCTATTCTTACAGGTTCTATGTTTTGTCTTCCTATCCCACCTGAAAACATCTCTGCTTCTTATGTTTTTCTTTTCCCACCAGAGCATCACTGCCAGTCACTTCTGTGGCCTGTCTTCTCCACCCTCCACTAAGAACTTCTCTCTAGAAGTTATTCTTGCACAGCACCCCAATGACCCAGATCAGTATCACACCTGCCATGACAAGCTGATGCAAAAAGCACAGTGGAGAGTTGTTAATCCCATCTGCACCCAAGATAAGGAAAAATGCTAAGAGAACTCTACAGAGAAGACAGGCCTTGGAGGATGAGGACTATTGGAGAATTAAATGGAGAAGAGAGGCAAATACAATCATGTACGAAAACATGGAGGTGTGAAGAAGTGTTAAGTATTTGGGGAGTGCAGCATGGTTTAGGATTTGGTAGAGGGCGTGCGTGGTGAACCTACAGCTGCCATGCTGCAACCTTCCCCATTCTCCACCCAAGACAGACATTGCTAATCTATCACAGAGCATCGTTTCTCACTGGGATTGAGCTCTGAATCATTTTCCAATTACCACTCCAGACACTTAATTAAATAGTGGTAGTATAAGAGATGAAAACTATTTGTTATTCCGGGAAGGGAAGAATGATAAATCATGATGAGAAATGAGGCTGGGGAGTTAGTTAGGCAGGACCCAGGCTGGGAAGATGCTTTTGATAATGGTGTTAATGATTATAATAACCCCTGGAGGAGGAAGCTGGGAGGTTTTGAAAATAAAATATCAGAAAAGTTTCAGTGCCCTTGGAGCTGCTTCTGTGGGGCCTGGTCTCTTCTATGATCTTGTTAACGAGGCCCCAGGGAAACACCATTTGAGCATTGCTTGTCTACACTGCTTTAGCACTAATTAGCCACTCAGGGAAGTTCTTTGCGGTGCAATTAAGTGACATCCCTGGTTAGAAGTTTGGCTGCTTCTAAGTGCACGTGATTAGGAAATCAGCATGGTCTCTCGGTGGAGTAGTCTCTTCATTGGAACCGTAGTCTTCAGCTGTCACAAGCTCCAAGTATGGCAGAAACAGAGATCCTTTCTCGGGTTAATTCAACCCACTTTCCAATCAAATAAGCAGGGCCATCATGGGACCTGGTTTGGAATTACACCCAAAATTGAAGCACCAAGTTGGAGGGCGGGTCTTGAGTAGTTTTCTTGGTGTTGAAGCAAGAGCTTGAGTATAAGCTGGGATCTCTGAAACCTCTGAGGCAGAAGTGTGCCTGGTGTGTTTGAGGAATAATAAAACGGCTAGTGGGCTGGACTGAATGAGCAGAGGAAGGCAGGAAATGAAGCCAAGGCAGGAAATGAAGCCAGAGAAGTCAGAGGGCCTGTTTATGTGGAACCCTGTAGACTATTGCAAGGATTTTGGCTTTAATGCTGACCTGGCTTTATCAGTATTTTCTTGTCAATACATTTTGATCTTATTAAAAAATAAATAAAACTTCCCTAGCCTAAGGTCTAAAATATAACCACCTTTATTTTTTACAAAGTATTTTATTCTTACAGTCAAGTTTTATTATACATAAAGTGTAATTTATGTACAATAAAATTTTCCCACATTAAATATTCTATTCGATGAGTTCGGACAAACACATGCTATAATATGTGTTTCATATGTGATTGCTATAATCACAGTTGAGATATAGAACATATTCATCATCCTGAAAATTTCTCTCCTGCCCTTTTGTAGTCACTACCCTTCTCCCAGTCCTAGCAAACACCAGTTTTTTGTTTCCTGTTCCTGAATGTTATAGAAATAGAACCATATAATATATAGCCTTCTGTGTTGTTTTGTTTAGCTTCCTTCACTTTGTATAGTTTAGAGAGTCATCCAAGTTGTTGCACTTATCAGTAATGCATTCCTTTTTATTGCTGAGTAATATTTCATGGGTGGATATACGACAATTTATTCGTCCATTTATCAGTTGCTAGACTGCCTTCAATTTTTGGCTACTATGAATAAAGCTGCTATCAACACAGGCTCACAGTTTTTTGTGTAAACAGATATTTTCATTTCTCTAGGGTAAATACCTAGGAGTGGAATTGCTGGGTTGTTTGGTAGGTGTATGTTAAATATTTTAGGAAACTGTCATTTTAAGTAACTGCCAAAATGGAAAGTGGTCGTTCCATTTTGTAATGGATAAGATTTCCAGATGCTCCCTTCACCAGAACTGGGTATTGTCAGTCTTTTAATTTTTAGCCATTATAGTGGATGTGTGCTGGGGTCTCATTGTGGTTTTAATCTGCAATTTCCTAATGATTAATGATGCGGAACACCTTTTCATGGACTTACTTGCCATCTGTATGACTCTGTTCTGATCTTTTGTACATTATTTAATTGGGTTGTTCGTCTTATTACTAATTTTGAGAGTTCTTTACCTAGTACAAGTCCTTAGCAGACATGTATTTTTGCAAATATTTTCTCCCAGTCTATGGCTGTCTTTGCATTTTCCAAATAGTCTCTTTCAAATAGCAGAAGTTTAAATTTTGATAAAGTTGGACTTATCATTCTTTTCTATTGTGGTTTGTTCCTTTGGTTTATCATTAAAAGAAATCTGCCTAATCCAAGGTTACAAATTTTCCCCCATTTTTTTCTAGAAGTTTTATAGATTAACTCTAAAGTTTAAGTCTATGGCCCACTTTTAATTAATTTTTAAACATGGTGTGATAAGTTTTGAAGTCTTTCTTTCTTTTCTTTTTCTTTCTTTTATTATTTTGACTATATGGTTATCTAAATGTTCCAGCACCAATTGTTGAAAAAACTACACTTTCCTTATTAAATTGCTTTTGGACGTTCATCAAAAATCAATTGACTATATATGTGTAGATCTATTTCTGACCTATTCTGTTTCATTGATCTATAAACTCACTGGCAAACTGTCAATGATTATTAGAACTTAGTAAGTCTTGAAATTGGGTAGTATAAGTCCTCTTTTCTTCTTTCAAATTTATTTTGGTTCCTCTAGATTCTTTGGCATTTCCATACAAATTTTAGAATAAAATTTTAATTTCTACAAGAATGCCTGGTAGAATTAAAAAATATTTTTGGCTTTTGATGTTTTATTCACTTATTTTTGATAAATAAAAATGACATACATTTAAGATGTACATTCTTACAATTCCAATGTGATAGAATTTTATTAAGATTGCTTTGAACCAATAGATCAGGGGTTAGCAAACTATGACCCATGGCCCAAATCTTACCTATGCCTAGTTTTGTACATTCTGCAAACTGAGAGTGATTTTTACATTTTTAAAAGGTTAAAAAAAAAAAAAAAAGGAGACAATTTTGTAATACACAAAACTTACATGACATTCAAATTTCAGTGTCCATAAAGTTTTCTTGGGGCATAGCCATGCTCCTTTGGTTCTGTACTGTACATGACTGCTTTTGTACCACAATGGCAGAACTGACTTGTTGTGCAAAAACTGTCACCTATGAAGTCTTAACTATTTATACATAGCTATTTACAGAAAAAAAAAAAACCAAAAAAAAAAAAAAAACCCGATTATTGACTCCTGCAATGGATCAACTAAAGGATAATTGAAATCTTAACAACTGAGTCTTCTGATCCACTAACATGGTATATCTTTCTATTATCAGAGTCCTCCAAAGAAACAGAACCAACAAGATACAGAGATACCTTTAAGAGAGATTTTTAAAAATTAACTTTAAGGAATTGACTCACATGATTATAGGCTCACATCTGTGAGGTAGGGAGGCTAGCTGTAAACTGAGAAAAGAGTTGTCCATTCTACTCCAAAAATTCTGCTGACCCACTCCTTCTTGCTTTGAGAAGATCAGTCTCTGTTCTCTTAAGATCTTCAATTGATTGAATGGGGCCCAATCATATCATGGAGGATAATCTTTGTTCTTCAAAGTTCACTGATTTAAATTTTAATCTCATGCAAAAAAATACCTTCACAGACATACCCAGAACAATGTTTGACCAAATATCTGGGCACTGTGGCCCAGGCAAGTCAACACAAAAAATTAACTATCATATTCCCCCTCCTTGCAAATGTCTCTGTCTTCACCTTCAGCTGCCACTAATTGACAACACTTCTACCAATATTCTAAACAAATAACATTAAATAGAATTTTACTTATCTGTAATTTAGAGGTGTATTTTTAAAAAATTTATAAAGAAAACAATGTTTATGGTCAGGGAGCTGGACCCCTTTATGAAGAAGCGACATTTTCAAATCTGTGCTTCCATTACCCGGGAAACACATTGTCTCTAAGTTTTGGTGGATTTCCTTTTTCGACTTAAAATTATTTATACTTATTTGAAGTCTTATTTCTGGAGAAACATTCAAGATACAAGATAAGATAAACTGAAATTGATGTCAGGCAAGAGAGAAAAGAGGGAATAAACAAGGGTGAGGACATAAAATTGAGCCAACAGTAACTGTGCAAATGCGATCGCAACAGCCCTTGTTATTTCTGGGCCTCACATTTGGCTTTAAGCTTTCTGGTCAGTCATCAAGTTCACAGTGAACAAGGAAAAATAAAAGGGTTTCTTAGAAGCAATAGTAACATCGTCTTCTAAGGACAGATGCATTGCATGGATTTCTTTTAATCAGCCTCATACAGGCTTTTGGCCTTATTTGGTGCATAAAAATTCACATAAGCAATGGTTTGTAGGTCCCCAGTGACCTGGGCTGACATATATGGAACTTTATGTTTAGGACAGTAGAGATGGGCCACATGTCCCTTGGGCAATATTCCCCGAATAATTTTTTTCTTTAATTAAACTTGATACACCTTAAGTATCAATATTATTCTCTGGTTGGTGCTTTAACTGAGACTGGTATTTATTGTTAATTACATAAGGATGAGTCCTATTTTGAGTTGGCAACTGATTAACATAACGAGGGTAAAATTTGGGATCTGACAGATGTTGCAAATCCTAATCCCCTAATTCTACTAACTGTTTCCAAGCAAGTTACAGAATTTAATCATGTCTCAGAGTCCTCATATAAAATGGGAATAATGTTAATATTGATCTTGCAACATGAAGTATTTAACACAGTTAACTAGTGTATAACAAGTGCTCCATAAATGATAGATGTTATTATCTTATCCCTTTATAAAGCTGATGAACTTAACAAGGACTTATGCCTGGAAAAGAATACCACCAGCCCTGGCTGGTGTGGCTCCGTGGATAGGCGCCGGCCTGTAAACCCAAAGGTCTGGTTCGATTCCCAGTCAGGGCACATAACCAGGTTGCAAGCCCTGTCTCCAGCCAGGTCCCCAGCTGGAGGCAGATGAAAGGCAACCATACTATATTGATGCTTCTCTCCCTTTTTCCTCCCTTCCTGCCCTTCTCTCTAAAAATAATGAATACAATCTTAAGAAACAAACAAACAAAAAACAGAATACCACCAGACACCTGCTTCAAGGTGAGCTAAGGAAACCTGCTCCAAATAGCTCCAAATTTTAACCTCAGACTGCATAGCTTGTGGAGCACCTCCAGTTTCCAGGGTATATGTCCACATTTCCCTCTTCTTCTAAAGTAAATCATGGGATCAGAACCCACTTAAATCCAGTGTGACCTCATCTTAATTTGATTACATCTTCAAAGACCCTATTACCAAATAAAGTCACATTCTGAGGTTCCGGGTGAATATGAATTTTGGGAGGACATTTCTCAACCCAGCACAAAGTCCCTCTTCATTTAGTATTCGTTGAGTCCCTACTCCTCTCCAGGGAGAGGCTTATTTTCTTTCTTTCTTTCTTTCTTTCTAAAGATTTTATTTATTATTTTCAGAGAAAGGGGAATGGAGAGAGGCAGAGAGGGAGAGAGACATCAATGTATGGTTGTCTTTCAACTTCCTCCAGCCACAGACCTGGCTGGAGACCTGGCTTGCAACCTGGTTATGTGCCCTGGCTGGGAATTGAATCAGCGGCCTTTGGGTTCGCAGGCCGGGGCCTTATCCACTGTGCTACCAGCCAGGGGCCCAGGCTTATTTCCTTCAGGGACTTTACTTAGGTCTCCAGGTATGTCAGGCTCCTTCCTGCATGGGCTCACAGTAGCCCTTGTCCTGTGTGCTTTTCTTCTTATTGTCCTTCGGAATGCAGCCCCACCAATACTTTTCTGGATCAAGTTACCCTGTTTAATGTTGTCATAGAATTATTTCCTTCTTTTACAGCATTCACCACCATCTGTAATGATTCATTTACTTATGTGATTAGTATTTGTCTTCTTGACATATTACACAACAGTCCTGTTTCCTTCACCTCACCATTATATCCCCAGAACTTGATAGAGTATCTGGCATATTGTGAGTGGCCAACACATATTTATGAAGAAGACAAACTCATGCCTGGCAGGAAGCTAGGATACCTCAAGATCAAAGTCAGAAGGTGGCAAGCTGAAGGTGGTGATTCTGTGGCATGTCCCCAAGGTGCCTGTATTATAGAACTCATGCTTGTGATTCCTGATGAAGCAGATGAACAGACTTTGCTCTGACCACGTGTTTATTTGAGCTACAAACACAGGCCAGGCACTGTGTCCTGGATTTCTCATTTCCTCTCATTTCTCAAATTATGATGACATCCTGGCGATTTGACCTCAGCAGGACTGCCAGCTGGCCAACCTCTCTCCATCTCTGCCGTCACTGCCCAAATGCAGACGTAGATCATTTCCTCCCCCCACACAGCCTCCTTGCAGCCAGGCTTGGCGCCTCTCAACGTATTCCCCACACTGGAGGCAGACCATTTTATTTAAATGCAAATTCAAATAAGTCACTGATTAGTTGGCCAGGTAACAAAGTACCACAAACTGAGGGGTGTCACAAAAATGTATTATGTCATGGTTCTGAAGGTGAGAAGTCCACAATCAAAGTGTCAGCTGTGTTGGTTCCCTCTGAGGGCTGCGAGGGAAAGATCTTTCCTACGCCTCTCCCCTTGGCTTGCAGACCACCATGGTGGTCTTCTCCCTGTATGTTTCTATGTCTAAACATCCCCCTTTCATGAGGACGCCAGTCATGCTGATTACGATCCACCCTCATAACCTCATCTTAACTTGATTACCCTGTGAAGACCCTATCTTCAAGTAATTCAGGGTTCTTAACCCTGAGTCGCCTACTAAAGGTGCTGGAGAATAGGATTCTGGTATATATTTGTGGGGGCACAGTTCAACCCACAATGTCCCTTTTCTGTGGTGTAAGCCTCCCCATTACCCACAGACCAAAGGCCAGCCCCTTGGGTGTGGCCATCAAGCTCCCATGGTGGGCTTCTGTGGGGTCACCGGGCCTTACCTCATCTCCCTCCTTTCCCTCTTGCATGGCATGTTCTACTGGTAAGACATTTTTCTTCTCCTTGCCTTAGTGATTTATGCTTCCATCTGCCTGAAATACCCATTCTCCCTCCTTCTCCCTTCTGTCAGCCCTGGTGATAAATCCACACACTTCAGGCTAAGAATAGATATCACACCCTTGCGGAAGCCTGGTTAGCCATTCTTCCCCCAATTTGGAGTTTGTGTCCTAATCACATACGTAATATGGAACCATCTTAGGACTGAGGACCCTGTCTTCCCCACTAGACACTGAGCTGTCCAAGGATAAGGATTGTGTCTGGTTCTCTGTTACACCACCCACCCTGGCGCAGTGCCTGGAACAGAATAGTCACTCAATAAATATTTGCAGAATGAAAGAATGCCTGGATGGTCACTTAGGCTTCTGAACAGATGTAAGGAAACAATGCAAAACCTCAAGTTACTGTCCAAAGAGCAACACTTCATCTGATTTACCTCGAGTGGGGCAGAGGTCTGCCAGGAATGGCAGGAGCCTGCCCTCCCAAAGGTATCTTTTGGTTTCCTATTGCTGTAACTTTAAAATGACTCATAGAGCTTCTGAGTGGGAGACACTCTAGGAGACCATGTAGTCACACCACTTCCTTTGAAGGAAGGGGAAAATATAGGATTTGGTGGGAGGAAGGACCTTACCTATCATGACATTTTATTATTAGAACCAAGATGGGAAGCTAGTCCCCTTGGCTTCTGCCTGAAGGGCGAAACTACTTTGGTGGTTACAGAGGTGTCATGGCATGGAGGCTAAGAGCATGACCCACTTTCTAGGTATGGGTCCTGTCCTTATCAGGTAAGTGGTCTTGGGCAAGGTAGTAAATCTCTTTGTGACACAGTTTCTTTGGTCATTAAGTGGGCGCCATGGGAGTACCCATCTCATGGGGTTATCAGGAGAACTCAGTGAACTAATTAATGCATGTCAAAGCACAATGCCTGGCAGGTGGTCAACACCCCTGCCCACAACGTTAGCTATTTATGTTGTGAGGCAGAGCAAAATATTTTGCTAAAGTAAGTAGCTGGTCATGGTTAAGCCTTGAAAGCTTGCCTGGTCTGCACTTAGGTTAAGCAAACATGTGAGAACCAGAGGCTTTAGTCACAGTGACCCCCATCCCTTTTGGTACACACAGCTTGCCCTTGATTTTGGCTGGTGAATTTGGACAATGACATGTGGACAACTCTTTTCTGATTCACTGGTTATCTTATCAAAACACTCAAGTTTGATTCATGGGCACTTTGGAACTCCCTGTTCTCAGGCCAGGAAGGCCGAGCTGGCACGTGTGGACCCTGAACGTGCAGGAGGGAGCCCTGGTTGCCTCCGACAGCCAGACATTTTCCCTCCATTGCAGCCTTTCCAGCTGCACCACATCTGCCAATTTATTCAGAATCCACATTTCAGCTAAAAACTCCAGCCTCCTTATGTTCCCCACCCCTTACTTCTGCAAGAGGAACCCAAAGCAAACAAGGAGGATAGCACATTGGTCAACGTGGGGAACAGGTCCCCAACATATTTCCTTTCTCATTCAGAGCCCTGGTCCACAGCCCCGGTCCTTAGCCCCATCCTGACTCTCATCTCAGAAGATGGAGTTACCCAGAGTCACCTCTCCGATCACATAATGGCTTAATCTCTGTTCACCAGGCCTCCGTGGGGTTCTTTGTGCTCTCTCCCTGCTCTCCCACAGAAAATTCTGCCCTGTGCCTTCTCCAACCTTAGTAAGCAAAGCACAGCCCAAGCGAATGGAAGATCCTTCCTACTTGGTGGTGAGAATATTCCCAGAGTCTTCTCAGAGTCAGGGTCACATTTAACAGGTGTAACTGAACTTTCCCTTTAGTAGGTGACTCAGGGTTGAGAAGCAATAGTGGGTATTTGGTCATCTATTGGCATCCCCCTCTTCCCAAATACTGTGTGGATGGAATAATTAATATGGGAGACAACAGTTTTCATTCAATGGAAAGGTGTGTGTGTGTGTGCGCACACATGCCCACGGGCATTCTAGCCCAGAGACAGTGAAGAAGGATGACAGAGTTTTTTGTTGGCTTATGAGATAGTATCAGGTTATTTAGGTTCAAGGGATGTTGATGTCAGACAGAGGCTCCTGAGTGTTGGGTTTTCAGTATGGAGTCAGAATAACAGTTTTTCTGTAATTTATCTCTTGGAGAAGCTTGTAGGATTGTTCCAGGCTGCCACAGTGACCTAGTCTCCAATAGCTGATGTGAAGTCACCTGTCCTCCAGGGAGCACCCCTGGTTCTTGGGTCACGGAGGAGAATGCAGGCCTCACCCATGTGATGCTGAGGAGAGTCCCCGAGAATTTTGTCCATATCAAAGGAGGTGAGGGCATGCTCAGGGGAGAGACTAGATTTTCTGTTAACCTATATTTTAGATTCTTTAAGTTATACTCTGAGACACCCCAGATTCAGAGCTAAACAACTGGCCAATGTTTTGCTGGATGGTTTTCTTTCCCTCACTCCTCCTTCCTGTGCTTGCTTTCTCCTTCCCTTCTTTCTCTTCTTCTCTTCTCTACTTGATTCTCTCCTAAAAAAGAATGGGGTTGTTTAGAAAGACAGATGCAACAAACAAAATAATGAAAAATAGCCTAGGGACAAGAAGCAAAAATAAGATGTTAGGAAGATGATGATGATGATGATGATGATGATGATGATGATGATGGTGTGAGGCCAGTGCACACAATCCATAGGAAGTTCTGATAGCTTGGTTAGCAGCTCCTTTAACCCCGAGTTCCCCAATAACCAAAGTGAAGGGGGAGAGCAGGCCACTTATATGGTTCTCAGAGGTAAGAGTAAACCCCCTATTTAGGAGAAGTACTACCAGTTCTGGCTCAGTGATCTGGGAGAAATCTCTTGGGGGTTTTCATGAAGATATGAGTGCAAAGCAAAGAAAAGCCTTCTCAGCAAGGTCCTCAGAAGAAAAATAGCAGGTTCCCTGAAAGTTCCTCAGTGGAAGCCTGAGGGGCATCCTGCCAAGATTCACTTTAGCCCAAGAGGTCCGAAGAGGTTGGGGGTGGGGGCATAAGAGAGGCCTGTCCCTAAAGTATCGAGCCAACATCAATGTGATTAAGTTTGCGTAGCCAATACTTTCGGGACAGACCTGTATGCGCCCGAACGCTGCTCCAATGGTCTGGTTCCCCTCAACGTTAGCCTTTACTTAGGTCAAGAATTGCACCAGACCTTTTGTCTTTATGTCTCACGTAGCCCTCTCAGGGATGTATCTCTAGCTCTTATATTTCTGTGCAATTGCCCCCTGTTAATGACTGGTTACCCAGCAGGCAATCTTGGCAAACAGGTGCACATGCTGTTATAGCAGGATCCTAATTTATCTTAGATCAGCCACCTGCACAAGGTCTATCCCGGAAATATCGGCTGCGCAACCTTTTCATTATATTGACATTTGTCTCGATACTTTCAGGACAGGCCTCAAAAGCGCTTTGAATTACTGTTAGAAGATGTGGAATCAAGAATCAAATCCTCAGGTTTCCCAGAGAATGAAAAAGTGATTACACAATGGTTTACCTGTTCGTTCTTTCCATCCAGCTGACCTCCGACTGTTTTCAGTATTTTTTTTTGTTTGTCATATACGCTTTAGGCATTTAAAAAAATACTTCTTTTGATGGTAGCCATATGGAAGGGGAGTTGGGAAAATGGGTGAAAAAGGTAGAGGGATTGAGAAGTACAAATTGACAGTTACAAAACAGTCATGGGAATGTAAAGTACAGCGTGGGGAATAGAGTCATAATATTGTAATAACTATGTACGTATGGGGTAAGGTGGGTGTGAGATTTACCAGGAGGATCATGTTGTAAGTTATGTAAATGTCTAATCGCTGGGTTGTACACCTAGAACTAATATTGTATTGTACATCAAGTGTAGGTGAAAAATCAAATACTATTTTAAGTAAAATTTAAAAAAGAAAAATTGCAAAAAATTCTTGGTAAGTAGTATCTACATTTGAGGTACAAAAATAGACATTTTAGAACTCTGCAACATTAAGACTCTGTCATCCAATCAGGAGGAAGAATACCTCCCTAATAATCACATTAAACTATGACTATATTCCCTCACAAGACTTCTGATATATTTTTTTCAGTTGGATTATTCCCCTCCCTTTATTTCCCATTATTATTTGCATTTTTAGAGGCTTTAACAAGGTTAAATAATATATAAAAGTGATATATATAAAATCACTTTTCTAAAGCTAAATTCACCTTCTTCTCTGGTCAATAAGTTACCAGAGGTATTACATTAATTGTAAGTTTTCACTTGACTTCCCGCAGTATCTTTTAATTCTAGCAACTATTTTATGTCTATGTTCCATTTTTATTTATTTTTATAACTGTGTAAAAATTCTTTACTGTATCACATAGTTGGGACAGATAGATTAAATAGTGTTTAAGCTGCCCACATTAGTTACATAGCATTGACAATTTCCTAACCTTTCCTGCAAAATATCATTTTCTCATATACCATACATTTCCTATAACTGGGTATAATTACTAAAGATCATTCCATTGCTTGTTAAACTCTAGGTTCCATCTGGTCTGGGTGTATACAATGCTCCAAACAGCAAGGAACAAATTTTATATTAACTCAGGATTCAGGGACAGTTGTGGTACACTGCCCATTTGTGTCCCATGGAAAGGATCTAAGGTTGACCCTTAACCTGTCCAAACTCTACCAATTGTATCACAAAGAGCCAAAGACCCTCTCTACTGTTTGACAATATGGCTCTAAGAGAATATCATAAGTATCATGCTCACCAGCAGCATCTTGACATAATTTAGCTGGCCATAACACTCCCACAAACAAGCCTCCTCTTCTCTGAACCTAACTGGCCACGGCTGTTTAAATACATCAGATGCTAGTGCTATCAACACAGCACATGCTGCTTCCTGAATGAGGGTCTGTGTTCCCTCCCAGAGTCAATGACAAGCAAGAGTTTGAGTCTGTTTAGTAACTGCATGGTCCCTTCAAATGGCTTCATTCTATATCTGGGTGAAATGTCAACTTTGGCCAGTTTCCTGGAAGAGGACTTCCTCTAGTGACCATTTAGGCTATAATGGTAATTCTCTAGGAAAGCACTTTCTCCTTGATTCAACAGACTTAATCAAGCAACCAGCTTCCTAAGTTCCTTTTAGTCCTCTAGGCACCAATGTTACGTGATACAACCATTGTTGTCATGAGCCTAATTCAAGTACAGTACATGCATCAAACAAGTATTGTGTTCCTCAAGAGCTTGCCAGATGAGCAGATTCACTTGGCTGGCACGGTTTAGTTCAAGTTTCCCGAAGGCTACCCATAATCATTTTTTGGGGGAAAGTTCTACAGTGACACAATGTCATGCCAATATTGCCCTTTTGGAGATCATTGTTATTCCTTGCATGTCTGCTGGTATAGTTTGCCATCCACACTCATATCTGGTGCAGTCCAAAGAGCAACATTTAAATTCCAACGTGCTGGTTAGATTCTCCCTCATACCCAGGGACTTGCTTTAACCAAGGTGTGGTCCTGGTTCACAGAAACATAATGTAGCAGTTGTCAGCAGACAGTCATATATATCCAATGAGATTCAAAGGCAGGAATCCTCTTAGGGGTACAGAGAAACAGCATGATAAATAAAATAAGAAAATGTGACTAAAATGATGATCCCAATCTACTGTTATCTAGGAAGGTCATCCAGGAACTTTGGTTGATGTGTTCTCCAGAAATTGCTGCAGGCTGGTTTTGGTCCAACTCTCCTTCTCAGGGAAAAATGAATCCTGGGGCATCTTCTTGGGTTGGCCCTGACTCAGCCCCACTTATGAAACAGCTTAGAATATCATTCTCTTGTGCTGAGGTAATTTCTTAAGAGTGACGCCTCCCTCCTTACCCTTATTTCACGTCATGCAATCTCTTTCAACTGCCCTGGTTCTCCCACTTTTTCCAGTGACCTACTTACCTGTTTAACCCAGACTGGGCTTCTCTGGATAGATATTTCTGGCATAGTTATACTGCTCCCTACAGGCATGTAGCAGCATTAAGCTCTCCAGAGAGGCTGCTCTTGTCCATTTCTAAGAAGGAGTAGAAAAGCAAAGGATGCTGGGACTATAGTATCTCTACCAGGAGGGAATGGGGGCATCACTTATGGTCAGTCTTAGTTTATCCCCACGAGGTAAAGCCACTCTCCAGCCCTTTTCCCTTCAGGAATATGAACGGTCAAGTCTAGAGAAATTTAAATTGAATTCTGAAATTTAAATTTAAATTTAAATGGCTCCTGCCTAGACGTCTGTTACCCTGGACTCAAGTGAATGGGTCACAAGACAAAGAGAAAATGTGTGAGGTGGAAATACTTTTTGTGAGGTGATAAGTAGAATTGTGACTCTCTCATGCCCACTCTGCACCTCCCTGAATTCCTAAATGTATTTCCAGTATAGTGTCCCTTAGACACAGACGAAGCTACGTTTGTTGGGTATTAATCTACATTGTGCATCTTGCATAGTGGCTGCCAGAACCTTTGCCCATTTACTCCAGATTATCCAACTCCTTTTAAAATTGGACAATAATTTACATATAGAAAAAAGATGTAGTTCTTAAGTACATAGCTTTTTACTGATGATTTACTTATCTATTTTCCTGTTGATGAACACTTGGGTTGTCTGCAGCTGGGCTCATTGTGAATAAAGCTGCACATCATTTTAAAAACAGAAATAAGGTAGCTACATGTTTCATTTTATTAGGAATTGACCAACTGTTTTTTCATTTAAATTTTACATTTCTACCACCAATATATGACAGTTTCAGTTGTACCAAAATTTTGTATTGTCTTTTAAGTGGTAACCATGCTGTTGAGTATTCAGTGGTACTTCATTTGGGACTTTAATTTATATTTCTCTGATGAGTAATGATGATGACTACCTTTTTCACATGTGATACTGGCCATTTGAACATCTTTTGTAAAATGCTTAAGTTTTTTTCCCACTTAAAAAAAAAACTGAGTTATATGTTTTTGTTTAATGATTTGCAGGAGCTCTTTATATACATATATTTTGAGTATGTTCAGTTTAGCAGATATATGTACTATGAATATTTTCTTTTTTACACTTCTTAAGGTGTCTTTTGAGGAGAAGTTTTAAATTTTGATGGAATCCAATTGAATAATTTTCCTCTTGTGGTTAGTCCTTTTATAAAATGACCTATTTGTAAGGCAGGGCAAACTTCTAATTACTGAACATCTTCTCTTTCTATTGTCCTACGAATGACCTTTCTCCTATCTGAAGCCCCAAGGTGCTTTATCTGATCCTCAGCTCAGAATGTCATATATGCCTCATGCTCCCTTTCTGTTACTGAACCTGTCATGTACGTAGGCTCTCTGACTCTCTCAAGTATGTGGAGTTCCCATACACACCTATGCAATTTAATTTAGTTATTTTCTCTGTTAATCTGTCTCATGCTGATTCAATTAATAGAACAGCAGGAAGAACCTAGAAGAGTAGTTCCTCCAACACACTAAGTTGTAGTTCCCGTAGCTTAAAATAGTTGAGTTGTATTATTGGAGTGGGGAGGATTTGACTCAAAAACCAAATTCATTTTCTATTATGGGTTTGGCACTGTCTCTAGGACAACTTTCACAAAAGTGAGTTCTGCAATACACCATTTCTGTGATATATTTCACAAAAATAGCATTTCAGAGTAAAATATGTATTAAAGAAGAAAAAATCTGCTTAATTTTGCTACAATATATCTAAAATGCTATCATTTAACATGTAATAATTATGTAAGCTATTGTCATATTTTAAATTTTTTGTATTAACTCTTCAAAATCCAGTATGTACTTTAAATATGTGTAAAAGTATGTATGTGTGTAAATGTATTTTTGCATGTGTTTGGTAATATTGCAATTCGTATTACTTAAAAGAGTAATTTGTTAAACAAATGAATTAATGTAGGCATTATGGAATAATGAAAAGAAAACTTTGCATCAATATGATTTGAGAAGCTGACAAAAGGCAATAATTAAATGGTGAATTTTCTGGATGTGAAAGGAAAAAAGAAAAAGTGCACATTGGTGGTTACAGAATAGACAGGGCAATGTTAAGAAGAACACAGGAAATAGAGAAGCCAAAGAACTTATATGCATGACTCATGGACATGACCTAAGGGGGACATTGCTGGAAGAAACAGGGCACTGGGTGGAGGGGGCAAAGAGGGGAAAATTGGGATGACTGTAATAACAAAATAAATAAAATATATTAATTAAAAAAATTTTTTCTATACATGCTTAGACCTTTGTGTTTTCTGACCAAGAAATTTTCAGCCATTTCTAGGTTATAAATACTATTTATATATAGTATATGTGCTCTCTCTCTGTATCTGTCTCTATCTATATATATTGATATAATATATAATATGTAAAATATAATCTATAATATTGAATCTATAGATAAGTATCTGTGTACACATGTACGTTTTCTGTTTTCTTCAAGACATTTTATATTTTTAGTCTTCTGTGCTCTACTTTGAATTAATTTTGTATGATTCAGGGCATGGTCAAGGTTTGTTTTCTGTGTGCAGTTGCTCCAGTCTCATGTATTGACCGGGTCCTCCTTTCTCTATTAAATTGCATTTGCACTTTTGCCAAGAATCAAATGACTGTCTAAATGGGGATTTACTTCTGGGTTCTCTATTCTGTTAAATTGCTGTAGTTGTGTATTCTTGTACAAATGCCACACTGCCTTAATTCCTTCAGCTTTGTAGTTAAGTCTTAACATTTGGTAAGGTGTGTCCTCCAGATTTGTGAGTTTTCTTCATGATGCTTTTGGCTAATTTAGGTAATTTTCATTTCCATTTACATTTTAGAATTGGCTGGTCAGGTTGCAAGGACCTGTGCCCAAACTTGGAGTGAAGTGAGCAGAATTGGAATTCATTCATCTCAAGCCCACACGGTGGCGGCATGACCATGTTTGGTGTAGAACATAGACTGGTTACAGGCCGGAGCTAAAGGAACACAAAATGACCTCTTGTTTCTCACAGGAAACAGTTGGCGCACTAGGACAACACAGAGATGTCTTGCAAGTTCCAAAAGTTTTGATAACTAGAATGCTATATCCCTGTCAGATTATCATTCAACTGTAAAAAACAAATAATGATGTTTTTCACATATGCTCACTCCTAGACCGTCTCTTTTTAGCTGGTACCTCACAAAAAAGTCTTTCCTCATTGTATTGGTCATCTAGTTTATTAATGGGTTTAAATTCCATGAGCCATGAGTATTTATTTGAACACATTCAGACATTACCAATGTGTTAAGAGTGGAAATTCTCTCCCTCTCTGTTCCCCATATATATTCACATATATATATTTAAAACATAATAGATTCACACTTTTACATCTTGTTCCATAGCTTGATTTTTCTACTTAATAGCTTTTCAAAGATATAATAGAGATTCATATGATTCTTTGAACCTGTGCCTATTATTACATGCTATGCAATTAATCATAATTAATTTTTCCATTCCTTATTGATAGGATTTTAGGATGTTGTCAGATTTGACCTGTTATAAACTTGGATTTTATATATGTGTGTATATACATTCAATATACATTTATGATACTATTTCTATAGGTTAGATTTCTAAGGATGGTTGTTTCTAGAATAAAGTATTAAATAACATATTTTTAAACATATAGTTTAAGGGATAGATGAAGTGAAGAAATGTTCCCACCTTCCTATTGTGAAATGGATATTTTCATGTTATCACTCTTGGTTCTTGTTCTTTCTAGTTATAAACATTTTTTAAATTTCATGGTAAAAATAATAAGAGAAAATTAAAAAATAAAGCCATAGCAATATAATAACATAAGCCTAAACAGGAATGGAGGCTGGATAGATAAATGAAAGTGTTTTAGAAAGGGCACAATAAGAAGTTATAAGAGTGTCGCTGGTTCCATTCCCAGTCAGGGCACATACCCAGGTTGCAAACCAGGTCTCCAGCCAGGTCTGTAGTTGGAGGCAACCATACATTGATGTTTCTCTCCCTTTCTTCCTCCCTCCCTTCCCCGCTCTCTAAAGATAATGAATAAAATCTTTAAAAACAAAAAGAAAGAAAGAAATTATAACTCCAGCCAGTGGATTGAGTACTGGCCTGCAAACAGGAAGATCACTGGTTTGTTTCCCAGTCAGGGCACATCAGGGTACGTGCCTGTGCTGCAGCCAAGACCCCCGGTGGGGGTGTGCCAGAAGCAACTGATCTGTCGGTGTTCTCTTTGGGGCCTTAAGATGAAGTCAGGACACTTCTGCAGGTAGGCATCATGTTTTCCCGTATTTCAAATCAATTGTCATTTACCTGGGTTGAGTATGGGGTGGTGAAGAAAGGAAGTTAAAAAAGTGATGAAGAAATAAGTGGAAAAAGTGGCTTCTCAAAAATAAATTATAAAAATCCTCAAAGTGATAAAATAGCTAAGATGTAATCTCCCCTTTCCTTTCCCTTTTCCCTACCTCCACTCTTCCCCTCTTCAAGCATTTGCAGAGGCATTCAACAGTTATAAATTATGTAACTGTTTTCAGCAATATACTGAAATGGGAAGTGTTTTGGAGTATGTCTTAATAAAAAGAATGAAATTTGTTCTGGAAGTATTTTCGGGAAAAGAATTAAAGCAGTATTTGGAAGATGAGAAAGTGGTGAATCTTCGTAAGGTAGCAGAGGAACAGTGAGGAAAGATGGCATGATTTGAGCTGAGGCAGGGCTGGTGGGCAGGGTTTCCATCAATGACTGTTAGTGCCCACAGAAGCCTGGTCACACCTGGGTTAACAATGCTAACCTCCCACAGTCTGACTGTTCACCAAGAGCCAGTAGACACCAGCAGATCCCAGTGGATTTGTCAAGAGGGTGCTGTCTGGGATTTCCTCTTGCCCATCAGCTTCCTCAGGCCCTGTTTCAGGTCTTTGTTTCTCAGGCTATAGATAAAAGGATTTAGCATGGAGGACAAAACTGTGTAGACAAGCGTTGCTATGTGGTCCTTAACAGTATAGGTGGAAACAGGCTGTAAGTAGACATAAAAGATGCTTCCATAAAAGAGTATCACCACAGTGAGGTGGGAGCCACAAGTGGAGAAGGCTTTGTGTTTTCCAGCTGCTGAGGGGATTTTGAGAACCGTGGTGAGGATTCGCATGTAAGAGAAGGTAATGAATAGAAAGGGGGTCACCAGAACAAGGGGTCCCTCTGCCATTATCACCATTTCATTGACAAATGTGGAGGAGCAGGACAATTTCATCAGAGGGCTCAGGTCACAGAGAAAGTGATGGATAACATTAGAGTCACAGAAGGTGAGATGGTTCAGCAGAAGTGTGTGCAGGAGAGAGTGAGCATGAGTAACTGAGCAGGAAAAGGCCACCAGCAGGACACAGCGGTGATGGCTCATGGTGGTGACATAGTGGAAGGGATCACAGATGGCCACGTAGCGGTCAAAGGCCATGACTGCTAGGAGGAAGCTGTCAGTATTGCCCAGAGCATAGATGAAATACATCTGAGTCAGACACCCAGCGTAGGAGATGGTCTTCTCTGACAGGAAGTTAACTAGCATCCTGGGGACAATGGTTGTTGTGAAGCAAATGTCAGTGAAAGACAGGAAACTCAGGAAGAAATACATGGGGGTCTGGAGTTGGGAGTCAGAATGGATGGCCAAAATGATGAGTAGATTCCCTGTTATAGTGATGAGGTAGATGATGAGGAACAGGACAAAGAGAGGCTTCTGGTCCTCTGGCCGGGAGGACAGTCCTAGGAGGATGAACTCAGAGATACTGCTAGTTTGGTTGACTCTTTCCATTGACTTTAGTCTAGTTATATACAAGAAGTTCTGTTATTTAACTTGCTCCAATTCTATAGCCCAAATCATGAGAACCCAGCAAAGTCTTGGTTTCCTTTATTTAATCACAATTAGCTGCCATGCAGGGACAGCTTGTTAACCTCATTGTCCTTGATGTGAGCCTCCCTTTCCAAGTCCATAGGTATCACAAGGTCTTTATACTGAAAGCTGGAGGGAAAGAATATGAATTTTCCTTTAGAAACCATCAGAGGTGGACCTCACTGATTCAAGGTCATTAATTCCTATTCTTTGAAAAGCAGTATTTCCCTGATGGGGACATAGCTCATGTTCTGGTTGGGGGGATAGATCATCAACAAATAAAATATATGATCTAATATAAAGTAGGGGTAAAATCTGTGAAGAAAATAAAGCAGTATTTAAAGGAATGGAGAAGGATGGTGAGTGTAGTTGGAGGTGTTTTATATAGAAAAGTCACAGGACACTCCGTCCCTGTCACAGCGGATTCAGTTGTGTCATTCTAAAGTTTACCTTTGCACTGTCTTGGAAAAAATAAGGGTTTTCCAAAAGTTACAGAGAAAACCTAAGAGGAATGTTGAGTCCAGTACCTGTGGGTATGGAATGAGAGGGTCACCTTTAGCTTCTGGCATCCTGTGATATCAGTTTGTGTGTCTCCCCTTTTTTTATGACTTGTCTTTCTTTTCCTTAATCTGTTGTCTTAAATCATATTTACACGGGAGGGCCATCAATTGTCAGGAAGTCAATTCATGTTTTAAAACTTTGTCTTTCACACATGTATCTCAAAATATCTAATGAGAAACATATTGTTAAAATATATGTGGTTTATATATTTTATATATCTACCCAGATGGATGTTGAAGTGACCTCCACTTCTTGCTCCCACAAAACATACTGCAATGAAAGATGTGATATTAACAAAGGTTTTTAATCAATTTTTTAGAGTCTGCATATTCATCTATACTTTGTGAATGGATATATTCCATAGGGATTTTCTAATATTTCGAGACATTGGTTATTTATATAGTTTCAGTTACCATAAATTTCTCTACAATAAACATACTTTATCATCAAAGTGTTTAAAATAATTTCTTTAGGTGTATTTTTTTTCACACATTTTAAATAGGCTTATTGCACTGAAATTTTCATGCATTTAAACATATATAATAATTTATATATTAGTTAATTTAACAATTAACTGCTGTAATTTCATTAATAATTAAATGATGTAATGTACAGCATTGTGAATAATATTGTATGGCATATTTGAAAGTTGCTAAAGGAGTAAAACAACAACAAAAAATGACTACATTTTAGTTGTAAGTTACTAACCATCATCAGACCTCAGTTTCCTCCTGTGTGATATTGGACACAGACACCCACATCCTCATGAACATCTAGAGATAATATATTTACAGCACTGAGCTGTAATGGTCATCATTAGTCACCTTCCTTCTGTTGGTCCTAGATGTCCTCAATTAAGTCATATGCTTAAATGATCATATCCCTCACTGCCAAACCATCAAACTAATCTCATCACTTTGCAAGATTTTATAGGAGTCTTTGTTAATGCATTGAATGATCTGCATGAACTGACAATTAAAATGGATAAATAATAACCTGTCCTTACTGCAAATGTATTACATGTAAGCAAGCTTGTTCTAAGCATCTCACTAAGTTCCATGATGAGGGATTATGAGGCGTGTTGTCAGCGTGAGATGGAGGCTTATAGAGATGACATGCTTTGCTCAAGGTCCCTAAGAAAGTGAGGAGTGATCAGGATTCGAACCCCAAACTGAGGAACAATCAGAATTTGAATCCCAAGTGGACTCACTCTGAAGTTCCCTGAGGCCCCACCTCCTCCTGCTTTGGTTATATGTTGTTTTCCTCACTGCGATCATTTCCTCATAAACTCCCCTTCTGTCTCCCTTAACTGGGAAGCTTTGAGTCCCGTGTTCAGAATCTCTCTTGGTAGTTAGTTGCAAGAGAGGTGACCTATCTTTCTGTGTTGTACAGATGGTGGAATTTGAAAATTTGAATAGCTATGACTAACTGGCCAAAACCAGGTAGAAAAATTGGCCAAGCCTAGCTGGGTGTGTCTAGTGTGTGGAGTTGTGGTTGCGCCCTGGACTTCAGACAGGGATGGGGATTAGATGTGCCCTCTAGCCCCTGCCCGCAAGCTGGTGCCTGGTGTTTGATGATTAGCAAGTGAGTTTCCTTGTCTGAAAAGTGGCTTGTCAAACACAGGTCAATTCCAAAAGGAGTCATTCGTGAAAGGGCTGCCTGGGGAATGCAGAAGACAAAACATTGGTGGGGATTGGGGTTAGTTAATGATGGTAGACCTGAGGATCACCCAGGCTGATGACTAGAAAAAAGGGAAGAAGGTTTTGGATCTGAGAATCGAGAAGAACAGTTCTAAAAAGCACAAGGTGAAGAATGGATGAGGCGGAGAATACAGTTTCCCCCCCTTATGATGGGGTTTTACTTCCTGCAGATCAATCAGGATGGACTTAACAAAAGCCAGATGGATGTTTTAGCTGCACCCCATGGCTTTTTAATCCACGAAATATTTGAAACTCTCAGGGAGGAAAAAATAAGCCCCAAACTGAGAAGCCAGCTTCTGGAAGCTCACCTTCATATCCAGATTCTTTTCTTTGCTTCCCATTTTCTTGGGAAGCTGAGCTGTACCACATCTGCTCACCAGTTCCAAGTCTGCTTCTCAGCCCCATCTTAGCTCCCTCATGTTTCTCCCAGGAAATCCTGAGCTGATTAACAAGGAGAGGAACAGGAAAGGAGAGAGAAATTGATACAGTCTGCTGGAGGGATCACGAAGCTCCCTTCACGGGCCTCGAACCCCAGTTTCTTTCCTAAGGGCTGGTCCCCACACACAGCTGCTTTTCCCAGCTGCACATCTCAGAAGGCAGAGATGCCCTGATTCAAGTGGCAAGGATTCTGCACTGTGGAAGCCCAGCCAGCTTCTCAGGAGTTTGAGCTCCATTCTGCGGGCCTCTGGGGCTCTTGTTAGCACAGGGCGTTGCGCTGTGATCACCTGTCAGGGGAGTTGGTCCCTGTTCTCTCTCCGCAGAGAAAGCGGAAAGGAAGTCCTAGTTAGCGGATCTGGCACCAGAGGGGTAAGGGCAGCCCTGAGGCTTCCTGTTTAGATGTTGAGGCTAATCTCAGAGCTTCTCAATCTTCAAACATTTCAAGGGCGTGCTTCAGTTTCCTCAACTATGGGCTATCGAGGAGGGGCAGATATTTATGTGGGTGAATATTTTTATGCTTGGGGATTCTGATGAGGACCAAGGTGTATTCTAGAAACAAGCAGGCCATAGTGCCTTTAGAGAGGTTGAAGTATTCACGGGATTTAGCAAGGGTAGATCTATGATGTGTATGGGTACCTCAGTATCTGGGGAGGCACGCGAATGAAATTATTCTTTAAGTGGAATGAGGCTGGGTTACATATGTGCAAAGCACATGGTCGGGCAAAGGCTAATGTTGTATTTAGCAAAGGGACCTTGGAAAAATCATGTGTTTTCAGAGTTTAGGCTCAGAGCAGTGTTTTGAGGATTAGAGTTGAGGAAAGGAGACATTTATTAGCGTGCTGGCCTTGACAGTTTATTGTTTTTAATAAGTTATTTAATATCCATGAGCCTGAGTTTCCCCATTGGAAAATGAGGATAACAGCTATTCCAGGTGCTGAATCCGGAGAGATTTTCTTAAGAATTTTGTATAGAGAATGTCATGTATTCTGGTAAATGTCATCCACAACAGCCTTATATGAAACAAAAACACACTCTTATATTGTCCTCAGTGCAAGCCACTGCCTCACACAATACATATGTGTGTCTTTTTCCTTAGCCTTGAGTTTAATTTTTAAATGTTAATCTACATGTGAGTAAGCACTACAGAGACAGGAAGCCCTGTGTCTGAGGCCTGCCTCCTCTATCTACCATTCACATGGCCTACCTTCTTTCTATTCATTCATTCAACAACTTTACTGAGATAGAATTGACATATAATACTGTGAAAGTTTAAGGTGTGCAATGCAATGATTTGAGATATATATATATATATATATATATATATATATATATATTGCAAAAATGGTTACTGCAATAATTTTAGTTAATATGTCTACCACCTCACACATTATAACTTATTATTGTGGTGACAACTTTTAAAATCTACTTTCATAGAAACTTTCAAATATACATACAGCAGTCTCATAGTTAACTATAGTCACTTTGGTGTAAATTACGATGAGAATTTACGTATTTTATACCTGTAAGTTTATGTCCTTGGGCCTCCTGGCAACTACCAATCTACTCTTATGAGTTCCAGGTTTGTTTTTTTTTATTTTTTTGTTTCTTTTTGGATTCCACATATAAATAAGATTATATAGTATTTGGCTTCTCTGTCTGACTTATGTCACTTAGCATCATGCCCTCAAGGTCTATCTATATTGTTGCAAATAATGGGATGATTTCCTTCTTTTTTCATGGCTGAAATAGATGACTGATAGATAAATAGATCTCTGTGTATGCCACATTTTCTTTACCCATTCATCTACTGATGAACATTTAGGTTAGTTTCACGTTTTGGCTATCTAAATAAAGGAGCAATGAACATGTGGGGTGCAGATATCTCTTTAAGGTAATGATTTTACTTCCTTTGGATAAATACCCAGGAGTGGGATCCCTGGATCATAGGTAGTCCTATTTTTAACTTTTTGAGGAACCTCCATACTGTTTTTCGTAGTGGTTGCACCAGTTTACATTCCCAGCAATGGAGCACAAGGGTTCCATTTCTTCATATACTCACCAACACTTATCATCACTTGTGTTTTTGATGCTAACCACTCTAACAGGCATGAAGTGATACCTCATGGTGGTTTTGATTTGCATTTACCTGGTGATTAATGATGTAGAACACATTTTCATGTACCTGTTGGCCACTTGAATATCTTCTTTGGGAAAATGTATGTTCAGGTCCTCTGCCTGTTTTTAATTGGACTGTTTGGGGGAGGGGGTTGGTGTTATGATATATTCATTCTTCATATATTTTGGATATCGACCTGTTATTAAATATGTGATTTGCAACTGTTTTCTCTCATTCTATAGGCTGTCTTTTCATTCTGTGGATCAATGTTTTGCTGTGCAGCAGAAGCTTTTTAGTTTTAGTTAGTCCCACTTGTTGGTTTGCTTTTGTTGCTTGTGTTTTGGGCATAATATCCATAAAATCATTGCCCAGACTGATATCAAGAAGTTTTTCCCCTGTTTTCTTCTAGGAGTTTTAGGTTTTACCTATAAGTCTTTAATTCATTTCAAGTGAGTTTTTGTCAGTGGTATAAAATAGGGCCCAGTTTCATTCTTTTGCAGGTGAACTTCCAGTTTTCCCAGAACCATTAAGCTTTTAAAAAATATGTTTATTGATTTTGGAGAGAGAGGAAGGGAAAGAGAGCGAGACCTATTGATGTGAGATAGAAACATTGATTGCTTGCCTCCCATATGTGTCCCAACCTGGGATCAAACCTGCAACCTAAGTATGTGCCTTGGCCAGGAATTGAACATCTAACACTCCAACCAACACTCCAACCAACTGAGCCAACCAACTGAGCACCATTATTTGAAGAGACTGTCTTTTCTCCATTGAGGATTCTTGGCTCCCTTGTCAAATATTAGTCAACTGCATATGCGTAGGTTCTCTATTTTCTTCCACTGACTTTTGTGTCTATTTCTGTGCCAGTAACATACTGTTTTGATTGCTGTAGCATTGTAGTATAGTTTGAAATCATAAAATGTAATGCCTCCAACATTGTCCTTAATTTCTTTTTTCAATTTCTTTTGTTTTTAGATTGCGTTTGCTATTGTGGGACTTTGTAGTTCCTTATAAATTCAGGGACTTTTTTTCTATTTCTTTAAAAAATATGACTAGGATTTTGATGAGAATAACATTGAGTCTGTAGATCACTATGGGTAGCATGGATATTTTAACAATATTAACTTCCAGGCTCTGGCTGGTGGCTTGGTAAGCATCAGCCTGCGAACCCAAAGGTCACTGATTCGATTCCCAGTCAGGGCACATAACTAGGTTGCAAGCCAAGTCTCCAGCCAGATCTGTAGCTGGAGGCAGGTGAAAGGCAACCATACATTGATGATTCTTTCCCTTTCTTCCTCCCTCCCTGCCCTTCTTTCTAAAAATAATGATTTAAAAAAATCTTTTTAAAAAAAGAAACAAAACCAATATTAACTTCCAATCTATGAGCACAGGATGTATTTCCATTTATTTGTGACTTCTTTGATTTTTTCCTCAATGCCTTATAGTTTTCAGTTACGAGTCTTAAATCTCTTGGCTAAATTTATTCTTAAGTATTTTATTGTTTTTGATGCTATTGCTAATGGGATTACTTTTTAATTTACTTTTCAGATAGATTTTTGCTTAAGCAAAGATACACCTTTGAGAGAAAAAGGGACAGATTACACTAAAACAATGGAAATAAGTATCTCTTTTGTGCAAACATGATTTCTCAGAAATGATTCTCCTTAAAAAGGTCAGAATGGAGCAGCATTCAGAAGCCCAAGAGAAAATGCAAATGGGCTTAGTTGAAGACGGTACATAGTGGTGGCAAGGGATGGACACTGGAGCCAGATACCATAAATTAGAATCTTCAAAATAGCATTTACATCGGAAACATATATGCTCTTACTTAAAGAGTAAAAACACTTTTTTCCTTAAATTACTTTTCATTTCACCATTAGTTCAATAATTTTCTGTACTCTTTACTCATAGATATTAAATGACCCAATCTGGAATAATTAGATCTTCAAAAAGAATAACAACTGTAATGGATTATGACTCAGAGATTAAGCATCACAAATTCACAATAATATACAAGGTATGTCAAGAAGATTTCCAGCCATATATTATGAAAAATAGAGACATTTATCAAAGAAGACACAAGAAACGTTGTCCTTAGGACAATGACATCTCTTTTCCGTTGGGAGCTCACACAGTCTTTCCAATTGCCATCAGTTGCCCCACTGTAGCTCCCTGAATCTCATCAACAGTCTGAAATCTCTTTAAAAGGTGATTTTAGTTTTGGGAAAAGCTAGAAGTCACAGGGCACCAAATCTGGGCTGTAGGGAGTTTAGTCACCTTGGCAATTTGCTGTTTCTCCAAAAACCTCTGCATGATGAGTGAGTGGGTACGTTGCGGTAATGAAGCTGCCAAACACCAGTTGTGCATAGCGGTGGCCTTCTGAGTCATTGAAATAGTTGCTGTGGGGGAATGTTGAAGCTTAGCTCAAAATTTGATGCAGATTCATTGCTCTTCTTGCTCAGTCGCATTTTTAATGCAAAAGCCACACAGAACATATGATCTCCCCCACTGACTACCACAGTGAAGTTGTGGTTGTTCACACATGCGCATTCCAGTCCACTCTCCTTGGCTGCCAGGTTACATCAATGTCATGCAAATTATTCTTGTTATATTAACAATGGCTGGACTTTTTCTGGACAGACCTCATATTATCTATACCATTGTATTCTAGATATTCTCCATTGCCCCTTCAGGTCCATTCTCCAGCTTTCTCCAGCCTGTTTTGTCTCAAGAGTCTGACTTTCATGGGCTGCATCAAGCATGCTCGCTGGCCCTTTGGATTAGGCCAATGGAAAACACAAGGGAAGATCAAAAAGCAGGAGAGAGAGGTTGGGGCATTTATTCTCTTGTCCTCCCTGCTGGATCATGAGGCTGTCCACAGCTCCTGTTTAGGGGTCCTCTCCTATAAGTCTCACCAGGTTCTGATGATCACCCCCTTATCTTGCTCCTGTTCCCTGTTGCTAGCCCTCACCTCCCCTTAACAGTTTCCATCCAACTTGCCAACACCTTTCTAAATAAGCAATCATTGCAATCTCTTTGTAAAAATCATTTGTTCCAAGCCCAGGCTGGTGGCACAGTGGATAAGGTGCTGGCCTGTGAACCCAAAGGTCGCTGGTTCAATTCCCAGCCAGGGCAACATCACCAGGTTGCAAGCCAGGTCTCCAGCCATGTCCGTGGCTGGAGGCAGGTGAAGGACAACCGTACATTGATGTCTTTCTCCCTCTCTGCTTCTTTTCCTTCCCCTCTCTCAAAAAATAATAAATAAAATCTTTAAATAAATAAATAAGAAAGGCATTTCTGGCATCAGGGACACTGTTCCTTGGGACTTCAGTATCCTCTGGTTCTGAACACACAGTTCCCCAAAGGGCAGTCAGAAACCAGCCAATTAGCTTGCAGTGGCTCCTCCCTGACCCTGAAGCTTGGGGATTTTGTGTTCAGTCCTCATGTTGGTCATTATAATGTTACTTTTTTGCTCATTGCTCTGGAGTTGGTTAAGAAACATGAACATCTGTCGAAGCACTGAGTCTCCTGAAGAGAAGTTGAGGACTTGGGCAACAGCCTGGAGCAGAAGGGTCTGCGGTCACCAAGGATGAGCTCCTGTCAGGGAAGCCGTAAAAGTGCACTTGACTGTGGACCTGCCTGGGGGCTTGTGGGTTTGCGTATGAGACCCTCTGTGAGTCTGTGTGTATTGTATATGCTTGTGTACATGCCATTTGGTAGTTTCATGCGTGAGCATGTGCTATCTGACTCATAGCCTGACTTTTCTTGAGTTAGACCTCACCTGGGCCCTGTTTCAGCGCGTGTAGACCAAGTTGTCAGCCCCCTGGTGTGTGATCCAGGACTCCTGACTCATGTCTGTGATTGTCAGTACCTGCATCACAGCTGGGCATCGGGAGCGACGCTGTTGGCTCTGCTGCTGGACAGGAACATGCCCAGCCTCACAGGAGCTGGGGTCATGTCAGAGAGGGCTCCTACCTCTGCTCAGCAGTGTGTGCTGGTGCACATGCCAGCCATGTCTGTGGGTGACACCCTTGGGTGGGAGAGCAGGAAAGTGGATTGTTTGTCTTTTTCTGTATGTTACGATGTATGTGAACGTTTAAATGGAGTATTGGTTTAATGAGTGTGTCTGGGACTGCACAGGCTTAACTGCCCCATGCTGACTGCCTTCCCCCAGGAACGTGATGGGTCAGACGGGCAGAAGCATGAGTTACCAAAAGGAGGGTGTGTGCTGCTTGCTGTAGTGAGTGTGTGGCTGGGTATGCAATAAACAGTATAGTTGAATAACTAGTAATGAATATAAGGTCCTGTGGTCAATTGGAAAACATCAATTTAAATGAAGGAACTATCTAGGTAGGGAATCTAAGAAAATATTGAATGACTTCCAACCCTAAAGTCACCCAGGATGTTCTTAATGATGGGGACTGTTTCTGTGGGTAGCAGTTAAGAGCAAGGGCTCTGATCATGCAGATACAGTAGACTAGTCTGCATGTTTGATAATTTTTTCTTTAAGTTTATTCTTATAGTTGACATACAATATGGTGTTAGTTTCAAGTATGTACAATATGGTGATTCCACATTTAAATAACTATTACTATAATAAGTCTAGTAACTGCTTGTCACCATACAAAATTATGATGACATTATCAACTATTAAAAGTATTTGATATTTTTAAACTATAGAAAACATGATACATATGTTTATATATGCATATAAGATTTATATCACTTATGTTTCTATTAACAGCTAAAACCGCAGGGAAGAACCTTCATTCTTACTCTAGGTGTGATGATTTTTTTAGTCTGGGAATATAAGGCTGATGTTGACTTTAATTATAAAAGGAAGATAAAGCCCTTAATTTAGTGTTAATGACCCCAGTGTTTATGACCCCAAGATGGTCAGCATTATTATGAAAGATAGTGTGTGGACTCTTCTGGTTTGAGAACTATTGTGGCATCAAACAGCTTTCAATGGTCACCCATTTCTGGAGTGTCTCTGAGTGGACAGCTGTAGGCTAATGGCACCTGGCAGGTTCACAGGTGGAGTGTGACATTGCTCCAGCAATGGTACCTCAGCACTAGAGACTCAAGTTACTTTAAAGCACAATCGATCCCAGTTTTCCAGGCTCATCTTCCATTTCTGCCACAATGAATTATTGTAGTTTTGTCTCTGGCCTGGTGTGCAAATGATCCCTCCATGCTCATCAAGTTCTAAACTCCCAGAAGTGGGGACCTTGCTTTTCTTGTTCCCTGGTGTACCTGAGTCCTTGGTAGAGTTCCTGACACAGACTGGATGTTCAATAAGTAATGGCTGAATGAAATGGTGAACGCCCTCCTGCTCCTGTGCAATGAAGCTTTGTTGGCAGCTTTAGGGGTGCAATGCTCTCCTGGAACCAGACTGGGACAGAGTGAAGATGCAGGGGTCTACAGGTGTGGGAAGTTAAGGGAGGGGGGGAGGAGTGGGAGAAAGAAGGTGAAGTGATTAACCAGAGAACCTATATGCAGGAAACATGGTGTGATGATGGACTGAGGGAGTAAGGGAGCATGGGCTGGGTGGAGGTGGGAAAGGGAATAAAGTGAAAACAACTGTAATAGTGTAAACAATAAAAAAATATAGGAAAACATTCATGGCTTTCCCAGAGAATTGCAGTGTGAGATGTGATGGTCCTGGTTGTCATTCTAGGATTCTGATGGTTCCCAAACCTCCTTCATCCCCAGCAGACAGAAGAGCAGCATGAAGCCCGAGAACCAGAGCAGCGTGTCCCAGTTCCTCCTCCTGGGGCTCCCCATCCAGCCAGGGCAGCAGGGCATGTTCTTTGCCCTGTTCCTGGCCATGTACCTGACCACAGTGCTGGGCAACCTGCTCATCATCCTGCTCATCAGGCTGGACTCCCGCCTGCACACGCCCATGTACTTCTTCCTCAGCCACTTGGCCTTCCCTGATGTTTCTCTATCATCTGTCACTGTCCCTAAGATGCTCATGAACATGCAGACTCGGCAACAATCCATCCCCTATGTGGGCTGCATTTTTCAGCTGTATTTTTTCATTCTTTTTGGTGGCCTTGACAATTTCCTTCTGGCTGTGATGGCATATGACAGGTATGTGGCCATCTGTCACCCTCTCCACTACACCACCATCATGAGGGAGGGGCTGTGCATACTGCTGGTGGCGGGCTCCTGGATTGTCTCCTGTGGCCATGCCCTGTTACACACCCTCCTCTTGGTCAGACTGTCTTTCTGTGCCAACAATACCATCTCCCACTTCTCATGTGACCTCACTGTCCTCCTGAAGCTGAGCTGCTCAGACATCTCTCTCAACCAGCTGGTCATCTTCATTGAGGGAGGAATGCTTTTATCCTTGCCTTTGGCTATTGTTTTGGGTTCGTACCTCCATATAGGGACCATCATCCTCAGGGTACCCTCCATGAAGAGACTCTTGAAAGCCTTCTCTACCTGTGGCTCTCATCTCTTTGTGGTGTCTTTGTATTATGGGACACTTGCTAGTGTTTACTTGTTGTCCTCATCATGGGATTCCAAAGATGTAATTGCTTCAGTCATGTATATGGTTGTTACTCCCATGCTGAACCCCTTCATCTACAGCCTGAGGAACAGAGATATAAAACAGGCCTTAGAAACGTTTGCCAATAGGGTTAACTGCTTTAAGTGGCAATCACTGAATCCTCTTATTGCAGTCAGGGGCACAGTGAGGTACATCTTGTAACAGTGCTGTATGGGCAACATCGCCATATAACTTGAGTAGAATATGCATTCTGTTTTCATGTATAAATAAGTGCTGTTAATATGTCAACTAGATCAGGTTTGCTACTTGGGTTTATATTCCTTATTCCTATTAATATTTTCCCCTTGTTTATCATCTTTTGTTATATGTAAAATTTTTTTGTGTAATATGTTGCACAATTATAATTATGAATTTCTCTTTTTCTCCATTGAGATATGTCAGTTTTTGCTTATGTATTTTTATGCTGTCTTATGAAGACATACTGATTTAGCACCATGATGATCCACTCCTGGTGAACTTACCTTTTTTTTTTCTTTTTCTTTTAATTTTATTGTTGTTGTATTACATCCATTTTTTTTAACTGATTCTTTTACAGTGGCTGTTGTTGGCTTCAGGTTGACTATGTGCATGTCTTCCCAACTCTCATTTAATGACGTCATGTTGGTGGACTGCAATCAGCTATGGTCAAAAGAATTACACCATGAAATTTACATATGCTACAAAGCAAAATTTTTAACAAAAAAGAGACTGGCTTTTTAAAAATGCATTTAACAGCATACTACTTCATTTAAAATTAGGACATATTTCCAGAAATGAGTCCTGACTTAATACTTCATCTACTTTTCATATTAACATTGATATTCTATACCTGTATCTGTAGACATAGGTGCATATATACCAATATAGATATAAATAGTACGATAGTATATATAGTGAAGGTTTTCTTGTTAGGGTTTACTTACCCTAATAAGGGTATTTCTTTTCCATCACTTTAGACGCTTCTGTGTCCAACCTGTCAGTAAGGTGTCCTTTGTTAATGGTGTATTTGACGTTGGATTTTGTTCTTTTTATGCACAGCAACATTTATTATTTTTCTGAATCTATTTATCTATTGACATGTAATGTAACATTGAATTTATATTTTCTACATATCTATGTGATACATCTGGTTTACCTTTATTCTCTCTTGTCTTCCTCTCTTTTGATAAGTAATGTATTTTGTTATTCCATTACTCTTCTATTAACTGATTAATCATACATGATTGTTCTTTTATAATTCTTCTCTGTTCTGTATACAGAGATACTTCTTACTCCCTTTTAATTTTTTTAAAAAGATTTTATTTTCATTATTTTTAGAAAGAGGGGAAGGGAGAGAGGCAGAGAGGGAGAGAGACATCAATATATGGGTGCTTTTCACCTGCCTCCAGCCATAGACCTGACTGGAGACCTGGTTTGCAACCTTGTTATGTGCCCTGGCTGGGGAATCAAACCCGCGACCTTTGGGTTTGCAGGTCAGCGCCTTGTCCACTGTGCTACCAGCCAGGGTTTCTTCTAATTTTTTAATAAAGGGTTTATTTATTTATTTTTGAGAGAGAAGAAGAGGGAGGAAGAGAAACATCCATGTGTGAAAGATACATCACTCAGTTGTTTCTCACATGCCTCGAACTGGGGACCTGGCCTGCAACCCAGCCTTGTACCCTGGCTGGGAATTGAACCAGTGAACCTTTGGTTCACAGGCTGGTGCTCAATCCATTGAGCCACACCAACCAGGGCTCTTTTTAATTTTTAGGTAATAGTTTAATATACAAGACATGAAATTGACCATTTTAGCTATTTGAAATACACATTTAGGGGCATTTAGGAGATCTCATTACCAATATTTCACTCTGAGACTCCTAAACTATACTCAATAGCACAGCACTGAAACTAAGTATAATGCAACTGTGAAAAAATGAACACAAAATTATCTATGAATCAATGGAGAAACATCAGGATATATTGTTAAATGGAAGAAAGCAATGTGTAAAAGTACACTTATAGCATTAAACTCTTTATGTAAAAATGAAGGGGAAATAAAGTATACATATGTCTGCCCATTTCAGCAAAAAGAAACACAGGAAGGCTCAATCAGAAACTAATGAGATGGTTTATCTAGAGGAGGTGGATAGAAGAGATAGGGAGAGGAGTATAGTTATGACTATGTTGTGTTTTGCCACTAGAAATTAAACCAAACAGGTGATGCATAAAGCAAAATAGAATAAAGAAGACAAATGAACTGAATTATATTAATTTAATATCATAGTTAGACTAAAGAGAATAATAAAATAAGTACGCTAGTAATTCTTGAACCCAGGATTTTGTCTATGTACAGTCACACATAAAAAGCCCTGGAAGTAAGATCTTATGTGGTAGGTAGTGTGGTACTGTTAGTGTGTCACTAACAGTGGTATCAGTTCCAGATTCTAAATTTCTTCCCATGTATCCAAAGATTCGGCAAATAAGTAAACATTGAGGAGAAGGGAGTGGCTCTTCACCATAGAAGGAAAGGTGCTACGTGCACAGAAAAGGAGAAACTGCAAAGAACTCCATGATGTCAAACTAGCACTGCAGATATCAATTCAAACTCATGGGCTTTGAAAATTATAAAGAGAAATTATATGTTATATTGGATATCTCCATCTCTAGGGTGTGTGTGATAAAGTGGAAAATTTTAGTAAAATAAACAACATACCACAAGTGTTGTTTTTTGTAATAAATTTATCCTTATATGTAAATACATAAACGTAGTCATTATTTTTTACATTGTTCAAAAAAGTCTCCATTTGTTGCAATAATAGACTCAATTCAACTTTGGAATCTTGAGCATGCTTTAATTAACTTTTCTTTATCCATGGACATCATAATGTTTTCAGTCTTAGCTTTAATAGCCTCTCTATTGGAATGAGGTTGTTTATTAACTTCTCTCTTACAAATGCTGCATACATAATAGTCTAAAGGATTTGCACCTGGTGAACTAGGTGGCCAGATTTCCGTTGACCAGTGTTCAGGAACATGGACACTGAGAAATTTTTGCACCTTTTTGGCATTATGTGCTGGTGCACCATCTTGTTGGAAGATAAAATGCCATTGATTTGTGACTTGCTTCATCCACGGCACAACTACTTCTCTCAAAATGTCAAGGTAAACATCCTGGATCTTCATTGATGATCTCCTGGGTTCTGTGTACAATATCTGGACTTGTGCGATCCTTGCGTACCTTATGAGTTTTCCTTGTTGGTGTGGCGACATCAGAATCAGCATCTTACACCTTCTTCACGTTATAAACTGTACGTCAAGGGATGTTATTGAAGTCTGCAATTTCCATAGCAGTTTGCCTTGCATGCAATCCAAAAATTATGGTTGCTCTAACGTCATATTCCTTCAATATGATGGTTGCTTTTAGAGTTTAATACTTTATACCTGAAACAATGATGTTAAATCATAACCTTAGAAACATAGTTTTTCAAAATTAAAAAGAAGCACCTGAAATAAGGAGATGCAAAGTTATTGCCAATTTATTGCATATACCCTGTATACTGTTCCCATTCCCCAATCTTTCTGTCCCGCTCTGGACCCACACACATGGATAATCATTCCTTTTGTTTCATAGTTCCTAGTTTTTACTTCTTTTATTTCTTTTATATACATTCCCCAGTGGGCTTCTCTGATCTTATTTAGAATCTTTGTAAGCAATATACGCACCTAAAATTTGAAAATGACTAATGAGAGTAATGGATTATAACTTGGAGAGTAGTAAGTGAAAATCAGTGAGTCCATAATTTTATTAGCAAATAGAAAAAAATGAATCTGGAATAAAGGTAACTTACTTCTTATTAGAGAACACAACTAATAAACATAGGAGAAATGATAGAATTAGAAAAATTACCATTTTTCCACCAATTTGTGATACTTTTGCCAATATAAGAACCACCAGTGAGGTGAGGATGGTGGCATAGGTAGACACAGCTCTACTCACCACATAACTACATCAAAATTACACCTTAAATATAAATCAACCATCACTCAAGCTGTCAGAAATTGAGTTTCAGAATGGAAGTTCAACACCTATGACATCAAAGAAACCACATCCATCCAGACAGGAAGAAGGGGTGGAGATGAGGAACCAGCTGATCCCACATCCACATGTGGTGGATAAAAATTTTGGAGGAAAGTCTTGGGAGCAAGGATTCTCAGCACCACACCAGGATCCCCAATCCCAGGGTTCTAGTGCCAGGAAAGTAAGTCCCCATAAGCACTGGCTAAAAACACCACTGGGGATTGAGTAAAAGGAAGAAAACTTTGGAGCCCCAAGCAGTTCCTCTGAAAGAAGCCACATACAGTGTTGACTCACTCCCTTTGAGCTCCAAAACTTGGGTAGCAGCTTGAAAGGCACCAGTGGCATCCTGGGAAGAACTGAAGGGTCTGGTACCAGGGCAAGAGCTGGGGGATGGCTTTCTGCCAGACAGAAAGGCAGACAAAGGACACTGTCCCTTTTCTGAACCCTCTCCCCACAGAACCACAGAGCAGTAGGTGGGTGCCATATATGAGACTACAACAACCTGGTTAACCACCAACACCACTAGCTAAGCAGCCCAGGTCCAATACTAGCAGCAGCCAACCTTGGTTCTACAGCTTGGCTTCCCATGGGGACCTCCTTGCCCAGCACAGGTAGCAACCATCTCAGATTGCTTTATAGCTCATGCAAGGTGGCCCCAGGCACAACACAGATGGTGGCTAACTTTGTCCTGCACCATCAGAAAAACTCTTAAAAGCCTGAATACCTAGTGGACAGCTAAAGACCACATCAGAGCACCATCACCCTGCCTCTGCACAGCTGATCTTCCATGGAGGTTGGAATTTGGTGGTCAGTGTTCATAGCCAGTCCTTGCAGCCTAGTGGCCTAGATAAATTGCTCCCATTGACCTGCCAACATCAATCAATGCTCAACTACAACAGCAGCAAACATGAAAGGTGCATCTTGAGTATTCAACTTGGGTGATAGGGGAGTCTGTGCCATTGGACCCTACAGGACACTTACTGCATTAGGTCATGCTACCAAGGCAGGGAGTCATAGCAGCCCTATCTAAAATATAGAAACAAATACAGGGAGGCTGCCAAAATGAGGAGACAAAGAAGAACTGGTCAAAACTTCAGAAAAAGAACAAAACAAAATTGAGAGTAGCAATCTATCATGCAGAATTCAAAGTACCGGTTATTAGAAGGCTCAAAAAATTCATTGGGTACATCAATAAAAAAGATCCTCATTGGAATAAAGAACAAGTTATAGGCAAACTACCATAGAGAGGATGAAGCTGAGAGTCAAACACATGATTTGGAACATAAAGAAGCAAACAATAACCAATCAGAACAACAACAACGAATGAATTTATAACAAGGAAGATAGTGTAAGAAGCCTTTGGCACAACTTTAAATGTTCCAACATTTACATTGAACAAGAAAGAACAAGAAATTGGAAATCTATTTGAAAAAATAATGAAAGAAAACTTACCTAATTTGGTGAAGGCAACCAACGTGCAAGTCCAGGAAGCATAGAGTCCCAAACAAGATGTATGCAAAGAGGCCCACTGCAAGACACCTCCTAATTCAAATGCCAAAGGTTAAGGATAAAAAGAGACTCTTAAAGACAACAAGAATCAGGCTGTTGTGGCTCAGTGGATTGGAACCAGCCAGTGAACACAAAGGTCTCTGGTTCAATTTCCAATCAGGGCACATAACCATGTTGCAAGCCAGGTCTTCAGTAAGGTCCCTAGCTGGAGGCAGGTGAAAGGCAACCATACATTGATGTTTGTCTCCCTTTCTTCCTTCCTCACTGCCCTTCTCTCTAAAAATAATAAATAAAATCTTTTAAATAAATAAAAAACAAATAAATAAAAGGAGCAAGCAAGAAAAAAGAGTTACCTACAGGGAAATTCCCATATGACTGTCAGCTGATTTCTCAAAAGAAACTCCGCAGGCTAGAAGGGATTGGCAAGACGTATTCCAAGTCTCATAAAGCACACAACTATAGCCAAGATGTCTCTACCCAGCAAAACTATCACTGACAATCAAAGAGCAGATAAAGAGCTTCCCAGACAAAAACCTAAAAGATTTCATCATCACCAAATCGTTATTACATTAAATGTTTAAGGGACTTATTTAAGAAAAATAAGTTCAAAACTATGAACAATAAAGTGGCAATAAATACATATCTATCAACAATTGAATCTAAAATACAAACTAAGCAAGCAGAGACAAAATCAAGGATATGGAGAGCATTCTAATGGTTGCTAGAGGGGAAGGGAGTGTGGGAATGGGTGAAGAGGTGAGGGTATTAAGAAGAACATATAGAGTAGTTACAGAATAGCACTGGGGATGTAAAGTGCAGTATACGAAATGGAGTAGCCAAAGGACTTGAATGAATAACCCATGGGCATGAAGAATGGTGTGGGGGTTGCTTAAGGGAATGGGGAGTGGTTGATGGAGGGGGATAAAGGGAGAAAAATTGGGGCAACTGTAATAGCATAATCAATAAAATAATAAAAAGAAAGTAAAACAAAAGGAATCACCAATGAATATTAATAGTGAGTGAAATGTTAAGAAAAATGTTCTGTTGATGTATTATTAAAATATCTATCCAAATTATACCTATTATCCACCTGGTTAAAATATTAACTTTAAGAAAACAGTACCTGGCAGACACCAGCATAGTCAATTCATCAAGGATTCAAACACCAGTAAATAGAAAAATCAATATCATATGTCTTCTAATAATAGGCCCTTGGGTATATGTGCAGAAAATATAAGCCTGACACATACACACATACGTACATGCTTTCAGAAGGTAAACATACTAAAATATTAATTAATATTGGGGAATCTCAGTGAGGCCTTTTCAGAAATTGGTGATATCATTTTTACAACATCTCTATACCTTTAAACTCATATCAAAATAAAAATTTGAAACATCCCTTGTTGCAATTGGCACAGTGCCCAAGCAGAAAGGAGTCCAGGGCATCACTGGAGTCAGGAACATTGTCCCCTGACTCTCTGGCTCTTGGACACACAGCTCCCCAAAGGGCAGGCAGAAATTAGCCAGGAGCCTGGGGACTTGGTGTCAGTCTCTTATTAGTAAGAAGTGTTATCTTCTGAGTCATTTCTCTGGAGCTGGTTAAGGAAAATGAAAGTCTGTAGAAGTGCCGGGGTCCCAGGTATCTCTTCTATCTGTGTGGCTGTCAGGCCTCCTCAAGAAAAGCTAAGGACTTGGGCAACAGTCTGGGGCAGAAGGGATCTGACCTCCCCAAAGATGAGTACAGGTGAGAGGGTCTGGAGATGTGCACTTGGGGACAGATCTGCCTGTGTGACAGTTGATTCATGGATGAGACTCTAAGTCCATGACTGGGTGTATGTGTCTGTGTGTCTGCATGTATTGTGTATACTTGTGTATGTATTTGATAGTTGCTTGTGTGTGCACCTGTGTGTGCCATGTATCTAACAGCCTTTCTATCCTGAGTTAGACTTAACCTGGGGCCTGTTTCAGCCCAAGTTGTCAGCCCCTGGCATGTGATCAGGGACTCTTGATTCATGCCTGTGATGGTAAGTACCTGCATCACAGCTGAGTATCGGGAATGACACTGTTGGCTCTGCTGCTGGACAGGAACATGCCTGTCCTCTTCCTCTCCAGCAGCACCAACATTGTCCCAGAGAGGGCTCACACTTCTGCTGAGCAATGTGTGGCTGACACACTCATGTATGAGAGCAGGAAGGTGTATTGTCTTTTTCTGTCTGTTATCATGTGTGTGTGACCAGGTCCATGGGGTGTTGGTGGTGGTTTAATGATTATGCCCAGCACCGAACAAGCTTAACTGCCCCACGCTGACTGCCTTCCCCCAGGAAGGTGATGGGACAGAAGGGGCTCAGCATGCCTCTCATTATCAATAGGAGGGTGTGTGCTGTTTGTGGTGGTGAGTAATAAACATGTATTTTTGAATAAATGATGAATGTAAAGGCCTTTCACAAATTGGAAAACAGATCAATGTAAACGAATGGAACTATCTAGGTAGGGAATCAAAGAAAATACTGAACAACTTCCAACCTGAAAGTAACCCAGGGTGTTGCTAATGATGGGGGCTGATTCAGTGGGTAAGAGTTAACAGCACAAGCTCTGATCATGCAGATAGAGTAGACGGACCAGGATATTTGATAATTTTTTTCCTTTAAGTTTATCCTTATAGTTGACATACAATAAGGTGTCAGTTTCAGTTGTCTACACTGTGGTTATTCAACATTTAAATAACTATTAGCACAGTAAGTCTAGTAACTAGGTGTCACCATACAAAATTCTGATGACATTATTAACTACTAAAAATTATTTGATATATTTAACCTATAGAAAATGACAATATATATGTTGATATATGCATATTAGATTTATAACACTAATAAATCCCTAACAGCTAATACAGGGGGAAAGAACATTCATTCTTACTACAAGTGTGAAGATGTTTTAGTCTGGGAATGTAAGGCTGATGTTGGCTTTAATTGTAAAAGGATTATCAAGCCCTTAATGAGGAGTTCAGCACAGTGTTTATGACCCCAGTATGGTCAACATTGTTATCAAACATAGTGTGTGGACTCTTCTGGTTTCAGAACTATTCTGGCATCAAACAGCTTTCAATGGTCACCCATTTCTGGAGTGTCCCTGAGTTGACAGCTGTAAGCCAATGGCACTTGGCAGTTTCACAGGTTGAGTGTGACATCTTTCCAACATGGCACCACAGCACTGGAGACTGAAGTTACTTTAAAGCACACCAACTGATCTCAGTTTTGTGGGCTCCTCTTCCATTTCTGCTACAGTGAATTACAGTGGTTTTGACTCTGGCCTGGTCTGCAAATGATCCCTCCATGCTCATCAAGTTCTAAACTCCCAGAAGTGGGGACCTTGCTTTTCTTGTTCCCTGGTGTACCTGAGTCCTTGGTAGAGTTCCCGACATGGACTGGATGTTCAATAAACAATGGCTGAATGAAATGGTGAACACCCTCCTGCTCCTGTGCAATGAAGCTTTGTTGGCAGCTTTAGGGGTGCAATGCTCTCCTGGAACCAGACTGGGACAGAGTGAAGATGCAGGGGTCCACAGGTGTGGGAAGTTAATGGGGAGGAGGGACGGAGTGGGAGAAAGAAGGTGAAGTGATTAACCAGAGAACCTATATGCAGGAAACATGGTGTGATGATGGCCTGAGGGAGTAAGGGAGCATGGGCTGGGTGGAGGTGGGAAAGGGAATAAAGTGAAAACAACTGTAATAGTGTAAACAATAGAAAATACAGGAAAACATTCATGGCTTTCCCAGAGAATTGCAGTGTGAGATGTGATGGTCCGGGTTGTCATTCTAGGATTCTGATGGTTCCCAAACCTCCTTCATCCCCAGCAGACAGAAGAGCAGCATGAGGCCCGAGAACCAGAGCAGTGTGTCCCAGTTCCTCCTCCTGGGGCTCCCCATCCAGCCAGGGCAGCAGGGCATGTTCTTTGCCCTGTTCCTGGCCATGTACCTGACCACAGTGCTGGGCAACCTGTTCATCATCCTGCTCATCAGGCTGGACTCCCGCCTGCACACGCCCATGTACTTCTTCCTCAGCCACTTGGCCTTCTCTGATGTTTCTCTATCATCTGTCACTGTCCCTAAGATGCTCATGGACATGCAGACTCGGCAACAATCCATCCCCTATATGGGCTGCATTTCTCAGTTGTATTTTTTCATTCTTTTTAGTGGTGTTGACAATTTTCTTCTGGCTGCAATGGCATATGACAGGTATGTGGCCATCTGTCACCCTCTCCACTACACCACCATCATGAGGGAGGGACTGTGCATGCTGCTGGTGGCTGGCTCCTGGATTGTCTCCTGTGGCCATGCCCTGTTACACACCCTCCTCTTGGTCAGACTGTCCTTCTGTGCCAACAATACCATCACCCACTTCTCATGTGACCTCACTGTGCTCCTGAGGCTGAGCTGCTCAGACATCTCTCTCAACCAGCTGGTCATCTTCACTGAGGGAGGAACAGTTTTATCTTTGTCTTTAGCTCTTGTTTTTGGCTCATATCTCCGTATAGTGACCATCATCCTGAGGGTGCCCTCCATGAAGAGACTCTTGAAAGCCTTCTCTACCTGTGGCTCCCATCTCTTTGTTGTGTGTTTATACTATGGGACAATTACTAGTGTTTACTTGTTGTCCTCATCTTGAGATTCCAAAGATGTAATTGCTTCAGTCATGTATATGGTTGTTACTCCCATGCTGAACCCCTTCATCTATAGCCTGAGGAACAGAGATATAAAGCAGGCCTTAGAAACGTTTGTCAATAGGGTTAACTGCTTTAAGTGACAATCACTGAATCCTCTTATTGTGGTCAGGGGCACAGTGAGGTCCATCTTGTAACAGTGCTGTATGGTTGACTTCCCCATACAACTTGAATAGAATATGCCTTTTGCTTTCATGTATAAGTAAATGCTGTTAATATGTCAAGGAGGTTAGGTTTGCTACTTAGGTTGTTTATATTCTTCATCCCTAATTAATATTTTCCCTTTGTTCATCATCTTTTGTTATAGCTAGAATCTTTTGTGAAGCATGCTGCATAATTATAATTATGAATAGGCATTTCTATTGAGATGTGTTACTTTTTGCTTCTGTATTATTATACTGTGTTCTAAGGACACACTGATTTAGCATCGTGATCTACTCCTGGTGAATTTAATATTTTTTTTTGGAACTGATTCTTTTAGGTTGGCTTCTGTTGGTTGCAAGCTGACTGTGTGCAAGTCTTCCCAACTCACATTCAATGACATCATGTTGGTGGACTGCAATCAGCCATGGTCATAGTGAAATTTTCATTACACTATGAAAATTTGCATGTGGTACAAAACAAAACTTTTAGCAAGAGACAGGCCTTTTCAAAAATGCTTTTAACAGTACACTATTTCATTTAAAATTAGAACATATTTCCAGAAATGAATTCTGACTTAATATTTTATCTACTTCTAATGTTAATATTGACACTCTGTATCTGTATCTGTAGACATAGATGCATATACCAATATAGATATAGATATTACTATAGTATATATAGTGAAGATACAGCTTATCTTGTTAGGGTTTACTAACCCTAACAAGGGTATTTCTTTTCCATCAGTTAGACTTTTCTGTGTCCAAACTGTAGTTGAGCTATCCTTTGTTAATGGTGTATTTAAAATTGGATATTGTTCTTTTTTATACACAGCAACAATCATTATTTTTCTGAAGCTATTTATCTATTGGCATGTAATACAACATTTGAATTTATATTTTCTATATATCTATGTGATACATCTGTTTCACCTTTATTCTCTCTTGTCTCCCTCCCTTTGGATAAGTTATATATTTTGTTATTCCATTACTCTTCTATTAACTGGTTAATCGTACATGATTATTATTTTATAATTCTTTTCAGTGCTGTATGCAGAGATAACTTCTTACTCTATTTTAATTTTTTAATAAAGATTTTATTTATTTATTTTTAGAGAGAGGAAAAGGGAGGGAGAGAAACATCCATGTGTGAAAGATACATCACTCCATTGTTTCTCACATGCCTCGAACTGGGGACCTGGCCTGCAACCCAGCCATGTACCCTGGCTGGGAATTGAACTAGTGAACCTTTGATTCACAGGCTAGTCTCAATCCATTGAGCCACATCAGCCAGGGCTCTTTTTAAGTTTTAGGTAATAGTTTAATATACAAGACATGAAGTTGACCATTTTAGCTATTTGAGATACACGATTTAGTGGCATTTAGGAGATCTCATTACCAACATTTCACTCTAAGACTCCTAAAGTATACTCAATAGCACACCAGTGAAACTAAGTATATTGCAACTGTGAAAAAATGAACACAGATATATCTATGAATCAATGGAGAAACATCAGGGTATATTGTTAAATGGAAAAGAGCAATGTGTAAAAGTAAATTTATAGCATTAAACTTTTTATGTAAAAATGAAGAGTAAATAAAATATACATATGTCTGCCCATTTCAGCAAAAAGAAATACAGAAAGACTCAATCAGAAACTAATGAAATGGTTTATCTAGAGGAGGTTTATAAAAGAGATAGGGAGATGAGTATAATTATTAGTATAGTTATGACTATGTTGTGTTTTGCCACTAGGAATTAAACAGAACAGGTGATGCATAAAGTAAAATAGAATAAAGGAGTAAAATCAACCTAATTATATCTTAATTTAATACCATAATTAGACTAAAGAGAAAAAGAAAATAAATACCCTAGTAATTCTTGAATCCAGGATTTTGTCCATATACTCACACAATAAAAAAAACAAACCTGGAAAAAAGGTCTTATGTGGTAGGTAGTTTGTCACTGGCAGTGGTATTAGTTCAAGATTCTAAATTTCTTTCCGTGTATACAAAGATTCGGCAAATAAGTAAACATTGAGGAAAAGGGAGTGACTCTTCACTATTGAAGGAAAGGTGCTATATGCATGGAATAGGAGAAGCTACAAAGAACTCCATGATGTCAAACTAGAACTGGAGATATCAATTCAAACTCATGGGTTTTGAAAAATATAAATAGATGCAAATTTCTGTATTATATATCTACATGCATACTTTCCCATTCCCCATTCCTTCTGTTCCACTCCTGACCCACCCCCATGGATAATCATTCCTTTAGTTTCTTACTTTCTAGTTTTTCACTTCTTGTGTTTCTCATATATATTCCCCAGTTGGTTTCTCTGATCTTATTTAGAATTCTTGTAAGCAATATACACACCTAGAATTTCGAAATGATGAACAACAGTAACAGATTAAAACTCAGAGAATATTAACTAAAAATCTGTGAGCGCATAATTATACAAACAAATAGAAATAAATGAGTGGGGAATAAGGGTAACCTCCCTCCTATAAGAGAACACAACTAATAAACATAGGAGAAATGATAGAATTAGAAAAATTACCATTTGGTCACCACATTTGTGACACTTTTGTCATATAAGAATCACCAATGAGGTTAGGATGGCGGCATAGGTAGACATGATTCTCCTGCTCACACAACTACATCAAATATACACCTAAAATAGAGAACAACCACCATTCAAGCTGTCAGAAATAGAGTTGAATGGAAGTTTAACAACTATAGAATCATAAAAAAACCACATCCATCCAGACAGGTAAAAAGAATGGAGATGAGGAACCAGCTGATCCCACATCCACATGTGGTGGATAAAAATTTGGGAGGGAAATCTTGGGAGCAAGAAGTCCCAGCACAACACCAAGACCCCCAGTCCCAGGGTTCTAATGCCAGGAAAGTAAGTCCCCATAACCTCTGGCTACAAAAACCAGTGGGGATTGAGTTAAGGGAAGAAATTTCTGGAGCCCCAAGAAGTTCCTCTTAAAGAAGCCACACACAGTGTTGACTCAGTCCCTTTGAGCTCCAATACTGGGGTAGCAGCCTGAAAGGCACCAGTGGCATCCTGGGAAGAACCAAAGTGTCTGGCACCAAGGCATGAGCTGGGAGATGGCTTTCTGCCAGACAAAAAGGCAGACAGGGTCACTGTCCCTTTTCTGAACCCTCTCCCCACAAAGCCACAGAGCAGCAGGTGGGTGCCATATATGAGACTGCAACAACCTGGTTAACACATTTTGCCCTGCCTAGCAGAGCCCCTGAGACTCTGTCCCAACCAATTTATAGGCCCAACCAAACTGTTAACAGTGGCTTTTCCATATGAATGGCTGGTGTTTACTCATGCTTTACAACTTCTTAAATCCACCCAGACAGGCAAAAGCTGGCCTTAGTGAGCCCCAACCACCTACACCTCTTACTAAGTGTCTGAAGGTCCAACACTAGCAGCAGCCAGCCTAGGTTCCATAGCTTGGCTTCCCATGGGGACCTCCATGTCCAGCACAGGAAGCAGCCATCTCAGATTGCTTTATAGCTCATGCAGGGTGGCCCCAGGCACAAAACAGGTGGCAGCTAACTTAGTCCTGTACTATTGGAAAAACTCCAGAGCCTAAGTACCCAGTGGACGACTACAGAGCACATCAGAGCACCATCACCCTGCCTCTGCACAGCTGATCTTCCATGGAGCTTGGAATTTGGTGGTCAGTGTTCATAGCCAGTCCTTGCAGCCGAATGGCCTAGATAAATTGCTCCCATTGACCTGCCAACATCAATCAATGCTCAATTACAAAAGCAGGTTGTATTCAGCAAACATGAAAGGTGCACCTCGAGTATCCAACTTGGGTGATAGAAGAGGCTGTGCCTTTGACCCTACAGGACACTTACTGCATTAGGTCATGCTACCAAGGCGGGGAGTCATAGCAGCCCTATCTAAAATATAGAAACTGATACAGGAGGCTGCCAAAATGAGGAGACAAAGAAACATGGCCCAAATGGAAGAACTGGTCAAAACTCCAGAAAAAGAACAAAATAAATGGAGATAAACAAGCTATCATGCAGAGTTCAAAACACAGTTTATTAGAATGTTCACTAAATTCATTGAGTACTTCAATTGCATAAAAAAGACCCACTTACAAAGGAAGGCTACCCTATTGGAATAAAGAACAAGTTATAGGAAAACAGTCATAGAGAGGATGGAGCTGAGAGTCAAATAAATGATTTGGAACATAACGAAGCAAACAACAACCAATCAGAACAAAAACAACAACAAAAGAAACCATAACAAGGAAGATAGTGTAACCAGCCTCTCACACAACTTTAAACATTCCAACATTTACATGTAGGGTGCCAGAGGAAGAAAAGAAAGAACAAGAAATTGGAAATCTATGTGAAAAAATAATGAAAGAAATCTTCCTTAATTTGGTGAAGGTAATTGACATGCAAGTCCAGGAAGCACAAATCCCAAACAAGAGGGATGCAAAGAGACCACTGCAAGACACATCATAATTCTAATGCTTAAGGTTAAAGATAAAGAGAGACTCTTAACAGCAGCGAGACCCTGGCTAGTGTGGCTCAGTGAATTGGCACCAGCCTGTGAACCCAAAGGTTTCTGGATCTATTCCCAATCAGGGCACATAACCAAGTTACAAGCCAGGCCCCCAGCTGAAGGCATGTAATAGGCCTTCACATTGATGGTTGTCTCCCTTTCTTCCTCCCTCCCTGCCCTTTTCTCTAAAAAATAATGAGCAAAACCTTTAAAATAAATAAATAAATACAAGGAGTAAGAAGAAAAAAGAGTTACCTACAGGGAAATTCCGATAAGGCTGTCAGCTGATTATTCAAAAGGAACTTTGCAGGTTAGATGGGATTGGCAAGACATATTACTAGTCTCATGAAGCACACACTTATAGCCAAGATTTCACTACCCAGCAAAATTATCATTGATAATCAAAGAGCAGATAAAGAGCTTCCCAGAAAGAAAACTAAAAGAGTTCATCATCACTAAATCATTATTACATGAAATGTTAAAGGAACTTATTTAAGAAAAATAAGTTCAAAACTATGAACAATAAAGTGGCAATAAATACATATCTATCAACACTTGAATCTGAAAACCAAACTGAGCAAACAGAGACAGAATCATGGATATGGAGAGTGTTGTGATGGTAGCCAGAGGGATGGGGTGTGTGGGAATGGGTGAATTGGTGAGGGGATTAAGAAGCACAAATAGGTAGTTACAGAATAGCCCTGGGGATGTAAAGTGCAGCATAGGAAATGGAGTAGCCAAAGGACTTGAATTAATAACCCATGAAGAACGGTGTGGGTGTTGCTTAAGGGAATGGGGAGTGGTGGGTGGAGGGGGGCAAAGGGAGAAGAATTGGGATAACTGTAATAGCATAATCAATAAAATATCATAAAAAGAAAGTTAAAAAAAGGAATCATCGGTGAATGTTAGAAGTGGGTGAAATGTTAAGGAAAAATGTTATGTTTATGTATTATCAAGATACCTATCCAAAATGATACCTATTATCTACCAGGTTAAAATATTAAGTTTAAGAAAACAGTAACTTTATAGTAGAGAACCTGGCAAACACCACCATAGTCAATTCATCAAGGATTCAAACAGCAGTAAATAGAAAAATCAATATCATACATCTTCTACCAATAGGCATTTGGGTATATCTGCTGAAAATATAAGCCTGAAACATACATACATACGTACGTGCACTCAGAAGGTAAACATACTAAAATATTAACGATTGGGGAATCTCAGTGAGGCCTTTCCAGAAATTTGGGATATCATTTTTACAACATCTCTATACCTTTAAACTCATATCAAAATAAAAATTTGAAACATCCTTTGTTGCAGTTGGCACAGTGCCCAAGCAGAAAGGAGTCCAGGGCATTACTGGAGTCAGGGACACTGTACCCTGGAACTCCCGTCTCTCTGGCTCTTGGACACACAGCTCCCCAAAGGGCAGGCAGAAATTAGCCAGGAGCCTGGGGACTTGGTGTCAGTCTCTTATTAGTAAGAAGTATTATCTTCTGAGTCATTTCTCTGGAGCTGGTTAAGGAAAATGAAAGTCTGTAGAAGTGCCAAGGTCCCAGGTATTTCTTGTAACTGTGTGGCTGTCAGGCCTCCTCAAGAAAAGCTAAAGACTTGGGCAACAGTCTGGGGCAGAAGGGGTCTGACCTCCCCAAAGATGAGTACAGGTGAGAGGGTCTGGAGATGTGCACTTGGGGACACGTCTGCCTGTGTGACAGTTGATTCATGGACCAGACTCAAAGTCCATAACTGTGCGTGTATGTGTGTGTGTGTGTCTCTTGTGTATGCTTGTGTATGTGCTGTTTGATAGTTGCTTGTGTGTGCACCTGTGTGTGCCATGTATCTAACAGCCTTTCTATCCTGAGTTAGACTTAACCTGGGGCCTGTTTCAGCCCATGTAGACCAAGTTGTCAGGCCCCTGGCATGTGATCAGGGACTCTTGATTCATGCCTGTGATGGTAAGTAGCTGCATCACAATTGAGCATTGGGAGTGACACTGTTGGCTCTGCTGCTGGGCAAGAACATGCCGGTCCTCCTCCTCTCCAGCAGCACCAACAGTGTCACAGGAGCCAAGGTCAGGTTAGAGAGGGCTCACACCTCTGCTGAGTGGTGGGTGCTTGTGCAGGAGCCAGCTATGTCTGTGGTTGACACACTCATGTATGAGAGCAGGAAGGCGTGTTGTTTTTTTTTCTGTATGTTATCATGTGTGTGTGATCAGGTACATGGGGTGTTGGTGGTGGTTTAATGAGTGTGGCTGGTACTGAACGGGCTTATCTGCCTCATGCTGTCTGCTTTCCCACAGGAAGGTGATGGGTCAGAGGGGCAGAAGCATCCCTCCCATTACCTATAGGAGGGTGTGTGCTGCCCTATAGGAGGGTGTGTGCTGCTTGTGGTGGTGAGTGTGTGGCTGCCTATGCAATAAACATATATTTTTGAATAAATGATGAATTTAAAGGCATTTCATCAATTGGAAAACAGGTCAACATAAATGAATGAAACTATCTAGGTAGGGAATCTAAGAAAATATTGAACAACTTCCAGCCTGAAAGTAATCCAGGGTGTTGCTAATGATGGGGGCTGTTTCTGTGGGTAAGAGTTAACAGCACAGGCCCTGATCATGCAGATATAGTAGACGGACCAGGATATCTGATAATTCTTTCCTTTAAGTTTAATCTTAGACTTGACATACAATATGGTGTTAGTTTCAAGTATGTATAATATGGTGATTCAACATTTAAATAACAATAACTACAATAAGTGTAGTAACTGATTGTCTCCATACCAAATTATGATGACTTAATTAACTATTAAATGTATCTGATATTTTTAACCTATAGAAAATGACAATATGTATGTTGACATATGCATACAAGATTTATATCACTTATAAATCCCTAACAGTTAATACAGGAGGAAAGAACATTCATTCTTACTACAGGTGTGAAGATTTTTTAGTCTGGGAATGTAAGGCTGATGATGGCTTAATTATAAAAGGATGATAAAGCATAGTGTTATGACCACAAGATGGTCAACATTGTTGTGAAAGATAGTGTGTGGACTCCTCTGGTATTAGAACTATTCTGGCATCAAACACTTTCAATGGTCACACATTTCTGCAGTATTCCTGAGTTGACAGCTGTAAGTCCATGGCACGTGGCAGTTTCACAGGTGGAATGTGACATCTTTCCAACATGGCACCACAGCACTGGAGACTCAAGTTAGTTTAAAGCACGAGAACGGATCCAAGTTTTGTGGGCTCATGTTCCATTTCTGTCACAGTGAATTATTGTGGTTTTGTCTCTGGCCTGGTGTGCAAATGATTCCTCCATGCTCATCAGGTTCTAAACTCCCAGAAGTGGCGACCTTGCTTTTCTTGTTCCCTGGTGTACCTGAGTTCTTGGTAGAGTTCCTGACACAGACTGGATGTTCAATAAAGAATGGCTGAATGAAATGGTGAACGCCCTCCTGCTCCTGTGCAATGAAGCTTTGTTGGCAGCTTTAGGGGTGCAATGCTCTCCTGGAACCAGACTGGGACACAGTGAAGATGCAGGTGTTCACAGGTGTGGGAAGTTAATGGGGGGCGGGAGGGAGCGGAAAAAAGTAGGTTTCCTTACTTTTTCAAAAGAAGTGATTAGCTGAAGAATATGTATGCTTGGTGATAGTGTAGTGTAGTGATGGCCTGAGGGAGTAAGGGAGCTTGGATAGGGTGGAGGTGGGCAAGCGGAAAAAGTAAGAACAACTATAATAGTGTAAACAATAGAAAATACAGGAAAACATTCATGGCTTTCCCGGAGAATTGCAGTGTGAGATGTGATGGTCCTGGTTGTTTCCAGTATCCTGAAGATTCCCAAACTTCCTTCATCCCCAGCAGATGGAAGAGCAGCATGAGGCCTGAGAACCAGAGCAGCGTGTCCCAGTTCCTCCTCCTGGGGCTCCCCATCCAGCCAGGGCAGCAGGGCA